>JANZLD010000237.1:29907690-29923348 GCA_026413575.1 Erythroxylum carthagenense | reverse complement strand
TCTGGCTCCCAAAATCTGTCTTCGTCTCTTCTCTATTCTCCATAGTTTTTTCATCTCCGATCATAATTTTTGACATGCCTTCTTCCCACCCAAATGTAAGGCCTCTAGCAACGCTGCTCCTTCTCCCTCCACTAAGAAGCCCAAGCATTTCGAGATTAACAGACTCTTTAAAAATGTGTAATTTAAATCCAGTTTGGCTTTGAATTTCTTTCTATGTTTCCATTGTTTTAGCGGTGATTGTGTTTGGGAACCGAGAAAATGGGGCTGATCTTTGGGATATTCTTGGGGATGGCATTCAGTATCGTGTTGATGGCAGGATGGAAGTTTATGATGGGGTATTGAGGAACTAAGAGAGTGGCTAAAGTGTGTGAAATTTTTGTTTTCTTGTTTTTAATTCCAATTTGTATGTCAATTTCTTGTTTGACTTTTTGCAACAATCAGTTGAATTAGAATTTGAGTGCTAAGGTGTTTATGCCTCATTTTTGTTGGAGTTCTATATGTTTTAGAGTCTTCAAATATTGAGATGTGTGCATGGAATGATTGTGGGGTTATGTATCTAATTCGGTTAACTGGGAACTAGGGAAAGTGCTTTTCATAGAGCAATTTGTTGTGTTTCATGAATCTAGACCAATTTTGAGAAAATATGGCTTCTGTTAAATTTAGCAATTTAATTTTTATGCCAATTCTTATTTGACCTTTTACAACAATGAATTAATTTCGAATTTGAGTGCTAAGGTGTCTATGTCTTGATTTTGTTGGAGTTCTATGTGCTTTAGAGTGTTCCAAGATTGAGATGTGAGGGTGAAATGATTGGGTTGAAGTGATTGTGTGTCTAATCTGGTTAACTGGGAACTAGAAAAGCTAAGTATTGCCTTTTAGGCTTTTCTTAGAGCATTTGTTATGTTTCTTCAATCTAGACTAGTTTTGAGAAAATCTAGTTTAGATGTTAAATCTAACAATTTAATTTTGTTGGATTGAGTACTTCTCTGGTTCGTTAAAGAGTTCCTACGATGAGCAAATAGTGAGAAAGTAAATGGTGGATCGATATGAAATGGAAGAGAAGTGACGACGAAATTAGAATGTAATTTCTTTTCTCTAGAGGACATGAATTGACTAGTTATACTTTCTTGTGTAGGCAGCTGATGTTAAAATTCTTGCTTCCCTCAATAGAGAAGACTTGAAGAAAATATGTGGAGATAATTTCCCTGAATGGATATCATTCCTTGCCTTCGAATAGCAAGCACTTCTTGTAGACTCAATAAGGTAAAATGGTGCTCATCTACATACTAAGTATGAACCGCCAACATCACCAAACAGATCCAAAAGGTACAGTTTCTGATATAAACATGTCACATTTTGTAGATCTTTCCACTTGCTGATTTTCTGGGTCCTGTTTGAGAATTTTATGTCTCTCCATTGAACTAAGGTAACGCTTATAGGACTGTTGGAGGCAGGGAGAGTGAATGAGTGGGTTTTCACTGAAAAATTAGGTGATTCTCTTAAGACAAAGTTCACTGCCAAAACTCCTAGGAAGTCTCGGCTCGAGATAGGAGAAAGGTACGCTTCAGAAGCTACTCGTCTAGTAATTTATCATTAGGAAATATTGGAATTGAAGATTATGGTATTGTTTTAATAAAGATTGATACTCAAGGAACTTTTAAGAAATTTAGGGATTAGGAAGTGAAAGCCATTATGCATGTGGTACAAACCAATGTTGAGAGAAAATTTTCTTTGCAAGATTAATTCATGTAGTTGATGAATGTCTCTTTGCGGGAGCTTATTACAGACTCCATTTACTAGAGCTTGGTGTTGGAGGCTACCTAATTCGCTT
The DNA here is from genome assembly GCA_026413575.1 of Erythroxylum carthagenense. Lineage (NCBI taxonomy): Eukaryota > Viridiplantae > Streptophyta > Magnoliopsida > Malpighiales > Erythroxylaceae > Erythroxylum > Erythroxylum carthagenense. Next base: position 29,921,517 of record JANZLD010000237.1, on the reverse strand, counting down.
TACAATTATTGATTAATTCCCCAACAAAGATAGCAAGTTAATTAACGGCTGATTGCATTTGATTACCTAGAGAAAAACACAGATCTTTTGGATGTTTTGGTTGCAGGGTAAGCAGTTATTTCAAGAACTTTTAACAGTATTGCTACTTGATTAGATGCCGAGCAGTTAAGGTATAACAAGTATACATATGGTATTATCTCTTGTAACCGTTCCCCTAGACTTGTGGGGTTAACAAATGTATTTATAAATTTGCCATTGAGATTCTGATCTGTCTATAAGAATTGTTAAATTTCTAATTATAATTTTGTACTACTTGCATATATCATTATATTATATTGCCTACAATTTTCAAATTTTTTATGTGTTGTTATTTTGTTGTTAATAAATATTAATGATTAAGAATATTAGTCAACTTAAATTTATTAATTTTTAATCTTATTAATTAGCAAAATTTTAGATATGTTTATCTTTTTATATCCAAAAAGAGAATTTATAGAGTTTTTATGCATTAACTATATATTTAAAAAAGTTTAAAATGAAAATATAAATGAAAAATATGAAAAATCATATATAAATATCTTAGGACTATTAAGCACACTTACTATTAAAAAGTTAACAAATTAACATTATTAATACATAATTCTTCAATCTACCCTTTTCACGACGATTTTAATGTTTAGTCACCAAAAGTTTATGTTTAGCAGCGAATTATATACTCGTAAAAAATTGGAATATTTCGTGACATTTTATGTTATCGCAACCAAAAGCTCGATCTTTGGCAATGACATGAGTAAGACATTGCAAAATTAACCACTTTTAACAACTCCATGAAATCATCGCTAAAGATTTTGCTTTTCTGACAGTTTGCTAAATCATCGCCAAAATCATGAATTTTGACGACGAAATACTATATCTCAACAACAATCTACATTTGTCGACGATTTACAATTTGTGGCGGAAAAGATGTTTGTTATATATTTTAGTGAGTTTTGATTACCTCATACTAAAAAACAAAATAAGACAAAGGTAAAAAGATGCAGTTTAGGGGTCAAAACTCATATCAAAATTTAGGATGGTTATTCTATTGCTGTAATAATACAGAATAAGTCCTAAAAATCTTTTGCAAACAGATGAAAGAAACTTTGGAGTTTTTTTTTCATCATATTAGATAAGTTCTGTTTTTCTGGATAATCCAAAAATAGATATAAGTACAATCTTTTTGTCTTTTTAAAAATGATATAAATAGAATCTTTGTAATTGCGCAAATGTTTTGTTTATCGTTCTATATATGATTGGAATAAGCATCCGTACAGATCAATCTTTGGGTTATCCAAACATTGTCATTGTTGAATTTTTGTAAAAACAAGAATTATGACATCATCCATTAACACACTATCGATAAGATTATTTACGATGTAAACAATTTTTCCTTACGCGGATGACAAAGTTCTTGCATAGAATGGTATCTCAGGCCGCTCATAGTTAAAATTCACCTCCATAATAATGCCCATTGAACATAATCGTTAAATGCCGGTGCATTTGTGACTTTTCCATCATGAAATATAGAATTGCACTTGTGTCTCTTACTTGTAAAGCTTCTTCCACTGAGTGTTCGAAAATTCAACGTATTAATTTAAACCAAAGAAGTGTGCTCGTGGTCTCTGATGGAGATTTGTGTGGTTGAAATTAGTGGCTCTAATTTAAAGCCAGTGAGGCCATTAGCCTTTCAGCTTTTGATTAATTGCCAAATTCTTTCCCCATGATTCTACAAACTATATTATTTCCCCTAACCCAATTGCAGTCCATCTCATCTTCTCCTAAGTAAATGGATCCGTCATGACGTGAGCTTGTCTTGGTCCAAAACGTTCATTATGCTTGAATTCATAACATTTCAAGTACGACAACACGATAAATAATTGATTACACTATCACAGAACGTTACAAGCCGCATAGAATTTATTAGCACTATCTTAGACATAATGGCGCTACAAAACTGCCTGTCTAAAATCTATTGATGTTCGCCCGTAGTTACAAGATATGCAAAATTGGAAATCCTAGTATGCTTATTTTACGGACTGTGACTAGCAATCTTAGATTCATCGGATCGAGTCACGCAGCACTGATTTTTCAACTTTACAATCGAGTTATGCAACTTTTGTGGTTGTAATCCCCACCATGACTAAATTACAAGGTACTGAGTCAGTGCCAAGCAGACGCACAAATTAACTTGTACCTCAAGAAATTTACATGTATAGCTAGGCGTATGGTTTCTATTTGCACTTCAACTTGATCTCTACAAGAGATGAATTGAACTTGTCACGCCTGGTAATAGTAATGTTTGTCTGGAATTGCCAAGCTCCATTATTTAACCAAGAATTCAGAGAAAATATATATAGTTAAGTAGTTCTTGATAAGATTAACCAAAGAAAGCATTTTTCAAGAAAATTATTGGAAATCTGGACCGTATAGATATAGACAGAAGATGATCCCTTTTGAGGTTCATTAACTAGTAGTTGACGCAACCACAACTGTAAAGCTTACAAATGTAGCATTTGCATGCGCCAAGGCATTCATTTCCCAGCTAATTTTAGTAATTTGTTTCTTCTCTGAAAATGTGTTTCTTTTATGTACGTGTAGCGTTGGATATTAAAGATATGGGAAAAGAACAAGTCATAAGTTAGTTTATCTATAAAGATAGCAAACCCATAACAGACGGCTATAAAAGCTCAAGCTTGGTAATGAGTTCCACGCATCCTTTCGAAACTAACATGAGTAAGTTACAAAATAAAGAGGCCCTTGCCTTCATTCTCTTTTCTTCCTGCTTTGGTCATGTATCTCCCTCTTTGATCAGCAAAAGAATGTGAAAAGGACACGCTATGGCTTTTTGTTAACTTAAAAAGAAATGTTATACTTGAATTAAAAATGGGTCTTCTAATTCAAACCAAGCAATTAAACCATAGCAGGTTGCACTACAACAAATGTCACTTTTTGCTACGTTTTAATTTGCTTCGATTTTTCGTAGCTAAAAGCAAACTTTTGGCTACGAAATTACAAAATCATTGCTAAAAGTCACTTTTTAGCTATGAAATTTAAAATCACTGCCTAATGAAGTAGAACCTCTAAAAACATTAATTTTGACTATGTTTTATCTTGCTACGATTTCAAACAAAATTAAAAAATCGTAGCTAAAAGTAACTTTTTCGTTACAAATTTATAATCGTCACCTAATGAAGCAGAACTTCCTACATTTTAATATGCTACAAAATTATAAAATTGTAGCTAAAATTAACATTTTGGCTAAGAAATTTTAATTAAAATCGTTGCCTATTGAAGGAGAATCTCTTACATCTTAATTTACTACAGTTCCAAATTAGTAGCTAAATCAAAACTTTTGGTTATGGAAAAAGAAACTTTGTAGTTATGAATTTAGAATCATCTGCTATTGAAAGAGAACCTCCTATATTTTATTTTGATATGATTTTAAATTCATAGCTAAAACACAACTCTATCCTAGATTCTTTCATCTATACTTTTCCACAATGAAATTTTTTTGTAGCAAAGAAAATAACCCCAAAATCACTTAAATCATCGTTTTCTTTTATTCGATAACCTAACTGACTACTTTGTTTCCTCTCATTGTTTCTTCTTCTCTCATCATATTGGCTATGAAGCTACTCTAATTTTGGCTCCAATTGTGGTTGTCTTTGTTCCAATTGTGGTAGTCTTCTTCTCTAGTTCTAATACTCTCCTATTTTGATTTCGGTTATGTTATCTTGGCTTTAATTGCGATACTCCAATTGTGGTAGTCTTTTTCTCTAGTTTTCATATACTTATCTGGTCTCTCACTTTCACTCTCTCTTTGTCTTGTTTTCTTTCCGAGTTCTTCAACCATGTCTTTAGTACTCCTCTCTCAGGTTCACCATTCATAACTCCTCTGCTATTGCTATAGAACCTGTAACTATCCCACTTGCCCTCTTTGATTGTTTCATTGGTTTTCTATGTCTTTCGTTGGTTTGGTATGTGTGTTGGTTTTTAGCTGAGTTTTGATAGGTTTTGGGAATGTTTAGTTGATTCCAAGTTCTTGAGAAATTTATCTTTTCATGTTTTAGTATAGAGAAGATTTTGTGGAGGAAGGTAGGTTGTAAAATTCAATTTTTTTAGAAAACGAAAATGTTTAGTGAATTTTACATTAGTTTTGAAGGTTTGGTTGAATAAGCTCTTATAGGAAAATGAGAAGAAAGGTAGGAGCTTTGAAGGATTGGTTCATTGAATGGCTTCTGTTGACTTTTTTTTTCTCAAGTTTTCCAGATCTATTTGATTTCTTAAATTGATGTGGCACTCACCACAAATTGCACTTGACTTGCTTTTTCTGTTAGTGTTTTGAAGGCCTGTAATATCTATGTGGTTATTTCATAAAGTTGATTAATCCTTTTCAATTTCGATCCATCATATAGTTCTTGGCCTGTATGCCAAAAAGATATTCAACAAAGTCAAACCAAAATTTGGAAAATTTTATTTTTGCAAAACAATTTTCTTTGATCATCTCGTGACTCCAACAATTGCCTATCATATATACTTATCTGTAATTACAAGGGGAAATTGGTAATTTATTTGTTTCGACATGGACATGAATAATTATATGTGAGATATGGACTAGAATGAAATCAATTGATAACATTATATACCAATGTGGGAATTAAAGTAAAAGGAAGGACCAAATGTGCAATTTTGCCTAAAATCAACATATGGTCCAATGGGATTGAAACACATGTCTAAAATTAGAAAATTCATGAAAATGGGAGTTAAAGAATGGGGAGAGGGATGTGTATGTAGGGTTTTAAATCTATAATTTTCTCTTCTCATCTCCTCTCCATTCCATCTCTTTAATCACGTCATTTTACATAAGGAATCAAGCTAATCCCAGGTGAAAATCAAAATAAAAGTTAGTGATTTTTCTTCTCATCTTCATCTTTTCTTGCCTTTCTCATGAAGAGCTAGAATTATAAGGTTGGATATGGGATTGAAATATGTGTTTGTGGTGTTTCTAGTTGGTTAATCAAGCAAAGCTAAAGGGGAAGAGAAGGAAAAGCACTAGAAGAAGAGTCATTTGACAAATTTCAAGGTTTGGCACTACACTTAGTTAAAAATCTGTTTGTGTATGTTTAAATGAATACAAAGATTCATGTTTAGTTAAATTTCTGTTTGTGTATGTTTAAATGGATACAAAGATTCATTTGAACATGAATGGTTGCTAGAATGGTGTCTTGGTGTTATTTTGCATGGACTTGGTTGAATACGATAAGAGAGTAATGCATAGTGTAGTTTTATCTTAAGTTCATTTAAACTAATCCCATTTTTAGTAATAACTCAACCTAAAGATCTCTAAATTTGGTGATTTTAATTGAATATGAAACTTAAGAAATAGAAATAAAATATCTAGAAGAGACTCTAACTTAATTCTGGCTAAATGACATTGGAATTTGATATTGCAAATGGTCACTGATGCTGCCCCTATTTTGGAGCAGCTTGTGATGTCTGGTGCATATCACATGTTTTAGAAGTCCAAATGGCATGATTTTTGATGCTATGGAACTAGAGACATAGAGAAATAAATATTTAAAAGACTCAAAACCTATTTTGAACATTTTCTAGGAGAAAAGTTTGGAACAAGTGAAGGCACGAATTATAGGTAGGGGACTTGACAAGAAGGAAATTACACTATTTTGAGTTTTTTTCATTCTTGTTTTTCTTACTGAATCATAACCAAACCTTCTTAGATGTTTATGAAAATTTAAAAAAACTTAGAAATAAATGAATATGACACATCATATGCAACATCCCATTACTTGCGGGGAGGCTAGAATAGTAAATATGAGTGAACAATAGGAGATAAGAAATGCATTCTCATGCTCATGCATAATATGTCATATTCATAAACGTAAAAAGTAAATTTTCTGCACATAAAAATAATTGTACATGGATTCATGAATAATTTTGGGTATAATTGGACTGAGTTGTGATTTTGAGAATTATGAATTATATGTGTTAACAATTGAGTTGGAGTGTATAAGTAGTGAATTATAGTTTTTGACAAAATTTGAGAATTTTCTGAAATTTAAGGGTATTTTTAGACTAGAAAAAATGTCAAGTGGCAAAAAAAATTGATGAATAGTAGTAGAAATAAGGGTCAAATGGCAACGGAAATTTTTATAAATGATGTAGGAATTTATTAACAAGTGCCATTAAAAATATGGAGACAATTGGAGAAGAAATTGAAATTGATTGGACTAGTTAAATAAGAGAACTAGTTTAAATCCATGGGAATTTGGACATGTGGCAAGTGACAAATGTCACTTGCCAAACCATGTATTAAGTCATTACCGTTTTAATTTTTAAAGACCATCCTTATTGCCTCCCATGATGCTATCATGTAATTGAAAGACAATTAAAAGGTCTTGCATTTTTCTTATTTCTTCTTCATTTTCATGGCTCTCTCCTTCTCCTTCTCCTTCTCTATGACTTTTGTTGTCAATCTCTATTCAAATTGAACCTAAGTCTCTCTCATCTTTCACTTGCCACTTCCTCCATAATGTCTTCTTCTTTTCCATAAGAAAAACCTAGCCTACCCACCTTCAATATGAAGATCGTAGGATTCTTGGGAGCTAGGGCTAAGTGTTAATTTGAAGATTTGGAAGCCAAATCAAGTAAGTTGTGCTTTAATTATTATGGGTATTGTAAAGGAAATTATATGAAGAGTAATTTGAGATTGATGAATTGATCGTAAAATTTTTATGTATGAGTCATGAGTGATGAAATGTTTATGTTAATGTCTTGCTTATGTATATATGATGATTAATGATTCATAAATTGATGTAGAGATGATTTAGAGTTAGAATGAATCCTTAAGAGATGTAGAATGAAGTGAATGAAAATTGATTTGTGAATAGATATTGTTATGTTTTGTTTTGATGGATAAATATGCTGATCATTGATTTTTTAGACATGGATTGGATTGAGATTTGAAGCTAGAGAAAAGGCAAGTATAGTGTCTTGAAAAGGAAAGAACTAGGATGAAAGTTTAGAGACAAAGTGTATGATGAATAAAGTGTGCTGGAGAAATATTAGCTGTGATTTTTTTCACTGAATATGCTTATGTTGTTTAGCTATAACTTGTTCTGTAGTTATCCAAATGTGATGATCTTTGATTCAGATTAAATTAGAGACATAAAGCTACATTTTGTGTGAAGATTTCGCATTCAAATTCTGTCATTTGGGGTTTCCAATTTCAATTTGAAGTTTAGTACTACGTATCGGGAAAAAAATGCAAAAAAACTGGATACATGTTAGGTTTTTGTTCTGTTTTTCTTGATGAATTAATGTGAATATTTTTGGGTGATTTTGTCATGTTGTAAAATGAGTATAAAGTTAAAGAGAGGGATTAATTTGGTGTCTTGAAATATGAAGGATCTAGGTGATAGTTACAATTGAAATGAAAGTGGAAATGAAGTTGAATATGTGCAGAAAATTGATGATGAATGCATATATGTGTTTATGTTCTGTTTTTAGTGCTTATAATCAATCATGGGATATAATTTAGTTATTGATGATGTTGAGTTGAAAGGGAGTTAGAATAATGGATAAATGCTGAGTATTGAACTAGAAATGATAGACTAAGCATGAGGAATTGAATGTTGTAAGTAAAGAGTTAAAAAATTTTGATCTGAAACTTCCAAGAATTTTGATATAGAGAGTTTTTGACAAAGTTTTCTTCATGGAAGTTGTAGCGTTTTCTTTAAGCTTTCCATTGATATAAAATATGGAATTTTTGGACATTGGAGGAGAGAGATATAACTTTTATAATTTTGTAATGCTGTATAGGAAGGACATTTGGGACAGCTGCATTATTTTGAACGTTTGACCTTATAGAAGCAAAATTTGTTTTTGATATCTTCATAGAAATTTTATATCTTTCTATTGATATAAGTTATTCAATTTTGGAGTTCGGGATCAAAAGTTATGGAAACTTGAAGTTGGATATGTGACTCAGATTTAAGAGTGGATGTCACTATCGCTCTTTTGCATGATAGTGACTTTGGGGTTTCAAAGGTGAATATCACTATCATGCAAGAAAGCATGATAGCGAATTTGGGGAGTTAAGCAAATGTCGCTATCGTGCAAATGTTTGAAGTTTTGAGAGGCTGATGAACATCCAATAGTTTTTTTGGCTATAACTTCTTCATGCGACCACAAAATGACTTGATGTTTGAAGCATTAGATTCCTAACACATTCTTCTATCTCTCCACAAAAATTTATAGCTTCTGGTATTAATTTGAAAAAGATTGATTGAATCAAAGTAAGGGTATCAGTTGGAAGAGCATGAACTGGATATTTTACTGAACATGTTCCAGTATTTCGATGATATCTGGATCTACAAGATTCTAAATGAGATTATTTTTGATTTGGAGTAAACTAGAACAATAGGAATACAAATCATATGAAAAATTTGAATTGTGATTCAGCTTTTAAGATGTTGAATTTCAGGATGGAAGTTGTGTATAGTACATTGTTTTTTAATATGGATAACCCGATAATGTTTGAAGCATATCTTCCAAATTACTGAACCAAATTAAGTGATTTTAGTGGCAATGGAAAGATAAGACATAGAGGAATACTTTTCTAGAAGATATTTTGACCAAATTATCTCATTTTCACCTTCTGATTGAATGTGAATAGTAGACCCGAAAGGGGTGTCTTGGAAAAAAAACCTGAAAGTGATTCAATGAATTATGAATTGTGATTTAATGATTTTATTGAGGTATAAACCTAAGTATAAATTATACTTAGATTAGTTTTGTTATGGGAATGATTTTGTGATGAAATTAAAGGAAAGATACCCGGGATTGTCATGAATATGCATTGCACATAATCCTTTTCATACATGTGCATTATTGAACAATTATAGTTGTGCAAAGTTGTAATGTGTGTGAAATGTGTATTACATAAATGAACTATATAGGTTATAACGTCCACATTTGGGCGTTTTTTGAAATTGGAAGCAAATGCTAAACTGGAGCGTACTGTGAGGAGACCTAGATGGTCTCATTTCATTATTTGTTTTGTTTTAAATTTTGTATGATTGACTACTAAATGTCTATATGAATGGGTTTGGTTGTGTTGGTTTCTAGACAGAAGGTCCGATGATTTTGATGTTTGGTTGAGATATTGAAGTACTACTCGTATGTGAATGAGACGAGCTAAGTGTACATAATTTGATTGTTAAATGTGTTCTGAAGGTGCATTTGCATGTAAGTGAAAATATGTTGAATGTCGGACTAAGGTCCGATGATATGGGAATGTGATTGAATGGGAGCATGTAAATGTGATTGATGCATTCCATTTCATGAATGTCTGAAATATAATGGCAGTTGTGACCTAAGTAGCCATCGAATAGAGCTTAAAGCTCAACGAGTGGAAACGAGCCTTGAGCTTAAAAGTGATTCAGAGCCTTAGACTCAATGTTTAATGAGCCCTATATGGGATAGTTATCAATGAGCCCTGTATGGGACAGTTTAGGCACTCGGTCACAACAAAGTAACAAATGGAAAGTGGGTCCCATATGCACTGCATATGCATAATATGACTGATTAAATTGTATTGAATGTGAAGTGTGAAATGTGTAATGATGTGAATTATGTGTTAAGTGATTGGGTGAGCCATCGATGATGGTCACTCATTGAGTTCACAAGACTCACCCAAAATTTGCAATTATTTTTCAGGATTCAAAAGAATACCCCGTTAAGCAAACGGGAGTATACTTACTACGGCATGTAAGTAAGAGATAGAGGTTGGGATCAGTTGGCGTCTGCGTCTGATTTTTGCGTATTTGGATGAAAAAAATTTATACTCAGTTTTTGACTAACTTAGTGATCTAACACGCCACCCTCACGGGGCACGGATCCGGATATCACCCATCGATTTCAGGTTCGGGTCTTGCGGGAGTGGGGTGCTACATATGTGGTATCAAAGCCCAGAATTACTATCTTATATGGGCGTTTTCTGAAATATGTGTTAAGATATATGCATTTTTGTTATGTCATAGCAGACAGTAGCAACTGATCCCTAGTCTGAGTTGCATTTTCATGAGTCAAATGCATGAGCATTTATTAAGGGTCTGAGCGGATAGAAATAGTGAGAAAAATGATGATATGATAGAATGTGAAAAAAAAGGAAGTTTTGGATATCTTGAAATAAGAAAAAAGTGTATGGTTCGATATGATAAATAAAGATTTAGCGTATTTGTATTGGTGGATGTATTATGGGATATGACATCAATGTTATATTGGGGTAATATATCCTCGAATGTGGGATAGATATGAATATATTGGTATGGATTGATAGAAGAAAATAGAGATATGGTAGAAAAGACATGATTTAAAGTGTATAAACAAAGTTGGATGAGAACATAATTTTCTATGGCCTGGAGAGGTCAAACTTGGACTTGAAATGAATGTCGATTAAATGTGATAAGAGTTATGATTTAGTATAAGAATATGTTTATGAAATTGAGATCAGAATTTTAGGATAATTATGTATCTATGATTTTGAGTTGATTGCAAATCTATGTATGTAAGATGATATATGGTAATTGGAAGGCAAGATGATGATAGCGATACACGAAAAAGTTATCAAGGTTAAGTTGATTTACCATTGGGAGTGCACATCTGATAATAGGAACACCATGAAAAGTGAGAATATTGAGCCTATACGTATTATAAATGTGGAGATAATATAAGAAGCAATCTATGACTTATTGAATATTGTTGGTTATAGTTCCTATAGTTCAAAGTCTAAGATGTGAAAATGCCTATAGTGATCAATTGGGAATATATTGAGATTCTTAATGATGTTACTATATATGATGAATTCGAGGAAAGAGAAGAAGGGCATAATCATGGCATAATCCCCACGATCGAGGACAGGAGCAAAAAGAGAAGTATTGGATAGAATCAAATAAGATTAAGGTATCTTTAGCATTAGCTATTAATTAGAGAATTGACATAAATACATCTCTAGATACGATGTAATGATTTTGATGGTCTATACGAAGGTATTAGAGTAAACGAATTTGCTTAATGCCTTACTAACCCTTATTATAAAGGATGTTCTAATCACATAAGTTATGGCATAAGTTGATCTTATTGAGATATTATGAAAAGTTGAAATTGATCTTCTTGAGGTACTAAGAATGACTGAAAATTAATAATAGAAAATAGTTGATTGATAAGGATTTCATGAGCAGTATCGAGGATAGTATCAAGAAGTCTTCTTCCAAAGAAGAATTTCACTGAGATTTGATAGAGGCATTTCAATATTAACATTTTGAGGAAGGATTGAATGATTCCATTAAAGAGACTTAGTGGCAGTAACTTCTCTACAACAGGCGAGTTCCTATTAGCTTGTTGAAGCAGCTATCAGAGTAGAGAAGTAAGAGACAACTAAAAAAGAAAGGGCACAAAGAAGGAATTTCTCTAAAGGTGGCTCATCTTTAGGTAAAAGGAACTAAGACTCGCAAGATGCATCCCTAGTAGGCTCAGTCTATAACCTAGTCATAAGAGGAAGACGTAAAAGGGCTATCCACATCATTTAATAATGGTAAAGGCATTTCAGTTAGACAGGGAGATGGACTACTAGAATGCCCATAATATACCATGAGACATTAAGTCACATGCAACTGGGTGACTAGGGCCTGTTTTAGATGTAGGGGTACAGATCATCTGATGGTTAATTGTCCATAAGGCTCAGGATAAAGTAGAACACCACAGGGTAGTAAAGGGGCATCCAAAGTGTTGGAGTTATGTAAATATACTAGAAAGCAAGTGTATTTACTTATAACTTAATTTTCTTCCAGTTACTTTTGTAATGAAAATATTTATTACTAATAAAACAAAAGAGTTTGATTTTATTTGTATGAGCATTATATATTTAGTCATAAGGTACTGAGATTCTTTTGTAAGTAATATACATATATATAGAGATGTATGGGAAACATATATATTATTATAATCTAAAATAATTGATTCATAGTTGCATAGTCAAGTTGGTTGCTTGATTATAGTTTAGACTGTAGTGTTACGATTTATCTCCATACAAGTAAAGGAGTTTACTTCAATAGAATGATGAGTTTCATATCATGATATTAGTTTACTATCAATAATGGTACTATTAAATGAATCTGGAATCACGTATGTTTTAAAGAATAAAGTAGGTCTTTACTTTAATCTTAAAACATACACTTAAGTATTCGTTTATTATGGACTACAATCTTGATGAGTGGCGAACTCATATGTGTTTCATTATAATTTTTTATATGATCATAATGAATTTTTACAAAGTATCAATCCAATATCTGCATGTTGGAATTATTAATTGAAACATGTATCAGGGAACATTCACTCAAATAAAGAGTTTATAGTGATATCATCACTTCTAGACGTTTTATGCAAATTGGTGATTAAACTGGCACCAGTAGTTTGATGGACTAGCTACCCATCAAGTCTTATTACCAAGATGAGATCTTGTGTATTAATCACCATATAGAGTAAAACGGGATATTTAGAAGGAAAAAACCAACATAAGGGTAAAACAATAATTTTACCCTTTATTATGCAGATGGCTATAATATGGTTCATATTAGAGTTTGCAATTAGAAATCTTAGTTGAAACATGTGTTCTCATAATATTTAGTAATTTAAGAGTTTAATTAAATGTCACTAATTGTCTTTAGTGAAATGACATTTAGTTAATAAACTAGAATTAATTCTAATGAGATTAAATTAATTCTGGGCTTATTGGAGTTTGAATTATATAAGTCCAATTAGATTCCCCATTTGGCTTTTAGGAAGGTTATCAAGCAAAGTAAGAAATACAAATAGAGGTTTTAAACCTATGATTGAATGCTGGGCTTGCTTTAATTAATTGTTAATCAAAAGCCCATATAAACATTTAAAAATGGGCTAGACTTTGGTTTAATTTGATTAATTAAATTAAAATAAAGTTATTTAAGATAAAAGGAGGTGGATTTTCGGTTTTATATAGGCTAATGCACATTTAGCCTATATAAAACCGAAAACATTTAGCATTAGTTTGCTATATTTAAGATGGTTTTAACATGCTTTATCATCATTAAATGGAGTAATGATCTTATCATTAAATGGTTTAATGGTTGTCATTTAATGATATCATGTAACCTTTTAGCATTCCTAGTATTAAATAAGAAAAAGGTGCATTTGATGGACCATCTTCCTTCTTTTCATGACAAAACCGAAAATGAGATGTATCATTTAGGTTATTGGTCTTTTCATATAGCCATCTTGAAACAAAGGAGAAGAGTCTCATTTATCGGCTTCTTTATGATTGATTAAGGAAGGGTGTAATGCATTGGATGCACTTCACTTCTTTCTTTGAGGCTTAACTGAAATTGAGAGAAGGAATATAAGGAGTTATTGAATTTTTATCTCTCTCTCTCCTATCTTGCATAAGCTAGTCGAAAATTGCATGACAGGTGTCTCATCTTTGGCTTCTTTCTTCTAAGGCAAAATCTCTTCATGCTTTCTTCTCCTTTCCCACCAAAAGACCTTACTAACCAAGTTTTCTAAAGAGAACAAGTCGTAGATTGGATTGGTCAAGGATACAATAATGAGAAAAGGATACATTACCTGGGAGTGGATACATTGCCGAGGATAGGATAACTGTTGGACCCCGAACCTTGAGTGACAATTTGACTTAATAATATGAATGATCAAGTGGATGAGTTGATTGAACTAGAG
>JANZLD010000237.1:29832349-29845834 GCA_026413575.1 Erythroxylum carthagenense | reverse complement strand
TAAAGTCAGTATTTTAAAATCGATATATAATAAATAAGAGATAAAAATTATAAAAATATAATACAAAATAAAATATTTTATTAAAATAAAAATATCCTAATAATACCTGTTAATATATAATAAACTAATAAAAATTTAATACCTTAAATTGGGATTTAATCTAATATAAAATTTAAAATAATAATAATAATTGTATTTATTTATTATCATTTATTTGAAGTTCAGTAAAAGTGAAGCATACTTAAAGAAAATAAATAGAAAGGAATTTAACTTTTTTAATATCCTTTAAATATATATCTTCACAGTTTAAATATTATTTTTAACAAATTCTTACATTTTCTTAAACAAAATTACTTATATATATTAATTAATAATTCAATTTATTATACAAATTCATGATAAAACTAATAATTAATTTTAAACAATAATAATTTATACTTAAAGTACAAAGAGAAAAATAGATAACCTAAATTTTGATAAATATAATTTATTAGTAAAATTAAATAAATTTAGTATTTTTAAGCATAAAATAGTAATTCATTTTTAACAAGAATAACTTAAAACAAAAATTTTAATTAAAATATAAAGATATAAGTAAAAAATATATTTTATCAATAAGATTATGTGATAGAATTAAAAAGAAAAACAATTGATTAAAAATTCCATTTATGAAAAACACCATTAAAATTTCACTTCAAAGTGTTGGGCTCCGTATACCGAAATGACATGACAGATTCTCAATGCGTTAGGCCGTACTTATTAAAATGAGATGACTTGATTTTTTAGGGAAATTGACCAATTTTTTCAAGAATTGATCAATTTTCCACTTAATCGGCCAGTTTGTTCATGAAGAATATAAGCAAAAACTTCACTAAAACATAAGTTGGTTCTTATTTATTTCAATTGGATCGGTCGGTCTGCTACGATTTTTCAATGAGTACTTTTTTCAACAATTATAATAAGCAAGTAGCTTTTCCTTACTGGTTAACAAATTAATTGTGAAATGATATGGAATCAACAAATCAAATTTGTATTAATCGTATTTGAATTAAGGTTGACTTAGCCTAAATAGTTTAAATTGATTCAACTTGATTTGATAAAATGATATTAATTTAGTCTTGAATCGAGTCTAATAAAATTATGATCCACTTGAACTAGTCGGGTGATGTGAGTTCAATCTAACTTGTTATTATCTGTTATCTTTATTAATAATATAACTTTAACATATAACATAACTCATCTCTCAACATTTCACAAATATTTAAAATAGTCCTTATTGTTATTTAAGATATTAATTTACATCATAACCTTTACAACATAATAGTATTTGCACCCTCAAGCATAACTTCGTTTGTTTTCCATTAATTGGACATCCGGACATCATTAACAAAGGGATAATGGCAAGTCAGTTGTGTCATAATGTTCATATAGACCTTGTTGAGACTTTAATGAATTTTTTAATTTGTCATTATTAAGTTATCTTAAGTTTAAAACAAATTTTATTAATTTTATTAATTAAATTGAATTTTCTTGAAAACCCAATATGTTCCCCAACACCTAACTCATATCCTGCCAATAATAATTAAACAAAAATTGTATTACAATTTAATAGCATGAAGATTTAGCACTTGAACTTTAAAATTCACACAACCTTGCTTATGAATCTTGTTGTATGCATTCTATTGATAGATTAACTAGTTTGTGTTATCACCTAAACTTGTGCAGAGCCAACCATTAATTTCCTTAGCCAACAGAAACACACCCTAACTGAATTTGGGTCATCACCCACACTAGAAGTATGTACCAATTAGGATTAGAGGCATCATACTCTAAGTCCTTAATTAACAATAATTCTTCAACTGATGTTTAATGTTTATATGGATTTAACACTTTTATAAGGACTTTATGGAGTGACAAAAATCGTGGATGTAATTTTATATATGCTTAAAATATCTAGTTAATAGAAGTATTTTTTTTTCATAATCTAAAACTATGGGAACCTAAATTGAATATGTGTTAATAAATTTCTATTTTGGTGATTATTGCAAGTTTCAAAGGTGCAAGTTCTTTTGTTAGCATGATGACCCATTCACAGATAGGACTATTAATGTTATCCGTAAATTGATGAGTGAAAATGCTAACTGGAAGCAATAGTTAGCTATGAGTTACAAAGGGATAATTAAGGATAAAGAAGTGTACGAGGGAGTTGTTAGAAGACTAAAAAGGATGGAATATATAAAAAAAGTTGAGATAGAAAGAAAATAAAATAAATAGAGTATAAACTTAATTTTACCAATAATGAGAACAAGCAATTAAAGAAGATGTCAGGGTATATCTCATTCTTATTTTTATGTTTATATTTATTATTTCCTTTTTTCACTCTTCAAACCATAGGCCTAATATGAGAAGTACTTGTTTGTAGAAAACTATTAAAGGAACAATATACTTGACGATAAGGAGTGAGAAAGGAAGTGGTTAATGGAATTGAGCTTAATAGCAGCAGAAGATAAAGAAGATGGAATAAAAATATGGAAGAATGTAGCAATGGTATTTTGTAATTACAATGTTTAGTAGATTTATTTAGTGTTAGTTAATGTCTTGGCTTATGGTTAGTGACTAGTCTTTGAATATTGCATTTAAAAAACTGGTTATTTTGAATTTTTATAATAATTCCATTATTTGAATGAATTAATGATTACTAGATAAAAACATCAGCAATTCTTGAAATAATGTCTTTAAATTAAATACAAAATGCATAATAAGTTTGCATAAAGCTAATGAAGTAAAAAAAAATGGAAAGAATGATTATGAATCGATAGTTGCATAAGATCTTTGTTCACAACCTATCATGCCAAAAATGATTATTTTTATTCTTCCTTTTCTATTTCTAAAATTGTGCTCTTACATGAACACAAGAGTCACAAAAAGTTCGAGTCACGTAGCTGAAAACTTAAGCTTAGATATTACTCAACTAAAACGAACCATTAGGAAAGCTTGGCGTAACGAAGAAGAAGAAATCACAAAGACAATAATGGTCGAGGAATTTTATGAAGATTTGGACCATAGGTGAACCAAGAATGTCAGTAGAGGACCCTTATGGATTTTATGAGACCAGGGTTCAATGCATCTAGCGAAGGAGTAGCTAGACCACCCCTACAGGCCACATCATTTGAGATCAAACCAGCTCTCCTAAACATGATTGAACAGAACTTGCAATTTTACAAATTGGCAAACGAAGACCCCAACGCACACATAGTGAATTTTTTAAAAATTTGTGGTACCTTTAGGTATCATCAGATGTCGCAAAGTGCAGTTAGAATTAGGCTCTTTCCTTTTACTCTTAGGGATAGAGCAAATACTTAGTACCACTCCCTTAACCCAGCCAATGTTACCACTTGGGATCAGTTAGTCCGTGTCTTTTTAGATAAATATTTTTCCTTGACTAAAACTACTAAGATCATAAAGGAAATCACCAACTTCTAACAAGGTAACGGAGAATCGATCTACCAAGCGTGAGAACGATATAAGGATTTGTAATGGAAGTGCCCACATCAAAACTTACCTAAAGAATTTTTGTTGTAAACATTCTATAATGGAGTTACCTCACACATAAGAGGCATGATCGATGCAGCTTCAGGAGGATCATTAATGAGGAAGACAGTGGATGAAGTGGAAACATTAATAGAAGGAGAGTGATAATTGTTTATGGACGAATGAGCGAAGTAGACAGACTAATACATTTCGTTAATAAAAAGGAAAGGAATTGTAACTGTAGATCAGACGATGAAATTGCAAACGAGGATTGATAACTTGACTTGAAAGCTCAACAACATAAAGACTTCGTCCTCAGCTCCGGTGAAGGCCGTACAACTTAAATGTAAACTCTGTGGACAATTGGACCGTGACACAATGGACCGTTTCTTAATGAAGGAAGATGATCTAGAGCAAGTAAATTATATGGGAGCCCAGTATGGACAAGCAGGTGGAAATAATCCCTACTCCAACACCTACAACCCTGGGTGGAAGAATCACCCTAACTTATCTTGGACTAGCAATTCTGGAGGGCTGTTCAGACTTCAAGGACAATTAAAATTCTAACAAGATAAACCAAGTTCAATGGAATCTATGTTGGACAAGATTTTAGATAAGATTGGAGGCATGGACGATGCACATAGGAGGCTTGAAAGTAAATTCGAACAAGTTACCAAGAACTACGCCTCTTCAATATATAATCTGGAGGTCCAAGTAGGTCAACTAGCTGAAGCAATATCTACTTAGAATGCAGGAACCCTTCCAAGTAATATCGAGTCTAACCTAAAGGAAAGGATCATAGCCATCACTCAAACCCAGGAAAAGTAACTTGATCATACAAAGGAAAATGGAGATAAAGGAAAAGGACAAGTAATTGTGGAACTCCTACCAAGTGAGCTCAAAATTGAGCCAATCAAACAATCTCGACCTAAATTTTCATACCCTATTCTAGCCTAGTAGAAATCATTGTCAAGTAGGGTAACAAGGAATTTTGAGGAGGTTGATTTAAATAAGCTTGGAACATAACAAAACATCTACAAATGAGGGTCACATTAACAGAATCAATGTAGAAGAAGGTTAAGGAGCGCGAAGTTGAAGAAAGCCCCAACATAGCACAGAAGAAAGAGGATCCAGGGGATTTTTACATTCCTTGCAATATAAGTGGAGTCAATATAGATAGGGCATTCGCGAATATAGAAACGAGTATCAATATAAAGCCCTACACCTTTAGTCAAAAGTTGGGGTTAGGAGAGTTAGTACCCAGAAAGATGTTAGTAAAGGTGGTCGATAGAGCAATCCATCAATCGAAGGGGATTATTAAGGATGTGTAAGTACAACTTGATAATTTTACTTTTCCCACATTCTCCTATATATTGGATATTGGAGAAAATGTGAAAATCCCTATGGTCCTTGGAAGATCATTCTTGGCCACTGGTCACTCAATCATTGATGTTGATGGGGGTGAACTAACTCTAATGGTAGGAAAGTAGCAAGAAACTTTCAAAGTGTCAAAGAAAGACAATAGTCCTCCTTTACCTCCAACTAATGTCAAGGAACCTAAACCTCGAGGGCAACGGGAAGATATTGAGGATCCTGGGAGTGCCTTCAAAAAATAGCAACCGCATAGAGGAAGGTGAAAGAAGTAGAGCCATAAAGAAGGTGGAATCAAGGGCATAGTAGCTCATGTGCATATTGTTAGATTAATGATTGCTCTGCCATTGCCCCACTCATTTGAATCACTATGAGCAAAAGAAAAGCGTCGAGCTACCGACGTTAAAAGAAGCACTAAATGGGAGGCAACTCATGGAATTTCAATGTCCTTGATTGTTTTTAGAAGTTTGAATTTCTTAGTTAGGTTATTACATTTTCATTAAAATCGGGAAGTCATAAAATGTCGACATGTAGTAAGTGATCAATAAAGTAAACAAAGAGAGGTGAAAGGATTACAAAAAGCTAAGAAGAGATTTCGAAAAAGTGGAGAAGGACCACAAAAAAAGGTTTTTATTGTGGCCTGCAGTTTCACTAATTTTAAATTATCCCTTTTGCCTGCGACAAGGTAAAAATGGCAGACACGCACAGTTAACTTTAAATTTTTACCATTTTACCATCCAATCACCTATAAATACATTTCTAATTTCACTTTTTCACTCACTTTCATTTTCGCTTTATCTCTCTAAACTTTATCTCTCCAAACACTCTCACTTCTCTTTATAAAATTTCAAACCTCTAAATTTCTTTCAACTGCAACCTCCAATACCATCACCACCTCCATCACCATGAAACTTGCTCTAACCCCCTTCTTTTTAAATTTAGCTTTATTTTTATTTTTATTTTTATTTTTATTTTTAGTTTTATTTTTATCTTTATTATTATTGTTTTTTTTGTTTTACTTTCATTCACGTTTTTTTGTCTTTATGTGTTTGTTTGTCCCCTTCTCACATTGAGGACAATGTGTTATTCAAGTGTGGGGAGGGTTATGTGGTTTATTTGAATGTGAATTTTGCACATTATAGTTATTAGGTTGCATTTTGTTAATCAGGTGAATGTGTCAATGGCTTAGATGAATCGAAATTGATTTAATTTTGAACATGGTCTATTAGGTTGTAGAGAATTATTAGCTTGTAGAATTAGTGAATTGGGGGTTCTTTGATTAAATATGCTGCTTAATTAGGATTTAGTGTTTAAATGTAGCCCTCTAATTGTTACATTCAATCATAATTTGAGGCCTCTTAACCTAAGTAACTTTGTGAAATAGTTGAGTAACTGGAACGACACACATCACAAATGTGTGCCTTTGCATAAAAAGGCTAGAATGACATTCCAACCAAGCAGCTTAATAAAAACATGACTTAGTTGAGTAACCAAATATACATTTATTACCAATGTTTGCCTCTGCATAAAAAGACTAAGTCCATGTTCATAAATAATCAAAAAATAAAAATGTGTTTTCAAATAAAACCAACCGAACTTATAATAGTTTGAATTTTCGTGAAAACATACTTATGCTTAGTTATAGAGTTAAACAACCAAAGAATTATTAATGAGTGTGTTTGACAACACAAAATTACCGTCACTAAATATAGCAACGGATCATAAAATATCCATCGGTAAATTAATGACAGAAAATTTGTGCTTCGTCGGTAATTATTACCTACAGTCATTTCTCCAATAACTTGTTCCATCGGTAAATTTCGTCAATAACTTAGCTTACCAACATAAAATCTACACATTCTATCGATAATGTCCATCGCTAAACTCCATTTTATTGGTAGTGTATGAAATAGTTGAAGTTTATTTGTAGCATATTGATATATCATTACATTTAATTTGGCATGATAAATGGTATAAAAATGAGGATGGAAATGCTAGTAAGTTGGGAGATGATGACTTAGATGGTGACGCTTATGAAATGGGTCATTCTAGTCATATATGAGATAAATTAGTTAATGATGCTATTTAACAGATTTTGAATAAACTGGTGATTTTGATGTAAATATTGATGATTTGGTTGTTGTTGGTCATTTGGAAGATAAATAAATTGATGATGTTAGTGGGTTAGAAGATTCTAAATCAATTGGTGATTTTGACTTTGATGTTAATGATACGAAGAGGATGGTGAAAATATAGAGGAAAAAGAAAATGTCCAATAATATAACTTAAATGATTATGACTTGGATTTTGATATTGATACCATATACATTGACTCCTTAGATCCTAGTAGGTTATTGGCTAATGATGAATATCCCAGTGTTAAAGAACTAACTGGAGCTTTTACATGACCTAGTAAAGTGAATAGAAATGTTCCTATAGTTGTTGCAATAGATTGGTTATAAGGGATGATGTTTGATATTGTAGAAAATTTAAAGAGACAATGATTGATTATATGACTATAATATGATTTGACTTGAGGTTCAAAAAGAATGAACCTAAAAGAGTTAGGTCTTTTCATATAAAAGAATATATATTTGAATTATGCTTTATTTGACGGGAAAGATAGGTGATTGAAGCTAAAAACACAAAAGACACATCACAGGTACAATTTAACCACAAGCCACGGTTGGTAACATTTAACTATATTATGAGACATTTCAAAGACATAATTTTAGAAAAGTCAATTAGTAAAATACAAAAAAATGGTAGAGAATCATTGGGAGAAGATAATTTTGTCAGTTAATTATAGCATATGCAAGTATACAAGGATGAAAGTTCTTAAACCAAAGTCAAAGGATTAACACAAAGAACATGAAAAGTGTTATGTTTATACTAGCAAATTGAAGGAAATGAATCCAAGTTCTAAATGAGCTTCTACTTAGAAGGTCTTAAGAAGAAGAAGAAGAAGAAGATAAATTGGGGTTTAAAAAGTTGTATGTGTGTTTTGATGTTATGAATAGGGGTAGAAGAAGTTGAGATCAATAATTGGTATGGATGGTTATTTTTTTTAAGACAAAGTATCAGAAAAAAACTTCTAAGTGCATAGGAGTTGATGGAAATTGTGACATGTATCTTATTGCATAGGCAATTGTTGAGGTAGAAAGATATAGTTTATTAAGTAGTTAGCCATTGACTTAAAGTATGGAGATTGATATGATCATTACCGATAGGACTAGTAAGACTTGATATCAATATTAATAGGACTAATACTCATTATATTAAAACAAGTTTGATTCAAGAACATGAATATGAAACTAGAAAGAAAATTATGAAGCACCATACTCACAGAAAGGAAAGGATTTAGAGTGATAAGATTTTAGGGTTTGATCACCACTATCAAGTTACATAAGATCACAAATTTTTAAAAATATAAAACAAGAGTTACTCTAAAATATTGAAAAAAAATCTCTAAGAATTTTGATTGATTAATAACAATGATAAGTTCTCGACTACAATAAGGAAAAAGCCATTTATATGTATAAATATTATGAACTAGAATGCTAAAGGTAGTTAATAATGTAGACATGATCTAATTAGGAAATAAATAACTTTGAAATATACGTCAATCCCTATCTAATAGATTTTTTTTCAAAAACTGAAAAGTAATATATTGAATCAAATCCTAGTAAGGGAATAAAAGAACAAATATAAAGTATGATACAAGTTTAGCAAGATAAAGTAATAAGGTTTAAAGCATATGTGACCTAAGAATCTTATATTAGAGCTAAGGTAAAGAGAACTCAAACCAGATTAGCTTACTAGTTTAAGATACAATAAAATAGAAGCTAGTGTAGGAGTTGTTAAGTGGAGACTCAATTGTGCCTATACTTTATTTGCTCATTTAATAAGTGACTTGCCATTCCACTTTTCCTCAAACATTTCATGTAGTTGATAGTTTATATTTGAACTGTAGTATGATGCCCTTCAACAATAATTATTCTTTTTATCTACATTCTTAGTCTCATCATCATCATCCTATTCATTTTTTATTGAGCTTGTTGAAATGTTCTCCTATTCCTTTTTCTCCGAATCTAATATAAGCAGCTACTTAGTGTTATATTGAAAGCTTCATATGTGCTTTAGATTGAAATTTATAATAACATGCCTAAGTGATAATGCTGTCCAGTTTACTTTTAGGGTAAAAGAAGTTGCTCTAACTTAGAGCTTTCCCCTAGATGGTTTTGGAGATTTCGCAGTTGAAGCATAGGTAGCTTTAGAACTATTGCTCTAAGTCATATAAATAACAATCATTATGTACTACGATTCCCTTAATTCTATCTTTTCTTAGTAGCTTTCCCTTGATTATTAACCATATAATGAAATTACCTTTAACACTACAACTCTGGTCCCAAACTAACCTAAACCATATGAATTTAGTTTATGGGGTTTAAGCAGAAATAGGTATGATTTGTTTTTGCATGTTCTAGATGAATTGGCTTTTTAGAAGGTTTATCCTCTATGTTTGTGTTGGTACTATAATTAGGAACACTAGCCAGGCCTAAACTTATGCCAATTATTAAGCCAAAGTAAGTATCATTCCCATCATAAATAAGTTTGCCATTATTCTATTGTATTAATTCTCTAAGTTTTAACATTTGTAGGAGCATTTAAGAGGAGTTTGCTTGGGATTTGAAGTTCCATATATTGTCTCCTTATAAGTAATAGGTATGAATCCAATTTACCTACAAGGATTCCTTGTATACTAGCAATTTCTAAATCCTCTTAGTATTAAGCAATATATTGTTGACATATTTGATGGATTCAATTTGCAAAACTCCTTCCTTTTTAAAGCAAAAAACCTCATTCCACTTCAATTTAGCATATAAATAACTGTTTAAAATCTCTAGTCCACAAGAATTTTTTAACATATTTCGTTATGGCCTTGATAATGCTATAGGAAAAATATAAATGGTAGCTCTCATACATATGGACAATTGATAGTGTCATTTAAGCTTTTAAAATTTATAAGCCTTTAAATTATAACGTACCACTCTCATAAAGCATATGCCCGATATACCAGAGGATATTCGAAAACATACTCTACGAGGATGGCACATTAAGACAATTGCATTAACACGTTTTAAGGCATCACACATATCATAAGCAAACCAACATTCATTCAGGCCCATTTCCTTTACAAACATATCTAGTCATAAATGTCATTACATTTCAAAATTAACATGTACATTTTACAACAGCTGAGAAATGCTATTCTTGATGTATAATGACTATTGACATCTGTAGGTATAACTGATCTCGACCACTATCTCATGTCCAATAGTAGTAGCTATACTCCAATTAGTCTAACTAGATCTACTATGAACTTGAAAATCAATGTTATAATTTTGATGAGTTTGCGAACTCAGTGAGTGAACCATTATTAACGTATTCACTCAAGTCAAATATAGGAGACAAGTCATATCCTAATTTAACAAGTATTACATAACATCCAGTATTGAATATCATATCACATTCATCATACATTATCAAGTACATCAAGATTATTTCATAATTATATTAGGTAAGCTAACATTTCATATCACAACACATCCTCATTTACTTTTCAACTGTATTTCAAACAATTCAATAATTCATTTCAATATAATCATATGTTACATATAAGGATGTATATGCAGTGCATATGTGACTTCATTTTCATTTTTCTTTGTTATGACCGAGCATCTATTTACTGTCCTATATCCGTTGTGGATACTAAGCTCATTTCATTTACTATCCCGCATTTGTTGTGGATAACAAACTCATTAATAATTGAGCCTGTGGCTCTTTGTGTACAATCTTGAGCTTAAAGTGCTTTTCACATTGATCACCCCATTCATAACTCCTTTATCAGATCATGCATTTCATTGTGATGCATCATTCTATATTCCATGCTTCATTACCTTTCATTCCTATGAGCTCCTATCACATGTGTCAAATTCATCAAATCTAAGTTTGTCAATTCACATTTAATTGCTCACACATTTTATATTAATTCTAGCATTTCATATTCAATTGTTCTCACATTTCATATTTATTCAACCTATAGATCATATAAAAACACATATAATTGAGTTTACATGTCTAGGATAACTCATAGTACATTCCAGATAAGTTATTGCTTTGATAATCTGGCAACATTTGGATGTTGACGATAAACTTATGTATCTATTTTCATGCAATACACACATATTTCACACATCATTAAGTTATCAATCATATGATTATTCAATCAATACTGGGATCATTAATATCTGAGTATGTGGCTCTTTGTGCATAATCCTGAGCTTAAAGCTCTTTTTCACATTGGTCACTCTATTCACAACTTCTTTATTTGATCACGTGTTTCAATGTGATGCATCATTCCATATGCCATGTTTCATTAACCTTCATTCCTGTGAGCTCCTATCACATGTCTCAAATTCATCGGATCTAAGTCTGGCAATTCACATTCAATTGCTCACATATTTCATATTCATTCCAGCATTTCACATTAAATTGATCTCATATTATATATTTATTCAGCATACATGTTGGAAACCGAATTTTCTTGAAATTTTTGAATTATAAATTGACATTAAATGAGGAATTTGTGGTGAATTATTCATGTGTAAAGAAAAAGAAAATTCAATAATGTAAATTGTTACATGAGAATAAGATAGGTGAAATATGCTTTTGTTATTGAGGTTTATGATTATTATGGCCTAAAATAGTGTTTTGAGTTTAAATGAAATTGATAGAGAATGAATTGCTTTAAATGGAATTGAAAAGCAAGAAATGAATAATGAAAGTGTTAGATTTTAGGGAATTGCAAATCTGAAATTTTGAAGGTGAATAGTAGCAGAAAGTGAATTTGTAAGCTGAAATCTTTGTGAATTTTTCTAGCTTGATCTAGGTAGATTTTGATAAAATGATCTTCATGAAAATTGTAGATTTTGTTGAAAGCTTTCTATCGCCATAAAGTATGACATGTTTCCATATCAGGATTGACATATATGGTCAGTTAAATTGAAGTGTATGTTACTTTATTTTTGAAAATGCTCATAAGTGTAGAATTTTGTATGCAGTGTTTTGAGAAAAATTATAGACTGATATGGTTTGAATAAGATAAAGTGGTCTACATGAAAGTTTTAGCTTGTCTTTTAATATTTCCGACACTATAAAGTATGGAATTTTTGGATGTGGGAATTGAAAGATGTGAATGTTTGAAGTTTGGATTTGTTTAGGTGATTTTTTTTAACAAGGAAGAAATTTTGATTGAAACATTGACCTAGTTAGAGGTTGAAATTGCCTTTAAGGGCTTCATGAAAGTTTTATATTATGATTTGATCTTTCCATTGACATAAAGTATGGAATTTTTGGACCATGTAATGTGAAGTTATAATTTTTAGAAGTTCTGTTACTGTTTTGGGATGACAAGTATGAGATAGTAACTTTGATTATAAATTTGACTCCCTTCGAGGTCAAATTGATTTTTTTCTGTCTTTCATGAAACTTGTAGGTTGCTTTTTGATCTTTTCATTGATATAAAATATGACATTTTTAGACATTGGAGTTAAAAGATAGAAATTTTAGAAGTTATGTGACAGTTTAGGGTGACATGATTTTGGACAGAAACTTCGAGTGAATTTTTGACCCCTTTAGAGACGGAATTGATTTTTGAATTCTTCATTGAAGTTGTAGACCTTCCTTTGCGCTTTCTATTGATACCAAATTTGTCAAATTTGAAGCTCGGAATCAAGAGTTGTGAATTTTAGAAAATTCGGTTATATATATATATATATATATGAAAAAAAATTGAAGTTTTCCCCGCGAGCTCGCGAGTGCGACCCCCGGTGCGCTTGCGCACGTCTTGCAGTCACGAGGCATCGCGATCACGAGATTGTATTTTTTGTCGCATCTTGCGACGGCAACGCGTCGCGAGAGCTACCGGGTCGCGAGGGCGACCAGCCGGACCCGGGGCGGCCCGACCCGGTCCTACCTGACCCTAATCTGACCCTCTTCATTCTTTTGGTTATATCTTTTCTGTCCGATATCCAATTGACTTGATTTTTAAAGCTTAGATTCCTAAGACATCCCTCTATCTGTCCATGAAAAATTGTGGATTTTTGAGATTAAATTAAGGATGATTGATTAAATCAAAGTGAGTTGGAAAATTTTCTAAACAGGGTTCAGTATTTTAGTAAATTCTTGGTCTGTGGAGATCCAATTGAGTTGATTCTTGTTGCAACATAAACTAGAGACTTGGGGCTATAAGTTATCTGAAGGGACTGAATTTTAATTCTGACTCTAGGATTTTCAATTTCTGAATTAAAGTTGGGTTTAATGTTTAGTCTTGGATTAGTAAGAGCTGAAAGTATTTTAGCCATAACTTTTGCTCTAGTTATCCAAATGAGGTGATTCTTAATTTGGATTAAAATAGAGAAATAGGGATACAAATGTTCTGAAAAAATTGAGTTTCAATTTAGTCTTTAAGAATGTCAATTTTTGGATGGAAGTAAATCGCTAGAAAATGTGTTAGCATAA
>JANZLD010000237.1:29772141-29783784 GCA_026413575.1 Erythroxylum carthagenense | reverse complement strand
CCTAAGCCGGAAAATGTCATGAATGCATGTATACCATGTGCAAGTGCAACAAACCATCAATCATAGAGGCTATAAGCAGTATGTTCATGCCGAGATATAATTCAATACTCTTAACCCGTCCCAATTTATGATAAGACCCTTCCTATCAGAGATGGGATGTTACACGAAGTTTGGCTAATTCCTTCAACAAAGGAACATACATTGTCTCCACATGTGCCATAGTCGATTTTCTGCTCAATACATTCGCTACTACATTAGCTTTTCCCGGGGGGTAGTCTATCATCAAGTTATAATCTTTCAGTAGCTCTAACCATCTTCTCTGTCTCAGATTCAACTCTTTCTGGCTCATTAGATACTTAAGGCTCTTATAGTCTGTAAACACCCTGGTGGTGACTCCATATAAATAATGTCTCCATATTTTCAATGCCAAAATTATTGCAGCTAACTCCAAGTTATGTGTAGGATAATTCATCTCATAAAGCTTTAATTGCCTAGAAGCATAAGCAATGACTCTATCTCCTTGCATCAATACACAGCCCAATCCCTTCCTTGAGGCATCACTATACACTATATATCCATTATGAACTAAAGGAAAAGTCACAATCGGTGCCATTGTAAGCCTATTCTTTAATTCCTCAAAACTATTCTGACACTCCTCTATCCACACAAACTTTTGATTCTTCCTTGTCAATTTGGTATGTGGAGCTGCTATTATGGAAAAACCCTCCACAAACCTCCTGTAATATCTAGCTAAACCCAAGAAACTCCTCACTTCAGCTACATTCTTAGGTGCTTCCCATTTTACAACTGCTTATATCTTCCTCGGATCCATATGCACTCCTTGCTCTAAAATTACATGTATAAGGAATGCTACTTCCCTTAGCCAAAATTCACATTTGTTGAATTTGGCATACAACTCATTATTTCTCAATGTCTCCAAGGCAATCCTCAAATGCTCTTCATGCTCCTTATCACTCTTGGAATAAACCAATATATCATTAATAAAGAAAATGATAAATTGTTCTAAAAAGGAGTTAAAAACTCGATTCATCAAGTCCATAAAAGCTGTAGGTGCATTTGTTAACTCAAAAGGCATGACCAAGAACTCAAAGTGGCCATACCATGTTCTAAAAGCAGTCTTTGGCTCATCGAACTCCTTTATCCTCAACTAGTGGTAACCCAATCTCAAGTCTATCTTGCAGAAGACTTTTGCCCCTTGCAATTGGTCAAACAAATCATCTATGCATGGGAGCAGATATCTACTCTTGATGGTGACATGATTGAGCTTTCGATAGTCCACACACATTCTCAACGATCCATCTTTCTTCTTCACGAAAAGGGTAGGAGCTCCCCAAGGTGAAGAGCTCAGCCTTATATATCCTTTCTCCAACAACTCTTCCAATTGCTCTTTAAGCTCTTTCAATTTAGCTGGAGCCATTCGGTAAGGCAGAATTGAGATTTGTGTAGTTCCCGGAAGAAGTTCAATGGGAAACTCAATTTTCCTAGGTGGTGGTAGTCCTGGTAATTCCTCGAGAAAGACATCTAGGAATTCCTTGATTATAGGTATTTCTTCTA
Organism: Erythroxylum carthagenense; assembly: GCA_026413575.1. Taxonomy (NCBI): domain Eukaryota; kingdom Viridiplantae; phylum Streptophyta; class Magnoliopsida; order Malpighiales; family Erythroxylaceae; genus Erythroxylum; species Erythroxylum carthagenense. The sequence continues at coordinate 29,782,209 of JANZLD010000237.1, read as the reverse complement.
ACTTCCCCTTATCTACCCTTATGTCTATCACATAAGCCAAAATTCCTCATATCCTTTCCTCATCATCTTCTCTGCTGTCAGAGCCGAAACAATTCTAAATGGGCTTGCCTTTCTGTCCCCTATAAACACCACTCTTCTACCGTTGTCCAATTCGAACTTAACTGTCTCCTGTTTACAATCTAGATGGGCATTGTACTTCTTTAACGTGTCCTTACCCAAAATTACATCCAGGCCTCTCATTTTCAACGGCATTAAGTCCACCACTAATTGTTCCCCACCAAAACATATCTCACACTCTCTATACACTTGACTGATAATAATATACTGGCCGATTGGAGTACTCACCTTCAAAGGAGTATCCAATGGGCTCAAATCCCTACCATACTAAGTTCTACTCGATGAAACAAAAGAATGGATAGAACCCGGATCAATCAAAACAACAATATTAGCATCAAATAATTTAACCGTACCAGTCACAACTTCTGGAGCGGTCTCTACATCCTCCCATGTCATTACAAACACCCTAGCTGGTGCTTGCTCCCTGGGTCTCCCTGGAAGATTCACCCTCTTAGCTACATTAGAACTACCCACTTCAGCTGTAGTCTTGTGCCCCACTGTCTCAGTTTTCCTTAAAACTTGCATCTGACCTCTCTCCTGTCTTGCATACTGAGGGCACTCTTTAGCTATGTGCCCTTTCTCTCCACATTTGAAGCAAGCTCCTGTCAGCCTGTAGCATTCTCCTCCATGGAACTTGCCACAATGATCGCACTTGGGTATAGAAGACTTATCCCCTTCCCTTCTACTGCCTCCCGCAGTTGAGGTTTGATGAGAACCATTTGAAGTCCTCATAGGTCTAGGCCTGCTTGCACCACTGCTCCTCTCCTCAGACTATACAGGAAAAGTCCTGGCACTCCTCTCAGGTATAGAAGTACCACCTCCCCTCTTAAACTGCTCTCTCCCCTTTCTCTTCTTGTTCACGACACTCTTTATGTTCTCTATGTTTTCAACCCTCAGTGTCGCTTCAACCAGCTATTGAAAATCACAAAAATTTTATACCACCACTTTCTCTCTGATGGCTAGATGCAAACCCAATTCAAACCTATGGCACTTAGCCGCCTCACTCATCATCATCTCAGCTGCATACTGGGATAGCTGTGTAAACCAACGCTCATACTCACTCACTGTCATTTCCCTCTGGGTGAGACTTAGAAACTCCCTCTGCTTTTGTTGAATATACACCTCAGACAGGTACTTCTTCTTGTAAGCAGCCAAGAAGTCCTCCCATGCCAACACCGGCGGTCTCATCTGGCTCCCTGGCACACTCTCCCACTAATGTAGAGCATCTCCCTGAAGCAAACTAGCAGTGTACACAACCTTCTCGTCATCCTCACAATACATCTGATCTAGTATCCTCTCGATCTTTCTCAACCAAGTCTCCGCTTCTTCTAGATTCATTGTCCCATTGAAGTCTACTGCCCCATCCTTCCTCAACTTATCAAACTGTTTCCCCTTCTTAGCTGAGGTCGGAGTAGAAGTCTTGGGAATCTGACCCATAACGTAGACAAATGCCTGAGTAAAGGCTTGGAACATCCTCGGATTTAGTGGAGGCACTTGCTCCTATAGAAAAGGTGACTTTTGGGTCGGCGATCGAAAAGGCCCCTACCAAGCCCTACAGAAGCCTCAGCATTTCCTGGGGCTACTGACTCATCAGTACTCTCCTCCCTTGGCGGAGAGTCAGGTGAGGCGGATCCTTGCAAAATTCCTCGTGTCCTTCTACGAGGTGGCATCTTACTCCTTCAATAAAAACACTAACGATTAGCTTCTAATTCGTTTTTGATCCTATTTCCTACATGTATGCATGATATGCATGTCACTTAATTCAATCAATCAATTCATAGTGCAACAATTAATCACGGAACATACAATTCATACTATTATGCATTCTAAGCCTAGGAAAAACCTAAGCTTTGATACCACAAGATGTTGGACCCCATTTTCGGAGCCCAACAATCGATGCGGATACCAACAGATACTTGCCCCGGGTCTCAAGACGAATTCCGAGAAGACCATTCTGGACAGTTGCGTGAGGGTGGTGTGAAAGAAAATGGAATGTATTGCATTTAAAAGAAATCTTAGTACGACAGCAAAGGGAAGTTCGCCGCGGCGAAAGTCATTCTTCGCCGCAGCAAAGACGCCTTCAGAAAGGTTCACCACGATGAAACACTCAGAATATGAAATTTCACAAACATTTTTAAACAAACACATACATTCAAATCTAACCATAAGCTAAACATACTCACACACAAAAGAAACTTTAATTCTTCATGTCATTACAATACCAAAGAGTTTAAACAAACTTTACTTCCATAACATCATACATATCAAAGCTTATTACAAACACATAATGATGCTCAATGTTGATATGCTTATAAAACTATCCAAAATAATCACTAACTTAGTACAAAATTCTCTACCATCTTGGAGTTTTTGATGCCTTGCAAGGCTTAACTATCATCTTCTTCCGCACCTGAGGAGGGAAAAGTGGGGTGAGCTATACAGCTCAGTGGCTAACATATATATATAGCCATCAGTAATTTGCCACAAATTCAAGCATATGTGTATATATATCTAACAATTCAAGCATTTTCAAATTAACTCAAAAACTCATAATTAGACAAATCATCTCATAACTCATAATATAACAAGCAAAAATATCATGGTTAACAATTTAAAGATGCAATGCACAAACAAATGGCTCGAGGGTTCCATGGAAATAGAATGGTGAAATCGAAGTTTACACCATAAACAGAATGAGTCCATTTCAGAGCTCATATGCCACAAGAGAACAAGCGGGAGAAGGCTCTTGTCAACATGCACGTGACGAACAGAATGGTTCCACTCTTGTCCAAACAGAAGCACATAATTGTTTTATCATATGCTCATAATTTCATGCTTTTCTATCTTTTCATTCATACAAAATGACATAACATGTTTCAATGGCATAACTTGATCAAAAATCATAAATCACAATGCATTTTCAACAAATGCATAATTCACTATCAAGCAAGTTACACATATGCACACATAGGCAAGAATTTGCCTAATTACACAATAAGTGTAGATACATTACCCATCTAATTTCGCTTGACAATCCAAGTTCAATGTTGTCTTTCCTCTTGCTCTCAGATAGGGCTTGCTTGGTTTCCTATAACAAACCAAGTTCTCATTTAAACAACATTTAAAGGAAATTCATAAGGCTTCAATAATAAAAAATGTTAAAATTGAACTATAACCCCTTCAAAATCCATACTTTTGCATCCATTTTCTATGATCTTTATGATCAGGTAAAAGAAGAAATTTGATAATACTTTCCTCTAGAAAAATTTGCCCCATTATCTCAAGTTTCTAACGACACCAAAATTATTCAATTTGGTTCAGAAATCCAAAAATTATACTCCAAACATGTTGGGATTGTCCTTATACTGAAACAATATTCTATACTTAATTTTCATCCAAAATTTGATATCCTTATAGACTGAATTTAAATTTCATTTCTTCATAAAACTTGTAGCCCTATGTCTCTAGTTTACTCCAAATAAAAAATTACTCCATTTAGATAACTACAAAAAACGTTGTGCATCAAATACCGAAACATGTTCAGTGTTAGAAAGTTTGCTGCGGCAAACTTTTCCATAAAGGAAAAATTAGCCAAAAATGTCAAAGTTCGCCACGACGAACTTTACTGGGTTGACTGCGACAAACTTTATCCATCAAGTTGGCTACGGCGAACCAAGGAGAGTTGGCCATGGTGAAATTTGACAGAAACATACGCAGCACTTCATTTTTTCAGATTTTTACTTCCAACATCTACAACTAACACATCTTAAACCTCAACCATCATTTCTACTTCACATTCACTTCATGCTCTACTCCATTCTAACTCAAATTCATTCACAAATACATCATGATCTATCCTTGATCCTTAACCCTAAAAGATTAAAGTATTTTCATACACCATTCATCAACAACTCTCTACACACATTCAACTTCATTTTCACTTCTTACTATCATTAAACATGGTTAATCCAACAAATCAAGAAAAGAAGAATGCTTGTACTTACTTGTTTTAGCTTCAAAGTCTTCAAGATCTCCAAAACCCTATCTTTCTTCTTTCTTTTCTTCTCACACCCACGACATTCCTCTTCCTCTTCTAAGCCAAGACATATTTCTATTCTTGTTTTTCCCATTTTTCCCTTCACTTACTTGGTTCTTCCAATTCTAACCCCTTCTTTCATTTAATCCAACTACTTACCTTAGGCCATAATTTAATACCTTAACCACACCCCAATTTAATTCTAACTTTGGCATAATAATTAAACTCCAAATAAAATGGTTTATCTAGTAAGACCACAAAATTTATTCAAATCATGCTTATTAAATAAATAAAAAAATTTGGGGCCCAACACTTAACTCGTGGAAATTTAAACCGATAAACCTCATAGGAGCTGTATCACTGGTTTCTGACCTATATACCATCTTAGGAACTTAGATATGCTCAAATCATCCATAAGATCTCAAACTCATTCCACGTATAGTAAAATACTTAGACTATTAAAGAAGAACATAAAAACTCATCAATGATTATAAGAATATTCTAAACAACAACACAAAATAAAGACCTCCTTTGCATTTACACAAAACCCAAAAGCATCATAATCGTATTATTAAAGCAATACATATGGTAGATATTAGTTGGACGACTTACTTGGATGGACGGAAAACTCCAGACTATAAAAAAGAAGGATGAGTGACGCTCTTCAACACAATTTAGGGCCTGCAAAAAGGAATATTTTGTATTTAATATAATACACTTATTCATTATTTTGTTATATTTTTAATATATTAAAGCAAGAAAATCAGAAAATAATATTGTTTATTTTGAAATAGAAATATGTGGACTTTTAGAGGAAGTAATGTTAAAAATATTGCTAGACCAAACCAATCCTATTTTGCTCGGTGTAAACTATCCGTAAAATCATAGAGAATATTATACACTATTCTAATTATAATTTTCATTTTGATAATCGACACGACCATCATTAAGATAATTTGACTTAAAACAATATAAAAAGAAGGATAAATTATTCAAAAATAAAAGATGTGTGAATTCTCTTTATTATTTATATATCAAAATTTTAAATATAATTAACAAAAAATGTATTATCAATTATAATAATCAAATTAACCCTAATAATTTAAATACTCTTTAAACCTTTATAAACTAGTCTTTCATCAACAATTAATCAGCTATGTAATAACAAATTAAATTACACAATTTAAGTTATTAAAAATAAATTTTAAATAATTTTAAAAAAATCGTTTAATATTTATTTAAAGTGTTTTTTCTTAGCCAATCGACATAAAGCGCTAGGCCTTCACAAGATTCCTAGGTCCCCTTTTCTCTTTTATTTTCTTTAGACAGTAAGTCAGCATGTGTGCTCTACTTTATAAAAGACAAAGTTGTGCCTTTGATAGGGAAAGACCAAGGGGTGTCAAGTTATTGGAATCAATTTTTCATTATTCTATTTAAGAAATACCATCTTCTAAACGAAGTTGATTTAGCAACAGAGTCAACAACCAACATAAACAGAACACTCCCATATGCAAAACACTCCCATCATTTAACATCAACATAACAGGCAATTCATCAAACACCTTACAAGCATCAAAAATTCATCCCAACATCCCAACTGAAATCATCTTGTCCCTTCCATCACTAACATTTATACATAAAAATTATTTTCGAATCACATAATACCCAACTAAGTGAATGTTATTTAATACCCAAATACATCCAACATCACACGAAATAATAATGATGAAAATCTGCAAGAATACCTCCACCGAAGGACACAATGATAGTGGCCGGAGAAGACAAACGCCAACGAGCAGAAGAGGAGTCCATGATAGAGAAACTAGAGAGAGAAAAAATGCTTGAGAAAATGCAGGGGAGAGAGGAAAAATGAAGAAGAAGATGCAAGTGGTCTTTTGAGTGGGTTAAATGTAAACGAAAACAATGTCATTTAGTGTTAAACCAAACGACGTCATTTTCGTTTTATTTAAGACGTTGAAGCAGAAGCAAATGATGATGTTTACCTTGAAAATTTACCAATAGAAATCTCTTCCATTGGTAAATTCAAAACCTTTTTATTCTGCCAAGAATTCCCAACTTCTTTACCGATGGGAATTTTCTACCGTCGAAAATTTTACCGAGATAATTTTCCTCTATATTTATCGAAGGATATTATTACTATCACTAAATGAAAATTTTTCCAACAATGTTACCAACAGAAATTGATTTTCTATCAATAATTTGCAATGGTTTCATTTTCGTCGGTAATCTTTCATCACTAATTCCTAATTTTCTTATAGTGATATCCCTTTAAAATTTTTATCAAATACAATGCATTTTAATTGGAATTTAACTCTTCAAACCATCATCTAACCCCTTTTTAGGAATTAGATATCATGCACTAATAATATTTTTATAGCCTAATTCCATATTAATTTCACTTACTTTACTCAAAATACTTTACTCAAAATAATATAATCTTAGGTCCACATTGTCAAAAATTTTAGGTTCCTTCCCTTCATACTTCAAAATCCCTCCTTGATTGAACTTTCTACTACTAAATATCAATGTACAAGCCTTTCTATTTATTGCCATTCTAATGAACATAAATAAAAAGAAATTAGTCCATAATTAAATAATGGGTCAAAATGTTGTTAAACACTAATTGAACCTATAGACAACCCTAAAGCATAACTAATCCTAACCAATAAGAGTAATAAGCAAAACTTTTAATTAGTTTATTCTCAATGGATTGTTTCTAGAATCATCATTGTCTTTTTTTTTAGCTTGTTCATAATCAAAAGTCCCTTTGGTCCAATACTTCACCTATTTTGATTCATATCATAATTGATCCACTACATGACACTTTTTAACTTAAATTATATCTTTTAAGCTACGTTTGGTTACTGTGACGGAACAAAAAAAATGGAGATAGAATAGAACAAAAATTAGAGACAGTGTGGTGTTTGGTTATAATGGACAAAATAGATTAAACTATGAGTCTTGGGGACAGAAATGTGTTTGGTTGCAGTTGACAAAACATAAAAAAATAGTGTCAATGATCAAAGTACCCATGCAGTATAATATGATTGGAAAGATGTAATTCATTGATTATTTTAAAAATTAATGATTTATAATAGCATATTGTATTTATAAATAAGGAATTAAAGAAACGAGGAACCTAAAAATTTAATAAAATGAGTTATTGAATAACAAAAAATTTGTACAAGTTAACAATAAAATGAATTACGTTAAATATTTTTTTATAATTGTATCAATATTTTTTAAAGTGTATTTTATTTTTAATTACAATGAAATAAAATAAAGAACCTAAATATTTAATGAATTGAGAAACCTAAAAATTTAATGAAATGAGTTATTGAATAAAAAACTCCTACAAGTTAGAAATTCTAGTACATAATAATTTAATAAAACATCTAAGTATTGATGGAATTAATTACATAATAGGTTAAAGTACATTCAATTTTTATATTTTATTAAGAATTTCCTTAACAACAATACCCAAAATGACTACGATGGCAATGAGTAAAAATCCTTGACTCTATACCATTTTTTTTCTTCAAAGTTGCAACTTCATTTACGTATGCATTTGTTGGAAGTGAAAATTGATTAGGTATTGATGAGGGTTCATCATCTGTAGGAACAATTTCTTCATTTTGACGAGTCTGCCTATTTGGATCTATGACATAAGCACTTTGTGCTGCAACCAAAGTCCGATACCCCTTGAATCTAGCATTAGGAAACCCATCAGTTGCCAATTTAACATCATCCAATTTGTAAAAATACCAACTTGACGTCCAACAAATACAACATAGAAGTTGTATCTGGCTATAGTTAAGTACCTGAAAACAAATCATATCCTCATCATTCATACACGTACATAAATGACAAAAATTAAAAAGTTAATAAACTAACCGTTCATCAATCATACACAGTGAGCTCGAAAGTGATAGGTCACAACTAAAAAATTACTGTCCTCTATAAGCATTATTAAATAGTTAAGCTAGTTGCATTGTTAGCATCCTACATTACCATATAATAGTATACCATAATCTACTAATTAAGAAAACAAGCATAAAGTCAGATTTTATAATCTAACAGGCTCCTCATGTAAGCCTGTTTCTGGTCTGCAGTTAAACCCTATAAAAGCTTCCCAACATGAGCATTCTTTGAGAAGATCCTTGTAGCCCTAACAACTTCTTTAGTGGAGAACCCCAAATTCCCAAGCTCTTCACCTAGCTTAGCTCCAAATTGTCCCACAATGGCATCAACAATGATGTTAGCATTCTCTCTACTATTGTCAATGGCATGATCAAAAGAGGCAGCAAGGCTTTCTAATACTTCAATATCTTCCCTTCTGTGTTGTTAGAAGAGGCGATAGATCCAGTGAGATGGGCTGAAGCAATTGGAGCGGATCTACTAGGGTAGTAGGAGTTACTGGAGCAGCTGTGCATCACCTTTAGTTTCATCAGTTTCAAGCTAAGTAATAGCATCTGCAGCATCTTGAGCTCCTGCACCAGTGGCTCTGTCTTTCCCATAGACAAACTCAAGTCTAGAGTAAAGCGAGAAAGGCTTTCCAGGAGTGTAGTACTTGTTAGGGTTGTCTCTATAAAAAAAATCAGAAAACTTCGTCATGACAAACATATTATTATTAAGATGCTTTTATAAATAACCAATAAAGCAAAATAAAAATTACCCTTGACCATTCTTCTGGCACTTGCTTACTGTCAACCTCAGCGCATTGCTTGCTTTCATTCCAACCAGGCCCACTACAATTCAACATGTCAAAGGTTGTCTGATATTTGTCCTTCAACCTCTTGTGCTTATTTTTGGTATGCCTCTTTTCAATGCCACAATTAGGAAACTTCTCAACCATCTTTCTAGTAAGAAGTTGGAAAGTATCAGGCTTAAATTGCCCATTATTAGCTCTGACCAGCCATAAGTGCCTCCTCTATGAAGGTCACAAATGTTTCTATTCCATCTAAAGTCCAAACTCTTGACATTGCACCTAAACCATACAATTTCATACCCTAAACCATTAACTAAATGAAAATTCACAATTTAACGGTTTCTTCTCCAATCATCAAATATGTTCTTAGCTAAATCCTCTCTCCATTGACTCCATTCATTACTTGTCTTAACACAATCAACAAATTCAGGGAAAGGTGCATCTTCCCCAATTGGCATATCCTCAGCTTCAAAAGGAGTAAGCTCTACTGGATCATAAGTCATATCCAACTTAATAAAGTTGTGCAGAAGGCAGCATGCAAGAATTATGTGCACATAAGTGGTTGTTGAATAAAAAGAAGGGTTTCTTAGGATTTTCAATCTTTTTTTAGTAAACCAAATGTATGTTAAATCACATTTCTAGCAGATGAATGTCTCTTAATATAGAGCTCTTCTAGGTTCCTAGATGCCCTTCCATCTCTTGCCCACTCTTGAATATGGTATCTTGTGCCTCTAAAAGGTGCAAGAAAGCCAAGACCATTGGTATAGCCTGTATCTACTAAGTAATAATTTCCTATAAACAAATGACATTATTACTATTATTGTTTTAATCAAACATTTAAAAATTTAACAAAATTCTAAAATTTCTTATCTTACATACCCCTTGGAACTTGAAGTCTATTAGGCCTAGTAACAGCATCATGCAGAACCCTTGAATCAGATGCTGAACCCTCCCATCCAACAAGAACATAAATAAAGTTTTTAAGTTCTTATCACACGACGTTAACTCATTAGTGCATATTTTCCCTCTCCTACCTCTACATCTAGGTTTGTTTTATTATTTCTAAATAAGTCCCATCTAGAGCACCAAGTGTTAGCCCCAATTTTTTTTTTAAAATTAAGCATGATTAGAGTAATTAAGTAAGTTAAGTTAGCATTAATTAACTTGACATTAATTAGTATGAGTT
>JANZLD010000237.1:29756638-29770958 GCA_026413575.1 Erythroxylum carthagenense | reverse complement strand
ATATATATATATGTTACCCAAGTTCATACAACAAGGGATCACATCCTTGTGTGATTCTTCACGACCTAGATTGTCTAGTATCTCTGCATTTCCAAAAAATAGTCTAACCTTCATTCTCTTTTCATTGTGAAAAGGTTGGTTGTCAAATGTGCATTCTTTATTGGATAACGGAGAACAGCTAGGGTTTTAAAATAGAATTTAGGGTTTAAAGATAAAAGGGGACTTTGCTGGCTAATTTGTTGATTAGATGAGACTTAATATTAAAAGAGAAAAGGGGATTAGGTTTACTTTGCTGGCTAATTTGTTTATTAGATGAGACTTAATATTAAAAGATAAAAGGGGACTAGGCTTTTGTTGGGATACTACTGCTTTACTGCTAGCTTTTAAACAAAGAACTTGATAGAGATTTATTAATTTTACAGGTATGTAAAATGTAGAAAAGTAAAAGAAGACCGGATTTTCTTGGTTCGATAGTTTAAAACTATCTACGTTCAAGGTTCCCACTGATGTGGTGTTTCACTAGTATGATGAAAAAGAAAAGAAACAATACAAAGATTGAGTGTATTTACTACATTTGTAAAGAGCCTTTCCAAACTCTCCTAGTACTTACAGGTGTGTATTCTAGCACTCTCTGATCTTTTCTCACTCTGGTTTTTTCACTCAAAATAACTGAATACAATGTATATTGAACGAAGAAGTTTCTGTGTGTATCCTGTGTCTGATGCTTTTGCTTCTTTTATAGTTGAAGAAGATGATGGCTTTCGGATGAACATGCATGAAGCATATATGTCCCATGTGCCTTTCAAGTAAGTTACTTATTCTCCTCCTTCTGTCTGTGTATTATGTTATCTAAAGCTGTGTTTTTTTCTTCAAAGCATGTAATACGACTGAGTTTGATTAGTGTAACTTCTGATGTGTTAATATGATAGAGTTTTTAACCTTATGCCTCAAACTTGTATTAAAAAGACTACGCTTTGAGTTTATTAGCTTTTGACTTGTTTTTGAGTCGTGTGGGTGTGTCTGTGAACTAAGTCACTTATGTTTTATCCGAATAGAATCTTCGAGAGCCTCTCTCTCTTTCACTCATCAACCTTCAGACACACTCATGATTCTTCATGTTTCTTCATTTCTTGTTGTTTCTGAGTTGAGTTTGATAGAATATACGTGATTTCCATCACATGTTTCCCACCTACTCCATCAATCTTCAACTCAGAACAAAAAACCTGAAAGTGATTTTGATAAACTTGAAACCCTAATTTTGGCCACTACAGTGAGATCGGATGGATCTGCCTTTGGAATCAAGGGGCTTCTATAATCTGTAAGTAGTCCCTACAAAAAATAAATTTCTTTTAAGTTAGTATTTTTGTTTTGAAGTTCGAAAGATTTTGCTCACCTTTGATTTTCTCCAGGTTGAAGATTCCCTTGGTGATTTGGTCTCTCACAAAATGCAATCGCACATCTATAAGCTTGGATCTTTCATAGAGGACTAGATCCTGACTAAGGTACCATGCACTCTAACTATCCGTATATAATACTAGTGTTGTGATGCCTGTGTTGATTTCCTTTAGTATTCCTGATAGCCATGTTAGCTCCTTCACTCCTTCTGTAATAATATAATAATCTGCCTCTGTAGTTCATAAACTCACTATTGATTGTTGTTGTGATTTTCAACTAACTGTGTTTGCTGATAGTGTAAAAATATATCCTGAGATTGACTTCCTTGTGTCCTTATCTGTTGTATAATCAGCATCCACATAACCATATAGAGACAATTGGTTGCATTTAATTAGTTCTGTTTTAGAGAAGCATAATATGTGATTCCTTATTCCAGATATGTATATGAGAACATTTTTGAGCCCTTGCCAGTGTTCTAAACCTGGATTGGCCATGAATTTAATTAGGATACTAATGACATAGGCTAGATCAGGATTAAACTTCCAACACCTACATCATAGGGATAGTAAGCCATAGCCCTCTGTTCATCCTCAGTCTTAGGACACTTGTCAGAAACCATCTGTAAATGTGATCCTAAGGGTACTAAAGTAGGCTTAGCTTGTTCCATATTGAATTGATCTAGGATCTTTCTTATGTAATTCCTTTGAACAAGCCAAAGCTTTCCTTTCCTCCTATGTCTGATTATTTTCATTCCTAGAAGCTTTTGAGCTTCTCCTAGGTCTTTCATTTCAAAATGAGTGCACAAATCAGACTTCACTTCTTAAATTCTATTCAAGTCCTTCCCTATGATGATTAGGTCAGCTACATAGACCAACATAAAACTGCTTTAGTCATTCCTAAATCCTTAAAGTATAGGTAGTAATTATATGAACTTCTAATAAAGTTCATACTAGCAGCAACCTCATAGAACTTCTTGTTCCATTGTCTAGGTACTTGTTTGAGCCTATATAGGGATTTTTACAATAGGCAAACATAGTCTAGCTAATTTTTATCCTCAAATCCGACTAGTTGCTTCATGCAAATTATCTCCTCTAGCTTTCTATATAGGAAAGCTATCTTGACATCCATTTGATGGATTTCCCAATCATATAGTGTTGCTAGAACTAGTATAAGCCTAATTGTTTTGAATTTGACTACTAGAGAGAATATCTCCTTGTATTCAATTCCTTCCTTCTGTCTAAATCCCTTAGTTATAAGCCTAGCCTTGTAAATCCTTGGTTCTACTTCTGTTACTCCTTCTTTTAATTTGAACAGTCATTTGCTCTCAATTAATTTGGCTTTAAGAGGTCTAGGGACTAAAGTCCAAGTCATATTCTTCATCAATGAAGAATATTCCTTCCCACAAGCTTCTTTCCACTGTTTTGCATCTTTGCTTCTCATGGCTTCTTCATAAGTTTTTAGAGCCTTATTTTCTATAGTCTCAGCCACAAAGCATGCAAATTCAACTAAGTCTAGTTCAGTATACCTCCTATTAGGAATTCTCAGTCTGGGTTGCCTGTCCTTTGTGAGTTGATAGTCTTGTAGGCTTCCTTGCTCATCAGCTGAAGTTGTTTGTGGGGTTTCTACTTCACCCACATCTTCAGTCTCTCCTCTCCTTTGTTCATGATGTGTTGAGCCTTGCATAGGCTCCATATCAATAAGTTGCGGAGTGTCACCTTCTTTAGGTTCTAGTGGTACATAAAAAGGAGCTGATTGGTTCAGTGACCCTAAATTCTCCTTAATTTCCCTTTGGAGGTCAGAATTTGAGGAATTCTCGTTCAGTAGAGGGAATTCATCTTTCTTGAAGATGACATCTCTGCTTACGATTGTTTTATAGCCTTTTTTTTAGTAGCAAGATCTTGTATCCCTTAACCCCCTCTAGATAGCCTAGGAAAACTCCCTTGATTGCTCTAGGTTCCAATTTTTCTTCTTTTTGATGTGCATAGGCCGCACATCTGAAAGTCTTAAGGTGGGTGAGTTTAGGTTTCTTACCACTTCAAACCTCTTGTGGAGTCTTATACTCATTAGCAGATGTGGGGAGCCTATTAACTAGGTAGGTTGTTGTCCTAATTGCTTCTCCCCATAAAGAGTGTGAGCTACCTGAAGAAAGTAACATTCAACTTGTCTTTTCTAGGAGAGTTCTATTAAGTCTCTTAGCAACTTCATTCTGCTGAGGTGTAGATCTTATTGTTTTGTGCCTTAGGATTCCTTTATTGTTGCAATACTCCTCAAACTCTTTATTGTAGTACTCTAATCCATTGTCAATCCTTAGGCATCTCAACTTCTTCCCAGTCTGATTTTCCATAAGAGTATGCCATCTTATGAAATTTTTCTAGTGCTTCATCCTTTCTCTTCATAGGATATACCCAACACTTTCTTGATCTGTCATCAATAATGGACATAAAATATAAGTTCCCTTCTGCTGTGGGCACTTGAGTTGGCCCCCAAATATCACTGTAAGCATACTCTATGATCTCTGTGGCTCTCTGAGCTTCCTTTCGAAATCTTGATCTATGGTGCTTTCCTAGCACACAAGATTCATAGAAATCCATCTTCTGTAAGATTTTTTTAGGGATTAGACCTTGTTTAGAGAGATGGAACAAGCTTTTGTTCCCTATATGACCCAACCTTGCATGCCATTGCTTAGTTGGTTCATGATTTCCATTTTCTGAAATTTGATTTATTTCTGTTGAGCCTATAACAAAGTATAGCCCATCTCTTTCCACTCCTCTAATAATGACTCTGCCATCCCTTAGGATTTCTCTAAGTCTATCTTTTGACCTGATCTAAAAGCCTTGCTTATCAAACAAGCTTTCAGAAATCAGATTCCTCCTTATTCTAGGCACAAATCTGACATTTGTAAGGGTCCTTCTCTTTCCATCAAACATGTTAATGGAAACACTTCTAATGCCCTCTATCCTTTGCTGCACAGAATCTGTCATTTTAACCTTGGCAGTGACTGGTTCAAATGTAGTAAACCAATCTCTATGAGGAGTGACATGCATTGTACACCCTGAATCAAAAATCCACTCTCTACTAAGGTCTTCACTATCCTCAGTGACAGCTAGAATTTCATCTCCACTTGAATCTTCTGGTTTTTCCACATTCCCTGAAACTCCACTTTCAACTGCCTTATCCCTCTTCTTCTTTTTGCAATCCCTTGCAAAATGTCCCTCCTTATCACAGTAAAAGCACTTCTTTCATTTTTCCTTTTTCTTCTTTTCATCACCTTCCTTAGAGTGCTTATCCTTTCTACTTCCCTTTTGCCATTTCCCTTTCTTTCTATTTTTCTTGTAAGACTTCTTTTCTTGATTATTCTCTACAATCATCACTTCTGCCTCTTTCTTAAAAGGTTTAACTTCCACTATTTCTTCTATTAGAGAGTCTAACACCCTCTTTACAGTAAGGGATTCTCCACTAGCATACTTAATTACCTTCTTGAATGCATTAAATTCAGAAGTTAATGCCTTTAGAATCACTATAGCTTGATGCTCCTCAGATATTTCTGATATGTAGCTTCTAAATCTTAAACTAGCTTAAAGAAATAGTCTAAGTTATCATCTCAGGAGATAGAGGTGTTCATCTTGTAGTTAGCAAGATTGTGAAGAAGTGTCATCTTGTTAATAAGACACTTCTTTGCATAAAGTTCATCAAGTTTGATCCAAAGCTCCTGTGTAGTGTTACAATTATGCACTTTTCTTATCACTATTAGTGATAAATGAAGCATTAACTTGCACTATACAAGTCTTTGCATTTTTAGCATCTTTACTAGATTAGTCTCTAGATCATACTGATTTTCAAAAGCTCTATAACAGTCATATGATTCAAGAAGAGCTTGCATCTGAAGTTTCAAGATGGTAAAATCTTCTTTACCAGTAAAAACATCCATTTCATTTCCTACCATGATTATTGTAGTGTAAAGAACTTAAAGACTTTTACTTACTGACTATTTTTTATGATTCTTTGATGCTTGAAGTGACCAAGAAATGCCCCAAGAAGTTTCTAATGCTTTGATACCACTTCTGTTGGGATATTATTGCTTCACTGCTATCTTTTAAAGAACTTGATAGAGATTTGTTAATTTTGCAGGTATGTAAAATGCAAAAAAGTAAAAGAAGACCAGATTTACTTGGTTCGATAGTTTAAAGCTATCTACGTCCAAGGTTCCCACTAAGGTAATGTTTCACTGGTATGATGAAAAAGAAGAGAAACAGTACAGAGATTGAGTGTATTTACTACACTTGCAAAGAGCCCTTTCAAACTCTCTTAATAACCACAGGTGTGTATTCTAGCACTCTCTGATCTTTTTTCACCCTAGTTTTTTCACTCTCAAAATGACTGAATACAATGTAAATTGAATGAAGAAATTTATGTGTGTATCATGTGTCAGATGCTTCTGCTTCTTTTATAGTTGAAGAAGATGATGGCTTTTGAATGAACATGCATGAAGCAGATATGTCCCATGTGCCTTTCATGTGAGTTACTTATTCTCCTCCTTCTGTCTACGTATTATGTTATCTGAAGCTGCGTTTTTGTCTTCAAAGCATGTAATACGGCTAAGTTTGATTAGTGTAGCTTCTGATGTATTAATGCGATAGAGTTTTTAACCTTATGCTTCAGACTTGTATTGAAATGACTACGCTTTGAGTTCATTAGCTTCTGACTTGTTTTTTAGTCACGTGGGTGTATCTGTGAACTAAGTCACTTGTGTTCTGTCCAAATAGAATCTTCGAGAGCCTCTTTCTCTTTCACTCTTCAACCTTTAGACACACTCTTCTTCGATTCTTCATGTTTCTTCATTTCTTGTTGTTTCTGAGTTGAGTTTGATGGAGTATACATGATTTCCATCACAATTTTGAATCTAGAAAAAAGATTTAGGGATTGAAATTCGTCAAGGAAGATGGAGGAGACAGCTTAGGTGTCAAGGAATAGATTGTTTTTGTAAAAGAATTAAGTTTAGTTTAAAAAATTAGAATGATTAAACCCCTACCTATGTAGGCATCATGAGACAACTCGCATGTCACACGTTTCTTACTATCAATGTCGTGAAGTCTAACTAACCAAAAAAAAAGATTTGAAGTTACATTTGAGAGTTCAAATTGTGCTATTTTAAAAAATTAAAGTGTGAATTGATAGTTTGAAAAATGAAATCATCCTAAAAGTTTTGTAAAATATTAGGGTATAAATTATACTTAAGCTAAGTTGTACGTATTTTAAATAATTAGTGTTATCATCTTGGAAGTGGATTATTAAACACTGTAGTTGTTGAAATCCTGGACCATTATATTAATGGACCTTGGTCTCTCTACTTCTTCTTCTACGGCTGAAACTTGGTTCATTTCTCGAATTAAACCCAACCCATCAACTAAAACACACCGTCACCGTCACTACATCAATAACCTAAAGCCCAGAATCATTGAATCAGAATACTGTATGGAAAATGAAGCCCATGTTATGTCAACAAGAATATCTTAGGGTAGATTCCTGCATTGCAGTCAAAAGTGAAAAGTAATTCCAAACCTATACTCTCTCAAGATCCTCGGATACTCCACCACCGATAGCACCTACAAAAACACCGCTCAACATTCACAAAACTAAACCCAACCCATCAAGTAAAACACACCTTCACCGTCACTACATCAATAACCTAATGCCCAGAATAATTGAATCAGAGTACTGTATAGAAAATGCAGCCCATGTTATGTCAACCCACATATAGATCAGAATATCTTAGGGTAGATTCCTGAATTGCATTCGAAAGTGAAAAGTGATTCCAAGCATATACTCTCTCAAGATCCTCGGATACTCCACCACCGATAGCACCTACAAAAACACCGCTCAACATTCACAAACTTTCACCCTTCGAAGCCCAAATGGGTCCTCCCTACACATGGATCTCTTTGCCTCCTATGGCCATCAGCGGTTAACTTACGCAGCAAACCTGACAAGGAGGAAGAAAATAAAGATGAAGGCAAATGATTATTACGTGCGAGTGTGTGGGAGTACGTAACGTATAAGGTCATAATGGTTTTCCTATATCATTAGGGCAACTACGATCCTTTGGCATTGTATTAGTACTACAGTTCTATTGGATTGAGAATACTTGTTGTAATTTACAGGTCGTTTCAGCCAGGAGTCTACGTATATGCTCTCTTGTTTGTTGCTGTTTATATGTGTTATCAGCTCTCTTACCGGAAGTAGTATTAGGTATATTTTACAGATGTCATCGTGTTGGCCGCTCTTGGATTTTCTTTTAGTGTTGTCGACTTGTCTCTTTACACTAAACCAATAGCCGTATTTTTCAGTTGAGAGGAATTGCACCCATCTTGCTTTTCCTGGAAGTTTAGCATCACAACATGCCGGTATGTTTCGTCTTTCCTCCATCCTTTTTCATTATTTGACAGCCCTAATGCTTGTCGTCTAAAACTGGTTAATCGTAAATGTAACTCATAACTTACAGCAGCTATATTCTCAAATTCACCAATGTGAACTTCAATCGGACACCAGAAGAAACAATGGCCATCATACGCAGCAATTTGATGATCAATTTCGAGTAATGCACGATCATATAACCTAACGCTTTTTGTTACAAGGACTCGGATCTTCTCTGAGGTTTGCTAATAGACTAAGGAACGCATATTGGACAAAAATATGGCTTAGAATAACAAAGAGCTCACTAGTTCCCTGACTGAAGGTCCAAAAGGGAAAATAATTCAAGGATCACCGAATGCGGAGAATCAAATTAGAAACATCAATTGCTTTTAAGGTAAACGAAAACTGCATTATCACCGAGATCAACTAATGGGAGCAACAACAGTAATTGCATTTGGGAAAAAGTATTACAAGTAAAAATAAAAGCAAAGAACTAATCATGAACTAGACACGAGCAAAAACAGGTAGAAAAGCTTAATAAGCACTCTTATCAGTTCAACACAATCAGCCTAGTAAAAGAAGCCAAGCACTTTCCCACCAACATTTTTCCTTCTAGCTTCCTCGTGATCCATAATGCCAGCAGAAGTTGTCAGAACAATGTAGCCAAACTGCAAGTTTTTGGCGATAACTATGACGTTAGCAAAACAGAAACTGTGTTATATAACACAAATGCCTCCTTACAGCCTATGGGGAATGTGGGAGATGAATTTCTGAACATCAAAATTCATATGAACAAATTTATCTAGTAACCATGAACCCTCCATGAAATAAAAGCGAAAAGCTTGAATGAGTTAAAAAGTTGTTCGGTCCTCTTGGTTGACAAAATTTAAATGACTAGTGCTATCAGCGGGATACAAAAGGTAATTCCGGTACAGGACAAGGATTCAGCAAAAAGTTAAATTTTAGAACTAACCTGTCTTGAGGGAAGTAACCTTGCTGTCCAACCTTCAATGTCCTTAACACCCACATCAAAGCGAGGGCTAATAACACCACATTTGTTTAATCTTCCATTCAATTCAACAACAATTTTACCAGCCCTGTGATCATCTACGTATTCGAACTCACCAATATAACCTACATTGGACCATCAAAGAATTAATCTCATAAATGTGCAGAGCTCACTAAGTAGGCAAAAAGGAAAAGAATGAACCGGAAAAAATTAAGATTAAAAAGAAACAGAAGATTAATATACCGTGCTTCTGCATCACAAGTAAAAATTTGATGATCACTTTCGAGGAAGGCCTAATCATGACCTGACGCTTCCCCCGCTTCTCTGCATTGTACATACTCTTGAGAGCATCATTCAAAACGCTTACTCTCACCATCCTTGCTGTTACACATATTTAAAATTCCGGTTACAACAAAAATGTCCATGAAGACATATCAAAAGAACTACAGAAAGAACCAAAAAGCAAGCTTGCATATCACAAATATGATTTCCAACGAACATATAAACACTGTTAAACTGCTAAATTAGTATTTCAATGTGCAATATAACCTTTCGATACTTATGTGATGTAGGATGAGAGGCGAGTAAAGAAGTTGTTTCACATAATCAAAGTACATAGTGCAAGTGAAACTTTTTATGGGAATGCACAAAGGAGGTAAACAACTTCCCCTGAAGCATTTTACGCGGGTTCACTTACAAAAACTAATATTTACAAGTCAATTAGCAGCCCAAACGCATCATAAAAGGCATTCAAAACATTTTAACATCAAATAACAAGTCTCTCAACACGTAAAGTTCCAAACAGTAAACCCATAAGACATGATCAAAGATTGGTCAGGTATTTTTCAAACGGATCACAAGTCTATAAAGATCTTCTCGATTAATCAAATAGATATCAGAACATGTCCAATAATAACAGGAATATAAACAGGGTTTAAGGAGAGAACACAAAGGCAAACTCCAAACCATATATAACACAACTTGAACAATAGAAAATCTTACTCGAACTAGAGATATTTGCAGGGGCGAATCGGAAGTTGATATTTTTAAATATATATATAGGGTTTTGGAAGAAGGAGAATGTGTGAAACCCTAGTGTACGGAATCCGCTCACTGAAAACACTTTAATTTGGGTTTCGATGCGTATAAAGGAAACGCGGGTTTAAGCTTTGATACGGGTGTACGCTCCAAAGGAAATATGGGCTTGACCGCTTAGAAGTGAATTCGAGCCTCTCTCTTTCCCTCAGTATTACTCGTTTTGATTGCACTAGCTAATAATTTAATAGGTCACATCCAGTGATGTTTAAATTTTTTAAGACAGCGAAAGGAAAGGTTTATTTTGATTTATTTGAAATTTATTAGTGATTTGATTTTATATTTGGAATCAATATACATATTTTTATTAAATTTGTTGACATTAATTTTTAATTTTTAAATTTAAGTCTTGCAATTTATTAAAATATAAAAATTAAAATTTTAACATAAAATTAAAGCCTTAAACTTAATTTTGAATTACTTTTGCATTTCTAGTTTTTGTGATAAAATTTCTCTGTCTTTATAAAGTTTAAATAAATTGTCTAAATTAAATAATAAATAAAAATAAATCACATTTGTTTCAATTTTATTAATTTTACCATTGTCGTGTTTAATTAGATCACTTCATCTCTTCTAATCATATGTTTTTTAAAGTTAGATTTGTATCGTTTTTAGATAAATATAAACTTATTAACAATAATGAGCAAGTATTATATTACAAATAAATTTAAGGGAACAAATTTTGGAGTTAGGAAAGATCATAGACCATAAAAATAAATGAAATGCAAGGAGAGATACAACTGCACATACAGAAGGACTTATTTGCAAGTAGAAGAAAACGAAGGGCGAGCTAAGAGAATAAATCAGTAAACTAGAGATTGGAACACATTTGTTTAAAGAATGAAACGACTTCTTTAAACGATGAACTAGGAAGAAGACAGAAGAGACTATGAAACGACGATAGTATAGATAAGAAAACGGCATTAACAACACGGGCAGAGGAAAGTAAAACGGTGGAAAGCAAAGCAAAGAACGTGCATGAAAACAGCCTTCTTCACCTTAATGTCTATCCAACGCTTCAATGATGTTGAAATTCATTGATTTTCATTTAGTATCTAAAACGTAAGGAAGTTGTAATTGTTATTGTTGTTCAACTTTTTTGTTATAAGTTAGTTAACTTGAGTTTGATTATGTTTTTAAGCTTTCTCGTCCATTTTTTCTCGTATTGCCCCTTATTTCTAATACTAACAGCTTATAATCTTCTCAAAGTTAAGTTTTCTTCAATAATTCTGAGGTCTAGAAATGGTTGAAAATGATGCTATACTTGCTTTCGTTTTTGGTCTTTGTTTCTTTTATATGGCTGGGTTTTGATTGAAGTTTCCTGTTTTTGCCGATTGAGCCATTTGCTGAGATCAAAAGGATTCTAAAATGGTTATAAATCATCTGTATGGATTCACAAGGCATCCAAGTTGTTGTCTTTTTCTTTTATGTTTTTCACAATGATTGTAAAGCAGCGAGCATTAAAAAGTTAGACACAGATGTTGATGATGAAGGAGCACCAGATTTCTGCTAATCCTCTCGTCCGTTTTTTTCATGAAGGTTATGCACTCTTCTTTGACGAGGTATGTAAATAGGTAGTTCTTTTTTTAGGATTGAACAAGAGGTATGTAAAAATTGCTCTCCCTCTTTCTTGGCGCTCTCACTCTCTCTTCATTCTCCTTCTCCTTCTCCTTCTCTGCGGCCTCCTCTTTTTGGGTATGATTCTTGATTAATCAGTCAACTTTGCTTGGGTGTTTTCTGGGTTTTTTGAAATTCCTGCGTTTATGGTTTTTTGCTTTTGATATTTGCTTCTTTGTTTGATTTACTGTGTAATGCTTTCTAGGTTTGATTACGTTGATCTCTTTGCATATGATGTTGTTTGGTTTATGTCCAGATTGAATTTTATATTTAATGATCTTATGGTTTCAGACATTTTGTGTTTCTACATGTTTTTTTTCGAGTTCTTTGATACTTTATTGTTCTCTTATCATCTTGATATTTGGTGCTTTTCTACAGATAAAAAGATGATATATTTCGTTATATTTTAGTTTTAAAATATATTTATTTTTAAAAGTCAAGTTGTAATTTATTATTTATTTATTTACTTACTTATTACAATTTTATTTACTTAATTATTTAGAGTGTTAGTTTTACTTATTTACTCTTTAACTTGCATCACTCTTTTACTGTCACATTTACATATGGGTCTACCAGAAACAATATATCTACTATATAGGAATAAGGTTGCGTACTATCAGACCTCTCTAGACCCTGCTTAATTGCAAAACTTCAGAATGAGTGTGATGATGAGGTCGGAGATGAAAATCGATATGGAACATGAAGTGAAACATGTTGGATATATGTATATAATTGTATATTATAAGTTGTCATAAGGTTAATCCTAGTTAAAATAATCTATTAAGGTTAAAAGCTTTAGATTATAAGTGTAACACCCTACTCCGGCAAGACACATGCTCCATATCTTGGGTGATATCCGAGTCTATGCTCCGCAAGGGTGGCATGCTAGAGTACTCAATCATTCAAAAAAATTGGTATAAATTTTTTATAAAAATAACAACAAACATATGCAAAAATAATAACCAATTCTGACCCACTTTCATTTATAAGCATTTTCAATCAATACAATACAATCAATAGAATTTCAATAGCCAATTGAGAACCATTATAAATACAAAACACTTTAGTCATAATGTCTTTACATTCTACCATAAAAACCTTTGCATACACATTATGCAAAAAATTCAGAATACATTATTTTATAGAAATTACGGACTACAAATTTATACAAAAATAGGAAAACACTAATGCAGAAGTAAACTGATCCCGACCTCTATCTTTCCCTTACCTGCAGTAAATATACTTCCGTTTACCTAACGAGTATTCTACTGAGTTTTGAAAAATATTTGCAAATTTTGGGTAAATTTTGTGAACTCAATAAATGACCATCATCGATGGCTTACCCAATCACGTAACACATAATTCATATCATTACACATTTCACACTTCACATTCAATATCATTTATTCACTCATATTATGCATATGCAGTGTACATAAGACTCACTTTCCATTTATTACTTTGTTGTGACCGAGTGCCTAAACTGTCCCGTATTCATTGGATACTGGGCTCATTACTAACTATCTCTTATCCGCTTGAGGGATACAGGGCTCATTTTGCATAGTGAGCCTTAGGCTCTTAATCACTTTTGAGCTGGAGGCTCATTTTCACTCGTTGAGCTTTAAGCTCTAATCGGTGACTACTCTGGTCACAACTGCCATTATGTTTCATGCATTCATGAAATGGAATGCATCAATCACATTTGCATAATCCCATTCAATCACATTCCCATATTATGATATCTTAATCTGGCATTCAACATTAAGTTGAGAATCATATTTTTACTTACATGCAAATGCTTATTCAAAACAAATTTATCAACAAATTATGTACACTTAGTTCATCTCATTCACATACAAGTCACACTTTAAGTATCCCAATCAATTCATCACTTCATCGGACCTTCTGTCCGGAAACCAACACGATCAATTACATTCATATAATCATTCAATAGTCAATCAATACAAAAATTCAAACAAAATAAACAATGAAATGAGACCATCTAGATTTACTTACACTATACTCCAGATTAGCATTTACTTCCAAATTCTGGAAACGCCTGAATGCAGACACTTAACCTGCACAACTCATTTATGCAAGAGACACATTGCACACTCGTTAATAATGGCACAATTATAAGCATTTATTTATGCACAATTATATAAATGGACTATGTACAATGCATGCTCAATGACAATCCCAGGTATTTTATCAAACTTCATATCCTATGCTCATTCTCATTTTATAACTTAATTACTTGTCATTTCATTTTAGCATTATTTGCTCTAATAAAAATCAAATTCTCATTTAATTTTACTAGATACACTTTACTCACACTTCTTGAATCACAACTTCAATCATATGAACCGCTTCATTTTCCATTATATTCATTTACTATTGTTATTCTAACATTATATGATCATATAATATCTAAACTCTCATTCTTATAAATTCTCTAAAATTCTAGACCTTGGGGTCTATTTTCCATGATCAATTAGACAATGCAAATGAGGTATTTTAGCAAAACTTTCTTCTAATAACATGTTCCCTATTGCCTTAAGTTTCTAATAACACCATGATCATTCAATTTGGTTTCAATATTCCAAATAATTTGGACCATTCCTCAACTATAATAGTATTCTATACCCAACTTCAAGTTAGATTCTAGAACCATGGAGACAAAATTGGAATTTTATTTCTTTATAACAATTATAACTGATAACTCTTCGAGTTATTACATATTTTCACGTAATCCCGAGTCGTTTTGTGATTATTTAGTTTGTTTATTGTCTC
>JANZLD010000237.1:29617870-29630006 GCA_026413575.1 Erythroxylum carthagenense | reverse complement strand
TATATATTTTTAATTATTAAATCAAAATTTATTTTAAATTTATATATTTTAAAGTCGCAGAATTGAAAGAGAAAGAAGGATTAAATTGTCTAATGTATTTTTTAGATTAAATTCCTGAGGAAAGTAATCTAAATACCAAGGGGGTGTTGGGATTTATAATCCAAGGAAAGTGCCACTACTTTTCCTAAATTAGGAAAGTTTTTACTTTCCTAACTACTCAAAGAAGCGAACCAAACGTTATAATTTAAATTTTAGGAAAAAGATTACTTTCCCTAGCAACAATCCATGCCAACAACTTAGAGATTTTCTCAAAAAGATAAATCATTTTCCAAATACACTAGTCCTTTCCACTTCTATTGGACCATATCTCGATGAATTTATTCCTAGTAAACCAGAAGTTGATATTCCAGGTTCCATTGGTCCTCAATATGACATAGAAGAATCAATTATAGATGTGGCATGACCTTCTCATTCTTATAACTTAGTCTTTGAGGATACTCAAGACCCAAATGATAATCATTATAGTCCTAATGAAGATAAGTTAAATCAATTCCTGCACAAACTTCACACATATGAACTCAGTCCCAGCAAACGATAAAAGACCAATCAATATCACATTGAAAGTTCAAGTGATCCAGTCTCTCCATCTAATCTTCAATCATGACACGAAACAGTTCGTGTCAAATAATGCCCTGAATACTTTAGATCTTATCACTTATAATAGGACACGACTTTTTAGAAAATTTGTTTTTCTTTGGAGTCTTTTGATGAAAGAGGACCCACAAGATAATTTTATAAGATTCCATCTTATCATCTTATTATTTACTTTTGGAAAGTAGCTTTGATAAAATTGTAATCATTGTACTTTAGCTTTTTTAAAAAAAAAGATGTAATGAGTGTGCCTTAGTAGCTTTACATTTCTAAACTTAGCTTCGCCTATAAAAGGAAGGTTACTCTTGTATTATAAGCATGCTTGGTTTTAGAAGTTTTATTTGTAAGAAGTTTGAAGTTTAATGAAATTTGTTTGGTGTGTTTCTTTCTAAGTTTCTTCCTCTCCTAAAAACTTTGAGTCTTGAGTCATGTTTCTAGTGGACTAGATATAGGATGAGTATACTCTTCACTCGCCTATTATGAGGATCTTGTGTATCAGAAAGTTTTTGCCAATCTAAGACTATATACAAAACAAATCTACTGGTTGATTAGAATTTAATGGAGAAAGAATGAAAGTATTATTGCGACTATTATTATAGTGAGAATGGAGAGTTGTGAAGAGAGTAATATTCCTAAAAGGAAATATGAGAGTTGTGCCCGTGAGCTAGAAGTGCTACAGAGAGCTTTGTTATCTCATCCATCATATATGGAACTTGCCGATAATCACAAAAGTTTCCAAGTTGTTTCACAATAATCTGCCAGATATCTCAGCACTTTCAATTGATGATATCTTACTGTTATCAAAAATCTATGAAAAACATTAAGCCTTATTACAAAAATTCTTAGATATTACTAAACAGTATGAAATTATACTTTCAACTTCAAAAAGTATCATTGACATTACAGAAATCAAGTTTCTAAATATTCACTTTTAAAGATGGATTCTACAGAAATCAAGTTTCTAAATATGCACTTTAAAGATGGATTCTACCAGCTTGATCGACATATTACAAAAGAGCTGAAACAACCATCATGACTTCAAGGACCCAATGCAACAATATTCCTTTCCAGTTATCCGGTTAGAAATATTTAACGACACGTGACCCTAAAGAACTTATTGAAGATTTGTTAATAGCGCGAGAGCGTTAGAACTAATTTCTGAAACAGGAAGTAAATGAAAGTTTTTATCATAGGAGCATCCGGTGAATTTAATCCTAGCATTCTTTTGAAGCATTGCTCCATCAGCTAGGATTTACCATAGAACAACGTTCGCTCTTGATGAGAGCACAGAAGTAATGGTTAAGATTCTCACTTGTTTAATTCATACTAAATAACCATTAAAATACATGCTAGTGCTCAGCAATCGTTCCAATTTATCGCTAGCATAAATTCAATACAATCCTCTTATATACTCAACACTATACAATCCTCTTATATACTCAACACCAACAATTGGATTGAAACCGTGATCAAAGCCCACTTGAGAAAACAGAACAATATCCCAGGCAGCTGATATGAGAAACTATAAATAAACGAGCTTTAATAAAATATCCTATCTACCAAGAGAGATGCAAAAGATCTCATTTTCTGCTTTCCTTTCTTGTCTCAAAATAATTGTGTAAACTGCAGATAAATAGCGCTTTCGTTTTCTATATTGCTCTCCGGCACCAAAGGAAAATAACTTCAAGAGCACCAAGACCTACAGCACACGCAGATTTCCCATTTGCTAAACTTAAGAAGAAACGAAAACTTTCGGTCGCCAGGATAAAGCCTCTAAATGGTGTGTTTCAGTTCTTGTTTTTGCTAAATAGTAATCTAACGTTTGTGTCTGCTCCTCTATTTTGTCACTAGACATTGTATCCTCAGCTAATTTTACCGCTGCTATGTGCGACAGTTGAAAATTTTCTACAATGCGACATAGCTTTCTTGCAATTTCTTCAACACCAAGTGTCCCAAGGCAGATCAGAAGAGACCTAAGCTCACGTTTTGTTTCGGATGTTAAAGACATACCCTTCAAATGCTCCACCAAAGCTATCTCCTCACCAGGGCTGCAAAAAGTACATTTGATATATGACAAGAGTAAATATAGTGGTGAGTGATGCAACGGAAACACAAGGAGATGGAATGAAGAAAAATACCTGCCAGGGCGAATTTTTCCTCTATTCCTCTGACGTTTTGTGTCTCTTGCCTTGCTAGTGACGCTAGAGCTCACAGAAGCTGCAGAGCTCTTCCTTGACCTGCCATGAAACAAGGGAAACATCAATAGTGTCAAAAGACTTTAAAACCACTTAGAATAACAAGTATACAAACTGATACCCTCTGGTGTAGGCACTCATTCCACTGAATTGACTACTGGATTCTGAAGCAGAGTCATCATCAAGATCATCCATGGATCGTTCCTCTGATTTGAGCTTTGCTGCAAGTAGCAATCTCCTCTGTCGAATACCTAAGTAGCGAGTCAAGTACTTCCCCACCTTCTCCAAGCTTTCTTCATGCTCAGCAATTAATGTGTTTGCACATTCCACAGAAGCATTCCTTACTTCAGCAACTAAATCTCCTTGGTTGTGCATGAAAGCAACTCTCAAAGCCTCTTCCCATTCCCTTGCAGTAATTAACAAATTAACCCCATTCTTGACATCCCTACAATACTCCAAGGCAATTTTTGCAGCCTCCCCAGGCTTACCTAGTGCTTGGAGCTCTTCCCACAGTTCATGAGCAAGCTGCATTGCCTCATCCTTTTCATATTTAAGCAGTCCTGCCACTGTAAGCACTCCACTCCAATTACCACAAGCACGGTGTGCCTTCAAAGCCTTTTCCAAACTGGAACAACAAAGATAAGTCGTTGCAGCATCTGCAAAACATTTTTCATTGATAAGATGATCACCCCAGGCTTCAAGCACCTGCATCCTCTTAGCATGATCAGTAATCAGTTGAAGACCCAGTGGAAACAGTTCAGGATTTTTGATCAAGAGGTTCATGCAGTCTGAATAGTAAGCTTCACCAGCCAAAACAATGTTTTTGAGAGCTTTCTCAAACCTGTGCAACCTTAGGTTTATGTTATACTGCATTAGGAGACTTGGCATGCTTTCTAATTCTTGTAGATAAGGAAGAAATTCCTTTGGATCTTGCTGAGAATTCAATGCCACAATAGCAGCAAGGTTCAAATCATAAAGGCCTAAGGCGGCCTCAAATACAGCCTCTGAATCAGATAACCACAAGAGATGCTTGAGAGCTTCTTCAGCAGAAGGAAGATAAATTCTCCTGGGGTCGTTAGAATCTAATAATTCCATTTCACGAATAATTTTTATTCTCTCCAAAGCTTCTTCAAGAGCGGGTGGATCACTACGAGCTAGTGTGGTCAGAATGCAAAGCTCCTTAGCAGGACTATCAGGGACTTGTTCCTCAAGACCCTTCTTCACCGCCAGAAGAACAGCAGAAACCTTGCTACCATCGTTAGAACCCCTAAAGTCCTTAGCTTGATCGTCTTCACATAACTTCTGGGAAGATAAAGGGGCATAATTTCTATACAAGGTGTCCATAATGTTTTCATTCTTGATGGCACAAACAAACTCTGTTATGTAGTTCAAATTGTTAACCTGTTTGACAAATTCTGAAGCCAAATGAAGAAATGCTCGCCAGCCACAGTGGTCAACAAGGACATTGAAATCAATCCTATGCCTCCTCACCATGACTAGTGCATCCCAAAAGCGTCTCTCAGTTAAAGCATTGACTATTGAAACGATCACCAATTTTCTTGGATAGATGCACTCTAGATTTCCCCGAGTTGTTTGCATTATCACAGCTGCATCATCACCATGCAGGACGCCAACAACTTTGGCACCTCTATCCCATATGTTTATAAAATTTGCATTTTTGTCCTCCCTTCTTCTGTTACTTGAGGGCACAAAGTTTTCACATTTCAACTCTGTTTCACCATTTAGTATGTCAAAAATGTCCACAACAAATAGAAAATCTTGTTTAGTTGAAAGAATCAAATGCGTGATCACTTGATTGGCCAAGTTTGAGTAGAACGAGAAACTACTGCAGTTGTTACATAACATCCTCCCACCAACTTGCAGCCTACCAATGTCATCAAGTCCAAAAAGCAAAGGTTTGATTGACCCACTACTGATAACAGGAACTACACTCATCCAAGGGCAAGATGATAAAAGAGTAAAATCATCATGATTTACAACTCCTAGAGCACGGGACAAGCCCAACTTTGATCTGTAGTCAGAAATTTTTCCGCCATCAAACTGAACAAAAGCTGAACATTTCTTAGCAGGATTGGGAGCAATACTGATTACCAGTTCTTCCAACGAGCTTTTATAGGAAACCTTAGCACACCAGCCCGAGCTTGTAACCATGCCCGGGGCTTGATCCTCAGAGCATACTAATTGAATTTCCAGTAGAAAAGAGCCACTTAGTCCATCCGCAGCCAATGGTGAATTACTATGATTGGAACCATAACGAGAAACACCAACAATCATATGAGAATCCAACCATGTAAGATGTGCTAAGGGTCCAAATTCATTATCAGAAATGCATGATTCAATGTTAAATTCTTTTCCTTCAATTTCCTCCCAAGTATCTTGCTCAGGAAGGTCTGCAATACACAAACAACCATCTGACAGTGTAGCAGCCACACAGTTCTTCAAGTTCTTGCTATATAAAGCCAAATCCTGCACAGGATTTGGAAACCTGAGACTGAATAAGTATAAAGGAGGAGGCATCAGGGAAAAAGATAAAGGTGTAACAAGTATCTTGGAGCCATCAATGACCAATGCAGTTGAGTTTCCTGTGACAGCAGTAGTCCAGAAAAAATTGTAAATTGTGACCTGCCCCCGATGAGTCCAGCAGATCAACTGCATTGGTTTAATAGGATCCCACATGAACCTTACTTCGTCCTGGCTTGAGTGTCTAATCTCATGCTTCAAATTCCAATGGTTGTTGCTAAAAAACCAAACTTTAACAGAATCATACCCCCCACATCTAACAGTAGATGCCAGAAGATCTGAACTACAATTCCATTTCATAGACTGAACTGTTGCTTCCATTGGCTCGTTAATACTAAACAAGCTCCTAACTAGCCCATTCCTCTCGTAGAAAACTACAGCAGGACAATCATTTTCCGCTCTTCTATCATAAACAGCCGCAATTTTGGCCCCGCTAGGCATCCACTCCACAAGTTCCCCCATAAAAGGTTCTGATTTTGAACTAGCATGCAATGCACCTGAATCTCGTTCCCATACCTTAAGCTTCTTCTCATTTAAAGAAGAGGAATTACCAGCATCACTTATGGTGGCAAAGTACTTTGCATCACCCCGCCATGAGATGCAACTCTCAAGAATATGTTTGGAAGCAAAATCCTGTTCACCTGAAACGATAAGATAATTCTCCTTACGTTCAATTTTCTGAAAAATTAACCTAAACCAATAAAACAAAGAAAAGGGAAGGTCCTCGGTCCTTACTTATGTGAGAAGCTCGAGTTTGATCCTCTAATATGGAAGTTTCGTATAACAGATCCCAATCACGAGTCATTACTAAAAGCTGCCTCAAACCAGAAACAATAGCGAGCAGATCACCATCCGGGCTAGGAGAGATGCACCTAACACCGCCATCAATTTGACCCACAATTTCGGTGGCATTATCGTCCACACTGTGCAACAACAAAAGCCCATTATAAGTTCCCACTATCAAAGCTTCTTTTTCCATTAAATAATCGAATGAAGTGATGCAGTCTCCATTTGCCAATTCAATCGGATTAACTTGTGCTGATAACAACGTCCTGCTTCTTCCATCCTAAAAGAAGAAAGAAAGAAATATGAGTAATAATCATGCATATTATTTTATCGCAGTTGACATGAAGAAAAGAGCAAACCTGGAAAGAAGAAAGATGAGTCGTGTAAATGTAATTAGCGGAAGAAGCGAAGAACAAGCGGTTACGCTCGATGTCGAGAGCAGAGAAGAGTATAAGCTCATGCTCTGATTGTAGTAAACTGAGACCCAGAGAAACTTCTGAGTAGAGCTTCAGATTATTCATTCTTCAAAGCGAGAGAGGACAGCAGAGTAAGAAATAAGAAAAAGTAATAAAGTAGGGTTTGGGTTTTGGGGGATTTAAGCCCTGGAGGAGGCTTCAGAATCAGAAGCTCATCTCCAAGTTGTAGGAAGCTGCAAACCTAAACTAGTTCTGGAAACTACTAGTACTGTAGAGGAGGGCGGCATGTTTCTGGGGCCTGGGTCGCCCAACTGAAAAAATTCCATTCACTTGGGGCTATGTTCTGAAACTCGGACTGGTCATCAAACCGGTGACTTTATTGGTTACCAGTTTAATCCACCGGTCGAACCGGTGTGACGTAATAATTATACAATAATTATATTTAATTATATATAATATTAAAAAATTTAAAAAAATAAAAAATAAATAATAAATAATAAATTATCGAACCGGTCGAACCGGACCGATCCGACCGGTCAAAAACCGATTAATTGACCAGTTTTGACCGGTTCACACCGGATCAATTGAATACCGATTTTGTGGCATAAATCGAACCGGACCACCGACCGATCACTGGTCGGACCAACCAATCCGGTCTGATTTTTAAAACAGAGACTTAGGGTATGTTAACACTTAACAGTGAAACTTAATTCATAAATGTTGAAAAGTTAGTAATTTACTTATAGTCTTAGGACAAGTAGTTATTCTTAAGTAACAAAATGGCGCGCAACAAGATGTCTGGCATAGCCTCTTTCAACATAGAATACAGTGTACTTGTATCAAAATTGTTTATTACGAACATGTTACTAAGGAAAGAAGCGAATGCCAATTCCGCTTCATGTACGTAACCCAATTTTAAAAATGTTCCTATCAGCTGCAGTGAAATTATATATTCAATACCAAAGTCTCATACCTAAATATGACGTCTATTCGAGACCATTAAGCTTTATCTACCTTATATGCATTTGCTTTTACTGTCTCACCTCTTCGTGTCAAAGAGTCAGAAGATTGAATTGTATGTATCGAGTAAAATGGCCACCCATCGTGTTAGACAGACAGAAGCCTGGAAACTGTCACGATTTGTTTGTTTAATTCACACACACATAAACTTGACTTTTTAAAAAATTATTAATTAGATTTCAAAATTTTTAATTTATTGTAAATATATTTCAAATATTAATTTTTTTAAATATTAGTATTAGTCCCACTCATATGAGATGCCACATACATTCATATATACACATAATTTTCAATAAATAATAAATAGAAAATATTGAAAATAAAGTAAATTTGATCGAATATCAATTTATTACTTATTCTATTCATCAAAATTTTATATATTATTGGAAATAACAACTCAACAGATATGATGATATATTTCAATAAAAATAACAATAAGATTTCATTGTAAATAATTTTTTGTAGTAAATTAAAATTTTATATACTAAATTTATATTGTTTATATTTCTAGTTAATATTATAGATTAAAAATTTTCAAATGAAAAAAATTTATTTTATTTTATTAACATTTAATATGTAATACTAACAATAAAACCAAATAAACCAACTAATCTTTTTATTAGTAAAACAAGAAAATAAGAAAAGAGACTTAGTAATTTAAAAATGAGATCATTGTAAAACAAATCTTTAAATTTACTCAATTTTGTAGTATTAGTCTGAACTTTAAAAAATGATACTAAAGTGTTTGAATTTTTAACTTTTTACAAAAAAGTTAGACGTTAAGTTTTCTATAATGTTGATAACGTAGCATGATAAATCAGATTTTTATATTTGCCACGTAGGAAAGTGGTGACATGTATGGCTTTTGTTATTTAATAAAAAAATGTTAAATTATTAAAAAGCTAATTAACCCTAAGTCTAAGTTATAGTTTCTTGTTCGAATTAGCCTCCATTACATTTTTCCCAGTATCTTCCTTAAGACTCAGTCTTCTTCCTAATAAGCTATGTTCTAATCCTTTTTGTCCCTTTTTAGTTTTTCTTCTTTCTGGTTACCATATTTTGCCTCTTTATTTGGTATACTCATTGTTATTTTAGATCGGGAGCCTAACTGGGATGCGTTGATTGCAGATAGAAAAACTCAAGAAAAATCTTGTGGTGGGCCTTTTATAAGAATTATTGATATTTTCTTTTTCTAAGTCGAAAGAAATTTATTTTCTTTTTCTAAGTCGAAAGAAATTCATTAAAAGCCCAATCATGAGCATCAAATGGGAGAATGTACAAATATAAGGATAAAACAAGTGCATAAAACTATCTATCTAAGCATTTGTTGCATTAGAAACAACATATCAAGTAAATTAAGCATTATTCTAAAGCCCATCTTCTTCTCATTGAATCACTAAATCCTTCAAACTTATAAGCGAAAAAACTCTATCTAATTTAGCAACAAATCCTGCGAGCAAAGACATATCTCTAAGTTTGTAGTTTTGAATAATCTATTATTCCTTTCTCTACAAATAAAGTAGACTGAGCAAGTTATGCTGAGACCAAGACTTATCTGATCACGTCTCACATTTCTGCAGAGTTTATCAGCCCATCGAGAATATCTTGCCATTCCATATAACAATAGAAAAGGTCCAACATATGTTGCATCCTAGCCCATACAAGTTCAGGGTAGTCATATTGGAAAATTAGATGATTAACTATTTTAGGCCTGTGGATGCTAAGCAAACAAATATGATTATTAAACTTAATCAATCTATCTTTAGTTTTTAATATGTGCTTTATTGCTAGCCAAGTAATAAATGAGGCTTTAAGCATCAAGGTGCACTTCTAAACTATGTTATACCATTGAACACTAGGTAATTAAGGCCTAATAGCCTTAAGACAAGAATGATTGGAGAATTCTCTACTTCTGTTAGGTCTCTAGTGGCTATTATCACTCCTTGTGAGATTATGGGAGTAATTAGGGAGATAAACTAGAAGTATATCATCGCCTCTAAAATTAATGGCCCAATTATCTTACTGAATTACCTCTATTACTCGAGCTTGAATAGGAATCTTAGCTATTAATGAAGTTAAATCCCCCTTAAAGGGGCTCTAGTTTAACCAATTATTAAACCAAAACCAAAAGGGCCATCCATTTCCAATGTGAGTTTGGTTAAAAGATAGATTATCTATCTTTTTCCTTGGCATATAAGTAAAATATTAGGAATGTTCTTTCTTCTCTTCAATTTGCCAAAAACTTGAGTAATTAAGATAGTATTCATTAGTCCATTTGGATTGGAGAGCACCTTAATAGTAAACAACCTCTAAATTCATTTTGCAACTAGGATTAATTGGCTTATTTTCATAGAAATTAACCCCATTTAACCTTCCTATTTTCTCTAACAAAGATACTCCCACTTGAATTTTGCACCTCTAAAGTTATCGGCACTTCCAATCTATAAAAAATTATTAATACATTTTCCAAGCCTTTATTGATCTTCTTAGGAAGGAAAAGATGACAGATCTAGTGGGTGTGTAGATTCCTAAGCATAGAAGAGATAAAGTAATAGCCTCCTAAAATATGATAAATGCCTATTCTACCAGGCATTGATCACAGCTCAAGTGAATGAGCTTTAACACCTTGCATTTATTATGGAACTTGAACCTGAGGCTTATTTGTATGTTTTACATAATCAGTCTAGTAAGAATTTCAAAAGAAATAGCAAAAAGGTAAGGGGAAAGGGTGTCCTCTCGCCATATCCTATTTGTAACCTTGAATCGTTTGCTTGGAATGTCATTTATAAGAATACTAAAAGAGGTAGTTTGAATGACCCAGCAAATATACTAAATCTTAGAGGTTAACTAAACTTGAACCACCGAAGCTAAAGATTTTCAAGGAGTAATTAAATACCACTCCTTCTATTGAATTCCTTCCTTTTACTAGCTGGTTATCATCATCAAGCAAACAATAAATTGAATTGCAATTTCTTATAAAAAGTATAGAATTGTGAAAGAACCTGGTGTTGAAATCCCACTCTTTCAGCCAATTTATCTTGACGTTTTGTAACAAAAGGGGACTTGATCTTGAAGAGCCTTCGTATACACCTCTAATGACCTGATTGCCTTCTATTTCAATTCCATATTGTTTGGATTCAGGTAAAATTAATCCTGGACTTCTTTTAGCTTCTCCCTAGCAATCTGCAGATTATGATTAGAGGGATCACTTGCTTTGAGAAAGTCCTTTAGCTTAACTTTCAGATTTTTGAGTTTTTTCATGAGCTGATAGGACTTGTAACTAGGAAATTGGACATCCCAAACCTCCTTTAGAAGTTCCAAGAACCCATCCTTATAGATTAGAAAATTGAAGAATTTGAAGGGTGCATTAAAAGATACTTGAGTTATGGGAGCAATAATTTCTATGTAGGAGTGATCAGAACATAGTGGGGGACCAAAGTGAGTAAATAAATTGGGATATAAACTTGTTGAAGCCTGATTAAGTAGAATTCTATCGAGCTTTCTCATAGTGAAACACCTGCCTTGCTGTTTATACTCCAAGTGAAGTGATATCCTATATATTTTAAATCAAATGCTTTCAATCTACTTACTACTACCTTAAGCTCCTACTTATATTTCTGAAGTTAACCTCATCACCTTGAGCATTAGAGGAGTGAATAACATAATTAAAATTACCAGCTATTGAATGAATACTGAAAGGAAATAAGACCTTCTCAATGTTTTGCTCTTTAGAAAACAAAGTTTAAGGCTTAGATGATGGTAAATTTAAAGGAGATTGTGGAATCCACCATTTTACACACCCAATGAACAAATTAAATAGAGCTGTTATAAGTTGTAACATAGACCTTATCCTTATTGTATTCATTGTAACATCCCATCTCCGATAGGAAGGATAAATTGGTCAATTGGGACAGGCTAGTGGTTTGTATTGCATATTTTGATATGAGCATACATTTGGCCTCTAATTTTAGAGGAATGAGTTTTTCTGCACATGCACATATAGGTACATGCATTTCTGATATTTCCGGCATCTAATTGTGAATATGGTATGATTTGTGAAATTCGGAGATAATTATGTTTGAGCGTGATTTGTTTGAGAATTATGGAACAATTCGGTTTAAATGGTTGAATTGGAAATATTTTAGAGTGACCGTCAGTTGATAGTGGCTCTTAGAATTTTTTTGGGAAATTAGGAGAAAATGTTCGGACCGGAAATTTTCTGAGTAACGGACTGATTGACTGTATCGTACTGGAATAATTGTCCAATGGTAATGGGAAAATTTGACATATGCTGTTAGGAATTTTAATATGCCGAGCCATTAGAATTTGGAAATGAATTAGTCTAGAAATGAAATTGAAAAGAGAAAGAGCTTAATTATGTTGGAGAAATGTCATGTGGCAAGGTTATAGGGATGAAGTGTAACATCCCGTTACCGATGTGAGGGCATACCGGTAATTTGGATGAGTGAGCAGCGAGTGCATTCATAATTGAATTGCACGTATAGTGATTCTCCATCAGTGACATGA
>JANZLD010000237.1:29574185-29589102 GCA_026413575.1 Erythroxylum carthagenense | reverse complement strand
ATCTGGAGAAAGAAGAAGCAGATTCTAAGACAAAAGCAAGGATTGAGGGGGAGCGTGCTGGAAAGGTAAGTTTGAATGAAAAAGAATCTCCCTCAAGAAAATCAAAATCTCAATCCATTGAGAGACTGCCTGTAGAAGGAGAAAAGAAATCGTCAAATAAATTAATAGAGGGAAAGGCAATTTCTCATAAAGAAGGAAGCCAGGTGCAATATAGAGAGAAAGTGACCTTGAAAAGAAAGGGGGAAATACTCCTTTCAGAGAGACCGAAGCAAGCAAAATGGTCGCCTAGAGTTCGAACCTTGCGTCAACAAGAAGAAAAGAAAGGGAAAGAGTTGACTTATGGTGGAGACTTTGAGAAGAAAACACCTTAGGCAACCAGGTCTTTAGTTTCAATTTTGAAAGAAGATTCAGCAAAATTGGCTACGGAGACTGAGATTAAGAGAAAATTGGAGTTTGAAAAAGAGAAACCTCATTCTCAGTAGACTTCTAGACTGATTAAAGAAAATAAAAAGCAGAAAATTAGTACAAAAAAGAGCACTCCTACTGCTGTTCAGAAGAAGAAGAAGCTAGTTGAACGCAGTCCAACACAGATTAATACCTCTCAACCATTAAGAAAAGAGGACTTGAGAGTCAAGATTATTGAAGAAAGCCAAGATGTCAGGAGTGGCAACTCTATAATCATCAGAGAAACCCTAAAAAGGTCAGTTAAGGCACAATTACAACTAATCTTGGTAAATAGTTGTACAATGCATCTATTGAGTGATGACGAGAAAAGTATGTATGGTTTTCTGAGGGATGAAGGAAACAAACCATACCCCACACAGATGACAACGCAGAAGTACACTATTTTACCAATCACAAAGAGAACTGTGATTAAGGTTTTGGCTAACATTCAACCAAGACCTTACATTGTTCGTAATGAGGAAAAAGGGAAGAAGAAATTGTATCCTGGAGGGATAACAAGTGATCTGACAGAAGAACAGATCGAAGCTAAAGTGAGAAACATTGATGAAGCATGGCTATGCAGCCCAGCAGAAAGGACCTATGTTTCTCACTACATTTTGAAAGCATCAGGAAGCAATTATGGTCAGCAAACCACTGAAGACTCTTCTCAGATGGTTGGAAGACTTACAGAAGGGCAGTACAGATCCATTAAGATTGGAGACCTAAGCTACTCAATAGAGTCACTTGTGCATTGCATTATGCATATTAGACCCTTGACAACTGTGTCTTCAATTGGAGATGTTCTACACCTATTTGGAAGACAAGTTCCACGACTAACCAGTCCTGATGATCTTGACAGAACTTATCTGTCAAACCTCCTACCCTTACAATAACTGAACCAAGTGTCATATTTTCAGATCCATATACTACGACCATTGGTCTTAAAGTAGTACAACAGAAGCATGATGAAGACATTGAAGATAAAGTTGATATTCTGTATGCTTCCGTGGGTGACTTGCATAAAAAAGTGGAGAATATTCAATAAGATCAAAAGTCACTCCGCACTGAAATAAGAGAAATGTTTTCTGAAGTTATAAAGCATTTGCGGTCATTATCTTTTTGATCAATAGCAAATAGGGAGAGAAAGGAGAAAAGGAGAAAGAAATGACAAAGATAGGGGGAGAACAAGAAAAGAAGAAATGAACAGAAAAAGAAGATTTTGGAGAACAAGAAAAGAACAGAAGAAGAACATTTTGGAGAACAAGAAAAGAAGAAATGAACAGAAGACGAAGATTTTGGCTAATTTTTTTTCATTTTATGATTATTTGTTATTATAAAAAAAGGGAGATTGTTACGTCAAAATGATTTTACAATTAATAATTTTGATGAAGACTAAATAATAATACAGATACATATAAGATGATAAAAATGAGACGATATATAATGAGATGGAAGCAGAAAGCAAAATGAGGCGATAGAAAAGAGATAGAAGCAAAAGCAAAATGAGATGAAAGAAATGAGATGAAGAGAAGCCAAAAATGAGATGGAAGCAGAAAGCAAAATGAGACAATAGAAATGAGACGGAAGCAGAAAGCAAAATGAGATGATAGAAATGAGATAGAAACAGAAACCAAAATGAGATGATAAAAATGAGACGAAGTGAAGCCAAAAATGAGACAGAAGCAAAAAGCGAAATGAGACGATAGAAATGAGACGAAGCAAAGCTGAAAATGAGACGAAAGAATTGAAGATGAAGACTTGATACCACATCAGATGATCAATCAGTTTGAGTAAGTTACAAAACTCAACTAAATAACCGTTTCTTCAAAGATCAAGAAACAAGAAGAAAGAAGCAGTTATCAAGAAGCGGTTGAAGACGAAGGCTATAAATACGAGTCGGAGTCGAAGACTAAAAAAGTTTGAAGTGATTTTCCAAAAAAAGGCTACAGATTCCAAAGCTAGATATTTTATTCATTGTCCTAAACCTAGAGC
This sequence comes from Erythroxylum carthagenense, assembly GCA_026413575.1. Classification (NCBI taxonomy): domain Eukaryota; kingdom Viridiplantae; phylum Streptophyta; class Magnoliopsida; order Malpighiales; family Erythroxylaceae; genus Erythroxylum; species Erythroxylum carthagenense. Next base: position 29,586,666 of record JANZLD010000237.1, on the reverse strand, counting down.
TACTATTGTCTATAACAAAGCTCGAAACATCTTTCAGCAGAAGGAAGAAAAGCTGATAGCCTGAAGAGGCTATGTCAGAAAAGAATATTTGTTGTAAGAGAACTGAAGAGGCTCGGTGAAAAGAATACTTGTATCTTTGAGAAGTATAGTGAAATCTCATAAAGGATTCTGAGGACTAAACGTAGCCCACGGTTTGTGGTGAACCAGTATAAAACTGCTGTGTCGATTCTTACTCTCAACTGTCAACTTTTAATTTTTCTTGTTGATACAAATACTTAGAAACAGATTGCATTACCTCATAATACTGTTTTTCAATCGTTTGAGAAAGCAAGTTTTTTTTTTAAAGAAGTTTGTTTAAAAGGGGATTGTATTTAAAAACGGATACACAATTCAAACCCCCCCCCCCTTCTTGTGCGTTTTGTATATCAAATATTAAGTCTATACTAACTTGTGATTCACTTCAAGAGCAATTGAGCTTTACCTCTTACTTGACCAAGAGACTGGGTTGTGGCCAAGAAAGTGACATCCTCCACTTGTACTCTTTCTATCAATCCTGTCTCCAGCGTAATCAACATCACAATATCCAATTAACCTGAAACTTTTACCTTTCTCATACATTAAGCAAAGATCAGTAGAACCTAATAGATATTTCAAAATTCTTTTAACTGCAATATAATAAGACTCTCTAGGATCTGCTTCAAATCTTGCACACAAACAAACACTAAACAAAATATCAGGTCTACTTGCTGTAAAGTAAATTAAAGAACCAATAATTCCTCTATAAAGGGTTTGATTAATCTTTTTACCAGTTTCATCCTTAGATAAAAGGTTTGAAGGATGCATAGGATTTGACATTGGTTTCACCTTTTCCATCCCATACTTAATCAATAGTTCTTTGATATATTTTTGTTGATGAATAAAAATCTTTTCTTCGATTTGCTTAACTTGCAACCCAAGAAAGAATTTTAATTCACCCATCACGCTCATCTCAAATTCTTTCTTCATCAAATTCTCAAAACTAGTACATAACTTTTTAGACATTGTACCAAAGATAATATCATCAACATATATTTATACTATGATGAAATCATTCTTAATGCATTTTCTAAATAACGTCTTATCTACATGTCCTGTACTAAAATCATTTTCAATTAGAAAAGAACTTAGACAATCATACCAGGCTCGAGGAGCTTGTTCCAATCCATACAAAGCTTTATGAAGTCTATAGACATAGTCTGGTTTCGTAGAATCTTTGAAACCTAGAGGTTGCTTTACATAAACCTCTTCATCTATAAAACCATTCAAAAATGCACTTTTCACATCCATTTGAAATAACTTTATATCATGACAGACAACATATGCAAGCAAAATCCTAATAGCTTCTAATCTTGCTACAGGAACATAAGTCTCATTATAGTCTATTCCTTCCTGTTGATTATAGCCTTGTGCTACTAATCTCGCTTTGTTACGACTCACTCTACCTGTCTCGTTTAGTATATTCTTAAAAACCCATCTAGTTCCTATGATGGACTTTTTAAAAGGTCTGGGAACTAAGGACCAAACTTTATTCCTAGTAAATTGGTTCAATTCCTCCTGCATGGCTAAAATCCAAGCTTCATCTTGAAGAGCTTCATCAATTTTCTTAGGCTCTATTTTAGAAATGAAGGCTACATTTGATTCTCTTCTGAATTTAGACCTAGTTCTCACACCTTTTGATCTTTCTCCTATAATCAAATCTTCTAGATGAGAACTCTTAGATCTCCAATCCCTTTTCAGATCAAGAATTTCAGGAATATCTTGTACTTTGTCTAAAGGAGTATCTGATAGTGACACATCTTCACTATCAACTAAGGGTACTGATAGGGTTTCATTATCAGTATCATCTCTCTTATTTGGTTGAGAACTATCATCAAATTTGACTTGAATAGTTTCTTCAACAGTCTTAGAAGTAAGATTGTAAACCCTATAAGCTTTCAAAGATAATGAATATCCTAGAAAAATTCCTGAATAAGTCTTAAAATTGAATTTATCAAAAATTTCCTTTCTATTCAATATAGTACACTTGTAACTGAATGGATGGAAGTAAGATATATTAGGCTTCCTTCCTTTCCATAACTCATATGGAGTTTTCTTCAACAAGGGTTGCATGAGTATTCTATTTTGAATATAACAAGCTGTGTTCACAGCTTCTACCCAAAAATACTTAGGAACATTCATTTCACACAGCATAGTCCTTGCCATTTCTTGAATCGTCCTGTTCTTTCTTTCTACAACTCCATCCTGTTGTAGAGTTCTAGAAGCAAAGAAATTATGCAAAATTCCATTCTCCTCACAAAATATTCTGAATTTCTCATTCTCAAACTCACCACCATGATCACTTCTAATTCTAGCAATAGAAATTCCTTTTTCATTCTGTAACTTTTTGGAAATCACTTTAAAATATTTAAAAGATTCATCCTTATGTCATAAGAATAATATCCAACAAAATCTAGTGAAGTCATCAACAATTACGAGACCATACTTCTTTCCGCCAAGACTCAATGTCCTAGTTGGACCAAATGAATCTATATGTAACAACTTTAGAGGTCTAGACGAAGTTACTATATTTTTAGAAGAAAAAGATGTTTTAACCTATTTTCCTTTATGACAGCTTTCACAAAAGAAATCCTTGTTAAAACTTATTTTGTTAAACCTCTTACCAAATCATGTTTAATCAACTTAGAAATGTATTTAAATCTAACATGACCTAGCTTTTTATTCCAAATCAGTTTTTCTTCATATGTTGATATAAAACAAGAAATATTTTAACTTTGTAAATCTTCTAAATCAATCATATAAAGATTGTTTCGTCTTTTGGCAAAGAAAAATATAGAACCGTCCTTGTTTTTGACTACATAAGAATTTTGATTAAAGGATACTTCAAAACCAGAGTCACATAATTGACTGACACTAATCAGATTATGTTTTAAACCATCAACCAGCAAAACATTATAAATAAGTGCAAAAGAATCTTTACCGAATTTATCGATTCCAATTATTTTGCCCTGCTAGTGGTCTCCAAAAGTTACTAATCGTCCCTTCTTATTTTGAAGATCTAGGAACATAGACCTTCTTCCTGTCATATGTCGTGATCATCCATTGTCCAAATACCATTGGTGTTGGTTGCTTTGTCCAAGGAAGGATTTCTGCAGTAGATATTATATTTTTCTTAGGTACCTAGATTTTCTTGGGTCCTTTGGGGTTAGTCTTATAATGATTCATGGTATGATAACAAGACGATTGGTAATTTTTCTTCCTATAGGGAACAAAGTTCTTTTTATACTGAGTATTGTTTTTAGCAAACCCTAAACCACTCTTATCGTTAGGGTGTCTGTATCTTCCTAGCATGTCATTCATCTTTTTCGTACTCTCAGTGAATGTTGATAGATCGGCTGAAAGAAAATTGATCCTTTGTTTCAGCTGACTGATTTTCTCAGATCTATCTATAGCTACCTTTTTCTTCATATCGTCTATTTGTTTCTTCAGGCAAACATTTTCTCTCTCTAACACTTGCATGTTCTTCAAGTTTTCTATAAAATTTTTCTTTAACACTCTATACTGTTTAAGTATTACTTGTGAATCTTTTAACAATTCTGAATATGCATCTTGTAATTCATTAAAGTTAGAGGTTACCTCCTCATCACTTTCTCTTTCGGCTACCAAGAAAATGTTTGCTTGAACTGATGCTTCTGAATCAGTATTAGATTCGGATAAATCCAAATCTTCCCATGTTGCCATCATGCTCTTCTTATTTTCTCTATTTTTTTTGGTTTTCTCTTTAGCAATGGACATTCAAACTTGTAGTGTCCAGGTTTGTTGCATTCGTAGAAAATGACAGATATTTTCTTATTCTTGCCTTCATCTTTCCTATTCTTCTTAAAAGAGAACTCCTTGTTTCCTTTTGTTTTCTTCTTCCACATCCGTCTGATCTTCCTTGAGATAAAAGGTAATTCATCATCATCTTTGCTTGAATCTTGTTCAAATTCACTAGTGTCGTCATTCTTGATTTCTTTGATCTTTAACGCTTTTGATGATGAGATTCTCTCTCTCTGAATCTTGTGATTCTTTTGTCTAGCCTTTAATGCTATAGACTTATCCCGTCTGGGTTTATCTTCTGCATCAAGCTCCACTTCATGTATCTTCAAGGAACCAAGCAATTCGTCAAGCTTTAATACGCTTAAGTCCTTAGCTTCTTGTACCATGGTGACCTTCGCTCTCCATCTTTTTAGTAGAATTTTGGGAATCTTCCGAATATGATCTTGATTATCATAGATTCTCCCAAGAGCCTTAAGTCCATTGATGATAGTTTGAAATCATCCAAACATCTGATCGATAGACTCATCTTCCCTCATTTTGAATAGCTTATACTGGTGTACAAGAATGCTTATCTTGGACTCTTTCACCTAGTTGGTCCCTTCGTGTGTGATGATAGTGTATCCCACATCTCCTTCGCAATGTAGCATCCATGAACTTTATCATATTCACTTCTGCTTAGGGCACAACTTAGAAAGAACTTGGCTTTTGAATTAAGTTGGAATCTTGCTTTTTGATCAGCTGACCATCTGATACGTGGAATGGCATTCCCTTCATCATCGATTGGTACATGTGGTCTATTATCAATAATGTCGCAAAGGTCAATATGTGTAGATTCAATGAAGAATTGCATCCTGTCCTTCTAATAATGATAATATTCACCATTAAACGCAGGAGGTCTTATGACAGAGGCACCTTGAGCTATAAAAATGTGTGATTCTACCATGGATCTTTATTCTCACTTTGTGACGGTGGTTCTTAGAAACCGAGCTCTGATACCAACTGAAGTGAATCACTCATTAGTATAGTCCTTATGAACAGTATACAAAATGCACAAGAAGGAGGGGTTGAATTGTGTATTCTTTTTTTGTGAATACAATCCCCTTTGATATTTCTTTGAAAACTAGCTTTGTCAAATCTATTAAGTGAATATCACATATGTTATATGAAAATAACTTCAAGATTAAATCGTAAATAATTTCTATATGCTTGTATGTGAACAATAGAAATTAAACATAAAGAATTTAGAGAGTAGAAGTTGACACAATGATTTTATCCTGGTTCACCCCAAACCATGGGCTACGTCCAGTCCTCAGAACTCTTATGAGATTTCACTATTCTTCTCAAAATGTACAAGTATTCTTTGTCTGTAGAGGCTTTTTAGGTCTCTTACACCAAATATTATTTTTTCTCACTTAGCCTCTTTAAGCTCTCAACTTTTCTTCTCTTTTGCAACAAAGATATTGCGAGCTTTGTTTTAGTAATGATAGCTTTAGTGTTTCGTATAATGAATACAGTGTTTTGCTAAAATTTGAAAACTTAAAATCGCTATCTCAAAAATCACTAACTTTTTCAGCCTTCGACTCCGACTTGTATTTATAGCCTTCGTCTTCAACTGCTTCTTGATAATTGCTTTTTTCTTCTTGTATCTTGATTCTTGTAGAAACCGTTATTCAGTTGAGTTTTGTTACTAACTCAAACTAATTAATCGTTTGACGTAGTATCGAGTCTTCATCTTAGTTTCTGCTTCCGTCTTAGTTTTTGCTTCCGTCTTAGTTTACACACATATTATTTCTAATATTATTATTATTTGAATGTCATCAAAATTATTGGACGTGAAGTCATTTTGACTTAACAATCTCTTACTTTCACCGCGATAAACATTTCAAGTGAATCTGGGATAGTGGAGGCTGACACCGACATAGCAATAGAGGAAGTTGTTTTGCCAAAACATGACCATCTATTGAAGGTTTACCAGGAGAATCTGAAACCTCCATAACTCCCAGGTTCTTTCTTTCCTTCACTTGTTTACTTACTATTACCCTATGACTACTTATGACATATTTTGGAGCATCAGTTTGCTAAATGTGAGGGTGAAACTACCCCAGTAGGAAAGTAGTTTAGTTTTCAGTTTAATTAGTAGTTTTTCAATTCAATAATATACCCTTCTAAGTTCTATCTCTTGCCTTTCTTTTGCTGTGATTATTTCCCCCTGAGCTTTATCTTTTAGTTGCTCTCTGTTTATAATTGCTATGTGATTATGTTTCGCTTACATCATTAAGGACAATAACGTGTTTAAGTGTGGGGGATGAAGTTATCTTTTTGAATTCAACAAAATAGCTCCTTTATGAATAAATTTTGGCCACTTAAGTGTTTCTCAATAGGTCATTTATGTGATTTAAGTTATTAACTTGGTTTATTTTAAGGTGAATTTGAAATTACAGGCATTTTTTTCACGTCACCTTTCGTCGCGGTGAATTCCTTCTAGGCATACGCTGTTGCGGCCACCTTTGTTTTCGCCATGGTGAAACCCCGTCATTCACATACTTTGCCGCGGCTAACTTTGCTTTCGTCACAGTGAAGTCCCCTCAATCTCTTCTCAGCCAAGCAAATGTTTTTATTCCCTTAATTCAACAATTCTTCCAAATTAGATTCTTAATATTCATGTGTTAAATTTTTTTAAATTTCAAAGTTTTACATGTATTTTTGAAAACCATCCATGTTTCTAAATGATAGTCGGTTTTGGCTAATTTCATTTTCAATGTTCTCAATGAGAAGTAAGTGAGGGAACGGTAAGGAAGTAACATTATGTGTTTTTAAACCTTGAGATTGCTTAATTGAGATACTACCCTCGTTGGAAGGATATTTAAGCCTGAGTTCTTTCATTGTTGTGTGTATCTGCTTAATTTCATATATCTTCAGAACTTGTTTTAATTCTTAATCAAAGCTTGATGAACTAGAATTTGGTTAACATGATAGAGGCATTCTTTCAAAACCCTGATTCCACAAACACAAAACCCTAAACACTTAACCATTGCTAGCCCCTTGAGCCATATTTTTTAGTACATGCACACATCTTAATATCGTTGTAAATATTTTATTTCAAGTTCTTACTAAAAAAAAATATTGAGGAAAGCCAAGGAAGTAAAGAAAGTCAAACATAAAATCAAAAGACTTCCTAAAAAAACGAAAAATTTTTTGGAGAGCTTTCTAAAAAAAAGTGGGGGGTTTCTCAAAAAGAAAATTGTTAAGTGATAGATTATGTTGTTGTTTGTGTAAATATTTTCTTACTTACAGTTGACGTTTATAATTATAGTGCATGTACTCATTTTTCTTTCTTCTATTTCATACATTTCACTTGGCCTTCATCCTTTATTACAACCCTTTAAGTCCTCTTGATTTGCGAAGTTACGGTTCTTGTAGTGGAGAGGTCCAATGAATAACTAGGGAGTTTGCCTAGTCCTAATGAAATAGATCCTAATGAATTTGGAATGGCAGTCACCCTTAGTAGTGAAAATGAGTTCTTAGAGGAAGAAAAGGAAGAGGAAGAGGAAGCAAGTATTACAGATAAATTAATAGAACTCCTCATTGACATAAAAGTTGAGTGAAGAGAATTTGGGAGAGAAGAAAAGGCAAAGATTGGCTTCATGATTAGACTGACATTATAAGAAGATCTTCCTGAAGAACAAGACAAAGAAACCTTCACCTAATAAGAGAAAGTAGAGGAATGGTAGAAGATAATTAAGAAGATGAGCCATGAGCCTTTGTCTAAGAAGAAGAAGAAGAAGAAGAGTGGACAGAGGTGGATGAGGAAGAACCGATGGAGGAACCAAGTAAGGAACTATTAATAAGGTGTTGGTAGTGATCTTATGTATAGAAGGTTGCCACTTCCTCGAAGACAAGTTGTTCAAGCTAACTGATGATTCAGAGAGTTTCATTATCCCTCATTTTATTAATAGTTTGTCATTAAAAAGAGCATTATTGCTTGAAATTGGATTTATTAATTTGATAATTTGTCCTTATTATTATTTATAACAAGTGGCTTGTTTATAGGCTATGAAAACGCTTTGTGGAGAAAAGGGTGGAAGTAAGTCGCTAATTATTAATCCAGGATGAAGTTGAGCATAAAGGTTACGTTGGGCTACTGATGTTAAAGAAGCGTTGCATTGGAGGCAACCCATGAGATGCTAGTTTCATATTGGATGGATCAAAATAAGAGAAATCATCATAGTAAGGAAAGTATCAATAAACCCTCTCATTTTTTTATAAATGCTTATATTGGGTACATTGAGGACAATATATGACTTTAAATGTGGGGATAGGTTTAATGAATTCTAGTGACTTTTTTTTTGCTTATTATAATCCTGATTATAAATTTTATTAATTAATATCTTGAATTAGTTGAGACCTATCCATGAATACTATATGTTATTGTTGAATACTGACTTGAATTGGTATGAAAAAGGATGATGGTTGTAATGAAATTAGTTTTCTAAGACATATTTTTTTAGTCATTTAAATTTTCAAGTTTAATGAAAATTGCATATTATTTACACACATATATATCCATTTTTTCGTGAGCATTTGAGCCTAAAGAGTAAATTTCCAAATTTTTTAAGCTCTTTTTATTCTTTCATGTGTGTGATATTGTGCATAGTAGGATAATTCTAAAAAATCCTTCTATTATGCATGTTAAGACCATATTTGTTGAATTAGAAGCATTAATATGATGAAGGCATTTATAGTTACCAATTTGTTTAGCTTATTTCTTTGAAACCACCATAACCTAAAATTTACCTTTGGGAATAACCAAATTGAGCCTTAGTTTTTTTCATTGATTAAACCCAAAATATAAACCTTTATCTTATTTCTTCTTTGAAGACATTTTTATTGTTTTGAACCTTGTAGGTTATTTACATTATTTACTTGTTAAGTCTTGAAATTTGTCAAAGGTTCAATATTTGTTAAATTGTGGTACTAGTTGGAATATTATGAAAAAGAAAAGATAAAAAGAAAAAAGAATAAGTTTTTCATACCAGTAGAGTTGCATTGAAAGGACCTATGTATACTTGTGAGCAAGTCATGAAATATATTATGTAGTAAATTTCCTTCCATTTAACAATTTTTATTGACTCAATCATGCCTTACCTAAGTTTCCTTACAACCTTATAAGACCTTTGGATTGGTGTTTCTAGTTACATAAGTGGTGGATAAGTGATTTCATTGCAAGCCTATGCTAAGAGTTCTACTATACATTAATTAAGAGTTGTGATCCTTTTCACCCTAAACACTTAAGTGCATTGAGTAAAATCTTGGTGAGGGTGTAAAGATATATGCTTTTGATTTCAATGCGATAGTTAATGTGATTACTATTAATATTGCTTAGGAAGTTTATTTTTTGGACAACAAGATTTTATGACAACTTGACACTAATTTTATGTTAATTTGATTTAATAGGATATGGTGATGTATAGTATGAATGGACAGGTTGTAATTGACAATGGATTAATGTTGCAAAATTTATAATTTTGATTATGGTTTGCTTGAGGAAAAGCAAAAACTGAAGTGTGGGGATGTTTGATAGATAGATATTGGACTATATTTTTACACCCATATTTGATGTATTTTCCTTGATATTTTATACTTTTATCGTCTATATGGTACTTAATTTGCTCTAAGCTTGTTTACAAGTGATAATTTCCTTCATGGACTTAAAGAAGAGGAATTCAGATGAAAACATGATGTAAAATAAATAATTGAAAATTTTGAAGGAATACAAAGCAATGCATCATGATCGTACACTTTCCCATGGCCATGCACTTTCGCGATAACCAGTGAATTCCAATGATGCATGACCATGCATATGTTGGGCCCCGAATTTCCTTTCTTATTGAATTAGCATGGTATGAATAAATTATGATGTTTTGATAGAATAAATTTTTGGGATCTGATTATGATGTCTATTGTTAGTAGGATTTATTTCATTGGGTTAATTGAATTAAACGTGGTAAGAATGCATGAAGGGCATTTTTAGTATGTCACTTAAGCATTTAAAGTTATAAGGCATTTTATAAAGGGTAAGATGGACTTTATACATTCATTAAGGGTAAAATGGGAAGAGGAAATTTGTTGTCTTGTTTGTGGGAGGAAGAAAAACGAAATTAGAAATGAGAGAAAGAAGAGAATATCGAAAATAAAGAGAGAAAGGGGAAAAAAGTTTTGGTGTTTAAGAGAAAAGAAGAGAGTTGATCTAGGGTTCCATCTTTCTTAGTTTTAATAGAGATTTTGAGGTTGCACAAGAAGGGAAAAAGAATGAGGAAGAGAAGAGCATTCAATAGAGCCAATAATCTTGTTATTTGGTGAAGATTCAAGGTAAGTGTATTTTCAATCATTTGGATTTTTGGAAGGGTTATGGTTCATAAAACTTAAGAAATGCATGGGTTTAAGTATTTTAGGATCAATTTTAGTGTATATATTTCTTTGAGTTCTCAATTGGAATTCCTATTGAATTGTGATTTTTTCCAATATTGAAGGAAATCAAGAGGAGAGGCAAGAGGAGTAAGAAGAGGGGCATCTTTGAGCAATTGTTAAGTAAGGAATTCAAGATGGGTTACATTTTTATTATTGAGTAATAAGCCATTAATGTCCCCATCAAGAAATGGAAATAAATGATTTTCAACTACTTTATTCATAGGCATTTATTGTTTTTTAAATGCTTTAAAAACATGCTACATGTTTGTATATGAATTGTGTTATTGATTTATGAAATGAACAATGGAAATGATTTTGAAAGAATATGAAAATGATTTTTGAAAAGATATTATGGTTATGAAATCAAGTTTCAAAAAAGTGCATTTTGGGTAACAAGTTTACAAGTTGTGAAATGCATGATTATGTGGGTTTATGGTGGTCCGCTAAGTTATGTCAAGTGCACTTCGACTAAAGGCTTCTCCTACCTGCCTGCCAGTGGCATGGAGCTCCTTCACAGACTCCCCTAAGTTCACAGCTACGTAAAACCATTATGTGGGATTGCAATATTATGTTTTACTCATGGCTACACAGGACATTATGTGGAAATGTGTAGTACGTTCTGTTTTGGACCCACCCAAACCATTTTGATGTGCTTAAGTGTTGACAAATTTACTGAATGCATGAATTATGTTGCTTATGAATTGTTTGACGAATGAGATTTCGGAAAATATGTGCATTATGATTAAATGTGAATTTTTACAATGAAAATAAATATTTCAATGGTTTTGCTTGTTACCGATTATCAAGCTGTTACCTACGAGCTTTTTAAGCTCACCCCCATTTTGTCTCATCTTCAGGTGATGAGCAAGAGATCGAGTGATCAAGAGTCGAGGCATGACTCCAAAGTTGCATCTTTTGTATTTTAAGCTAGATTTTGTAAACACAAGGCTTTAGCCACATTTCAAGTCTTACTAGTTCATGTGTATTTTGTATTTTTGGGTTTTGAAACAATATTGTATTGCGGGTTGAAATGCCCATTAAAGCTTTGTAAAACTTTTATCTTTTGATGTTAATGAAATATATTTTGCTTGCCCATGATTTTTCATGTTTGTACATTGTATTTTCAAGTCTTTCGTAGGGGTAAAATGTGTGTTCTGACTTCAAGGGGAAAATCTGTATCAATCTAGGTTGAATTAGCCAAAGTTATTGACCCAAAACATTGACTCAATTTCCATACTTTTCCAAGACTATATAATCATAAACGAAGATGAATGACTTTCAAAAATCATAGCAAGATGTCAACATTCCAAGCTTTTACTCATAATCAATCAACATTCATCATCTTCAAAAACTGAGTAATCTAATGGTAGATTTAAAAAATGTGTTTAACTAAAATATATCCATGGGTACACTCAACACAATTCATGATCATGACAATCCATAACTTTACATATCATTTCATTTCTCCACCACTAATGTTCACATGCCAAATCAATCAAAGTACTTTTGAAGGTTGTAATTTGGGCAAAGGTAAGGTGAGATGTATTTGGGTCAAGTAGCATGAAAGTCATTAAAGCAAGTGAAACAAAGCAACACTTATCAAAAACCAGGTACCGTCAGCTATGATGAATGCAATATTTATATTTCACAATCTCAGTCAACTCTCACACACAAATCACATGAAGCATATATCATTCCGAAGGAATCACTCATACAATTTATGCCAACAATACATTTAAATCACAAGAGTAAACCTTCCAAGCCAACATCTATGTCATATTCAATATACTCAAATAACAAATGTATTACAACTCTAGGAACATGAATAAATCACAAACAACTTTTCAACACATATGCAATTCCTCCTTGATAAATTTATTTTAAACACTTTTCATTTTTTATTTTTTTCATTTCATTTCATTTTTTCTTTTTTTATTTTCCCTTTTTTCTTTTCCTTATAAAAAATTAAAATACTACATCAATATGGGAATTTCAATAATAAGACATAAAATGACATTGTTGGGCCCGAGCCCCGTAACCCGAATCCCGAGGCGATCCCTCGGGCTGCGCCCCAACGAGCAACCCGAACCGTCGGACCCGATCCCAACATTTGCACAAATATCGATTCATACATGCAATATTTAACAAATTCATATGC
>JANZLD010000237.1:29537956-29547980 GCA_026413575.1 Erythroxylum carthagenense | reverse complement strand
GTGTTGGTTCAGAGGCATGCATAAAAAGTAGAATGGAGTGGATTTTATTGTTGAGTGAATCTTGCTTGACTAAGAACATGATTTCTGATGCTAACAATAATTAAAAAAAGAATTTATTATTATTATTATTATTTTCTTTTTCTTTTATTATTATTATTATTATTAATTTTCTTCTTTTTATTAATTTTATTTTTATTAAATTTCTTCTTCTTCTTCTTCTACTTCTTCTTATTGGACACCTTATGTGTTGGCCATTATATTTTGTTATCTATGTTCCTTTTTAATATTCGGATGTCTGTTTATGTTAATATCCATCTTGATGTAAATCTCCATTATTACCGTTCATGATGTAAATTATGCAATGGTTAATTTTTCCTTCATATACTTCATGAATATGGTCCGACTTATGTCAACATTCATTATATATAGTCTTAATTACAGTATAAAAACATTGGAACGATATTGAAAATAAAATTAACCGATACAAAATATTAAACTTCAATATAAATTTTAATGTGTAGCAAGAAACCTCTCCCGCCTAAGTCTTTAAGAAGGCACAATATTGAAAATACAGGCATTTGTATAGGATAATCAAGAATTTTGCTTAAAGTAGTATCCCTTTCATCATCTGCCAATCCTTCTATCTTACCCAATGCACCATCTAACTCTTCAACTCATTACTGAATAATCATTTCAGTTCTAATACTCTTATATAATTTTCCCCCCACCTCTTTTATGTTATCACCCAACAACCTGACAATGGCAATAATTGAATCTACTTGGCTTGGTTCTCCTGTACCATTATTCTTTTTTCTCCTCTTTGCTGAAAATTTTCACCTTATCTTTCAACAATTGATGTTTGAGGTTGGGTAAAGGATTCATTTATGTCATGCGAACCATGCTCAACTTCATATTCATCTTCACCACCTTCATTTATCCCACCTAGACCTTCTTCCCTTTCCATTTCTTTAAGAATATTTGCAGCAGTTTGTATGCCATTTTTAGTTGCAAGATCTTCTCTATAAATCCCAGTTAACTCATTACAGAAAGGAAAACTCTTCTTTTGAAATTAAGCAACATCTTTATGACTTTGACAAGATGAAAAAAAACATTAATAATTTATATAAATGATAAGAAAGTAGTTAAATAAAATACTTAAAACATGTTCAAAGTTCAATACTTACACTTATGTAAGACCCTATACATGATCTTCAGCAGTGATAATCTTCCTTTCGCTATCCCATCCAAATCCACTAGTATCTTTCCTTATCATACCATATATAATGCTCTACTCTTTTTTAAAAGTCTTAATCCTAGACTTTATGTGAGGTATGACTTTTAAGTTTAAATTAGGGATTTTTGTTGCTACCAATATTTCTAATTCATTCAGATAGCCAGCTTTGAATCTAGTATCAACTTTATGTGTTCCCACATTATGCTAATCAACTATGCAAGAAACTAGCACAACATCCTCTGACTGCGCGTCATTATGCTAGTCAAAATAAAATAACAAGACTACTACTATAACAGTGGTAAGTCTAGGTCGATCCCACAGAGAGTATATGTAAAGTTTATAAAATGAAATTAACCAGTGTTTAGGTCTAATGGGTTTATTTATTTATTTTTGGAATAAGAAAAATAAAATGAAACTAACTAAAAAAACAAATTAAAGAAAACATGCAAAAAATGATAAAAGTGGAGAATTCGGTTGGGACCCGATTCTTTGATTCAATCTTGGTGTACACCCTAATTAAGTATATTTCATTGATTTGTTGTTCTTTAATCTCTACTAGCAACTATTAATCGTGGGTTAATAATTAATCCAAGTTTTCTCTTAGGTTTTGTTTAATCAGGATACGATCGTTAATTAAACCTAACCATCGAATAACCTATGATACGATCTATAGATTTAATTAGGTGGTAGCATTACGAATTAGGAAGACTGATTAATCAAGGCAACAACCACATATGATGTGTCATTTAACCTAGGTCATGTTATCCCTAATGATTACAAATCATTAGTCGCTACGTATGAATTTCAATATAACAATTACGTATTATATCGAAATTCTAGCAATAGGTTTGCAATTAACGATTCAATGAGTGCATTAAAATCATCATCTCACAATACCCAATGGGTTTATACACAAATAACCGAATAATAATAAAAATCTGATTATCCATACACAATACCCGAATTAATTAACATAGGATATCACAATTAATTTTTAATGAGAGAAAGAAACAATAAAATAATAAAAATACTTAACCTGAATCGTCGACGTCGATGTTACCTCCAAATCAGCGTCAGGACGTCTAACTTTTCATGGATCTTTTTCAAGAAAATACTTCAGCCCTTATTCCAATCCCTAGTCAAAAACATCTTGTCTTCTCCTTCAGTGCCACAGCTCTCCTTTTGATGTACTGTTAACTGATGGGATGAATAAACGTCCCTTCCATGGGTCCATGCTAACTGCTCTCCTACGCTCTCCCTCGTCTGGGTTTAACACAAAAAATTGCATTAAACGCAGACCTGTTATGCACGCCCCTCTCAATTGATTTTTTTTCCTCTAGCACTGTCTACTGTAGCATTTCATTTTAGCTCTCATTTTTACTGATTGGACCAATAAGTGTTGCTACTCATTAAAACCCTCACTACTTTCTATCCTCCTTGAGGATCAGTCGGGTGTTAGTTTCTCCCTACTCGTTTTGTAACCTGTATCTCTTTCCCTTTAATAAAAAAAACCCTCACTGCTCATGCCTTTCCTTTTGGAACAATGACGTGTTGTGTGTTTAACGCACAATGCCTACGCTATGTGCTTCTCCTAGTCTGCGTTTAACACAGATTTTCTGCCTTAAACGTAGACCCATGCATGCAACACTCCCTTCCTGCGCTGGAGCTTCTCTAAGCCACAAGCCGCAGCTCCAAGCCTTTAAGTAGTCATTGTTTCATAATTAGTTAATTTAACTTGGTGGTCCAAGTTTTATTCACACCTATTCACGCTTTTCATCTCCACGCCTGCCTTCCTTCAACACTGTGTTTAACGTAGCGTACGCATGCATTTCACGCCTCTTGCATTGTCGTTTTGGCCTTGACTTCTAACATTTATGCTGTGTCGTTTCAGGCTCTTGCTTCTTATTTTTGTTCCATTTTTCTTGTCTTATGTTTAATTTTTTTGTTTCTTCTTCCTCCACGGAGACAAATAAAAATTGATCTTTAGAAACTAACTCAAATGTAGTACTTTCAACTCATTTTAATTTATTTGCTTCCAAATTATACCTAAAATCATATATAAATTAAGGTGAGTATCTTAAGATTTTCATGTCAATAATCGCTAAGTGTAAATGATTAAATATATAAACAATTAAACACATATCATCCTCTTTATAGTTCCACTTTCTTTTTGATTTTTTTTTAACTTTGAAAATCAATAATTGACAGGGAATTCTTTGACATGCTTATTTAGCAAATCAAACTGGTATTGACAAATACAAAAGTAATCATCATAATAAAGGAAAAAAACGTTCATAAAATTTTTCATTTTATTAACATTAAGCATCAACAACTTATGAAAACAACATAGTCTACAATAACAACATAAAACATAAACAACAAAGAGTACAACAATTTGTAGAAACAATAATATAACTTCATAACACTCAAACATAATAGAATACCTAAAAAATGTCAAATTTCATTTTGCCTAAATGTTCGCCATTTGTTGAACATTTTAGGTGCCAATTTAATTCTCCAATTTTTTAAGCATTAATTGGGTCAATAGTATTTATAAAATCCTCCTCAACAACTAGATTTGTGTGAAAATAATCCCTTAAATCACTCTCTATGGGATCAAAACTCATCTCCTGCTTAATAAAATTATGAAGCAAACATCAAGCAATAATAATTCAATTATGTGTCTTTATTGGATAAAATGATGGACTCCTAGGAATAGCTCACCTAATTTTCAGTAACCCAAAACACCTCTCAATTACATTCTCAGTAGCTACATATTTCATATTAAAAAAATTCCTCTGGACTTCTTGGCTAGTAATCTTGACGTCATTCATTCAAACGGTACCTTTAACCCTAAAAAGTTGCAAGGAAGCCCTCAAGATTTGTATAACCTGCATCGACTAGATAATAGTAACCTATATAAAAAACATTATATAAAATATTAAATTACATTGTCTCATATACATAATTGCAAACAACCTTGCTATATCATATAGAAAAGCCTACCATGAGGCACTTTTAGTTAATGTGGTAACGCGTCAGAACGTTAGTCAAAATAAAATAAACCTACTACTATAGTAGTAGTAAGTCTAGGTCGATCCCATAGAGAGCGTGTGTAGAGCTTTTGAAATGAAATTAAATAATGTTTAGGTTATGGGGGTTGGTTGGTTTATCAAACAACAAAATAAAATGAAGCTAAACAAACAAAAGAAAATTAAAGAAAACATGTAAAAATGATGAAAAATGATGAATTTATTAGGGACCCAGTTCTTTGGTTTAATCTTGGCCTAAAACCCGATTAAACATATTTTATTGATTTTTTGTTCTTTGTACCTCTTCTTGAGCTATTGGTCAGAGATTATTAACAAGCTCTATTAATTCCAGTTCTTCCTTAGGTCATAGTTAATTAAGAAGAGCTCGTTAATTAATCCTAACTATCGGATAACCTAGGAGATGCTCTCTAAGTTTAATCAGACAACTGCCTTATGAGTGAGAAAAACAAACAAATGTAAGCAATAATAACATAAACTCTAATTATTTAATTGAGGTTATGTTATCCGTAATGATTATGAACCATTAGTCACTACAAATGAATAAAAAGCAACGATTATGTATTATATTAGATTTTAACAATGCGTTCTTACATAAAAAATCCAACAGAACATTCAATCATTCTTACACAAGAACTAAACATTAAATGTAGAATAACGTAATCAATCTATAAGAGAAAGAATAGCAAACAATTAAATACATGCTTAACCGGTTCATTGGTGTCGATTACATCTCCGAACTGGCATCAGGACATCTAACCCTCCATAGTTCTCTTATGGTTGAGAGCTTGTCAACCTCTTCATGCTCTCCCGAGGCTCCCGAAGCTCTCCCAACCAAAAACACTAAAAACGTTTCATCCTCCTGTGACCGTCACATAAAAGATGCTTTTATATTAAAAAGTAGGGTTCGGGTGAAAGCATCCTTACCAGATGATCCGTCCTCACTAGACGATCCGTCATCACCAGACGAAGCATCCTTACTATGATACGTCCTCACCATATGATCCATTCTCACCAGATGAAGCATCCTCATCAGAGGAAGCGTCTTCATCAGAAGAAGCATCCTCACCAGAAGAAGTGTCCTCACCAGATGACATGTCATCACCAGACAACACGTCATCACCAGACAATACGTCCTATTCTCTTAAGCATCTCCACTTATAAAGACCATAACTTTTGACTCCGATATCCAAAAATTGCATACTTTATAGCATTAGAAAGCTAGAAAGACAAGCTACAACTTCTATAAAGACAACTTGTCAAATTCATCCTAGATTAATCCAAATTTTGGTCTAAAGTTAGAACACAAAATTTTCCCTTATGGAAGACTTGAAATTTTGCACTATGCAAATTTGGAATGTTCTCAGCATAACTATTCAGCTACCAAATTGACTTTATTAAACTCTCAATCTCAGTTCATTTGTCTCATCACCTTCAACTACATCTAATCAGTCATAATTTCCATCTTCCTTTCTATAACATCTCACTTGTGCATACATACTTACATATATATATATATATATCAACGATTTAAGTTCCAAAATCATCAACTCAAGTTGATTTCTTCTTCACGTATATCTAATTTCAGCTCACATCATCCTTACACCATCCATATTTCATTAACATCAAAAGAATAAAGTTTTACAATCTTTAATGGCATTCCAAGCCACATTATATCATCGTCTCAAAATCTCAAATTACAAAAGGTCCTTGAACAAACAAACTTCTTGCTTTCCTAAAATCAACTCAAACTGTAAAATAAGCAAATTTGGAGAAACGCTCTTAGCCTCTTGATCACTTGGTCTCTTAGCTATCACCTGAAGATGGGATAAAAGGGGGTGAGCTTGAAAGCTTGTGGGTAACAAGTTTATAATAAACAATAAGAAAATTTGTTGAAATGTTTCTTGTCTTATAAAAGTCATTTTGAATTCACAAAATACTTTGTTCTCAAATTCTCAAGTCTAGCTCAAAAACTCATAATTACACATCATCACATAAACATAGCATGTACATTTCACCATCAAAGCATAACACTCAATTATGCACCATTCTTGACAATTTCAAAGATGCAATGCACAAACAAATGGCTTGAGGGTTCCATGGAAATAGAATGGAGAAATCGGAGTTTACCCCAAGAACAGAATGAGTCCATTTTCAGAGCTCACATACCACAAACGGGCAGCCAGGAGAAGGCTCTTGTCAACGTGCACGTGATGAACAGAATGGTACCACTCTTGCTCAAACAAAAGCATATAATCATGCTCAAATCATTTTATCATATGCTCATACTTTCATGCTTTCTTATCTTTTCATTCATAAAAAATTCCATGACATGTTTCAAGGTATAACATGAATATTTCAAAACCATTTTATAATCAAAATTCATGCACCAACGTGTAGCAATTTGTCAGAACACTCAAAACATTAAAAGCAACATTTATAAAGTAACTGAAATCATTTCACTTTCTTGATTTGTAGAAACATTAATGGCTCATAACTCTATTATAAACATGTAACCCACCTTGATTTCCTTGCTTATAGACTTGCTCAAAATGCCTCTTCTCCTGTTCCTCTTGCCTCTTTGATCCCCTTGGTTCTTTACCAAATGAAGAGATCTTAGGCTCAAATGGAAGCTCTCCTCTTCCTCTACCTTTTGAAGTAAATAACTTGTTAATATAGGAATCACGTAAAGTATACAAAATATACAAGAAGGGGGGGGGGGGTTGAATTGCATAATCTTTTCAAAATTGTCAATCTTTTGAGATTTCTTGAATATCTTTACAATTATCAGATGAATACCAAAAATACTTTACTAAAAATTGATAAGTATTGAAATCGTAAGTAAATTTATCTACTTGTCTAACAATAAGAAAATTAAAGTATGAGAGTTAGAGAATAGACGCTGCAATTTTATATTAGTTTACCCCAAACCTTGGGTTATGTCCAGTCGTCAGAGTTTGTCTGAGATTTCACTATACTTTTAAACTTTTACAAGTATTCTTTTTTCTCTTCCAGAGCCTCTTCAAGTCTCTTTGACAAAATATTCTTTCTGCTATCTTAGCCACTCCAGGCTACAATCTTTTCTTTCTCTCTCTAAGAAAAATATCTTGAGCTTTACGTTACAGTAGGATTCGCTCTTTTGTTTTGCATTTTGAATACAAAATTTCCTTTAAGTATTGTACAATCACAATTTTCTCTCTTGTAAGCAAAAAATTATTTTACTCTTCAACTAGGACTAGTATTTATAGCCTAAGTCTCCACTATCTTCTTGAAAACTACTTCGACCTTTATTTAGTAGAGTTCTGTAACTAACTCTAACTAACTAACTAGCTAACATTTTAGAGTATCTTCCTTTTTGTATTGTCTAATATTGTTGCTTTGTTTGTTGTTTTTGCTTGTTCTGTTATTTGCGCTTCATCTGTTATTTGCGCTTCGTCTGTTGTTTGCTTCCTCTATTATTTCACTTCGTCTGTGATTTGAGCTTCGTCTGTTGTTTTCACTTTGTCTATTGTTTACGCTTCGTCTGTTATTTCCATTTCGTCTGTTATTTGCACTTCGCCTGTTGTTTACACTTCGTCTGTTGTTTGCGCTTCGTCTGTTATTTACGCTTCATCTATTGTTTCACTTCGTCTGTGATGACGTGTATTGTCTGTTGTTGACATATCGTCTGGTATGACTAAGTGTTATTTACATTTTTCTGCACACTTAACAAACTTATCAAAATAATTCATATATTTCTATGATTATTATTATTTGATTGTCACCAAAATTAATAGAAGTGAAGTCTACTTAACTTAACAATCTCCCCCTCTCCCCCTTTTTGATGATAACAAATAATCATAATTTTAGAAAAATAAAATATTATTCAGATGAATAGACGAATAATATTCAGACAACTAACGAGACAAAAGATATAACTATAAGAAATGCATTTATGATATACAAAAAGATTTATATCTTCTCTTCTTTCTATTTTCTTCTATTCTCCCCCTATTTTTTATTAATCACAAAAATTTAATAAAGATGTTTCATAATTTCAGAAATCATATGTTGCATGTCAGTGCAGATTGTCTTGAGGTCTTGATCAATAGTAACCTGTAGATATGCTACTTCCTCATAAAGATCACCTACTAAGTCACTTAGGTCATCAACTTTAGTATGAATTTCCTCAATTTCTTTTGTTAAAGCTTCCTGGATGTCCTTTTGTTTGTGACTGACTTCCTTCCAATTCATGAAGTGCTTTAAGAACTCTGAATTAACAGTAGAATCTTGCTGTATTTCACTAGGTGGATGGAGGTTTTCAGTAATAGATGGTTCTGAAGGTAAAATGTCTAAATCTATGATTTTGATTATGGGAGGTCTAAAGGTTTGTTTTCCTTCTGGAAGATCAAGATCATCAGGTCTAGGTAGTTTTAGAATTGGTTGCCCAAGAAAATGTAACACATCTTTGACTGAAGATATGAAACCTAAAGGTCTGAAATGCATGACCAAATGCACAAAGGTTTCTAAATTGAAATTGATACCTTCAACCATGATACTTCTGTATTGTCCTTCTTGCACTTTCCTAACTACCATGAAGTTTTCATCGATGATTGAAACTCCAAATTTACATCCTGATGCTTTCAAAATATGGTGTGGAACATAGATACCTCCAGCTTGAGCTACATTGCATGCATCATCTATATTGTTCACCGCTATTTGAATCTGCTTTTGTGAAAGATCATCTATATTTCCCTCAGGAAACATCTTTTTTTTTTCTCTTTTTCTTCATTTCTCAACAGGTTTGAGCATCTTGGTTGTATGTTTGGCACAATTTTTATCAAGGTTCTGCTCGTGATTGGATAGATTGTATACTGATCCTTTGAAATCTTCAATGGATATGGTTTTGCTTTCTCATCTCGCAAAATACCATATAATCTTCATTCTTCATGGCTTAGAAGATCTATCATTTGATCATTAATCGGTATAGGTTTAACTAGTACCTTGACTGACTTTTTCGAAGGTTCTTTGATAATAATTGAACTTATGTTTTGAACAGGTACTGGTTCTTCTATAATCTTCATTCTCAAATCTTTTTTATTAATTGGTTGAGTAGGATTATAAGATTCCAATTGATGTGCCACTGTTTTTGTCTTCTTTTGAACTTCAGATGAAGAAACCTTCTCTAGATTGGGCTTCTGCTTCTTTTGTTCTTCTGCCATTTTAGAAGAAAGCTGTTATTGAGGTTTCTTCTTCTCAAATACTAGCTTTCTTTTTATCTCTGTCTGTAGCACCCCACTCCCGCGAGACCCGAGCCCGACATCGACAGTGATATCCGAGCCCGTGACCCGCGAGAGTGGCGTACTAGAACAATCACTACCTTTTTAAAATTCATTATAACATTTTTCCTTTTTACCAAAACGGTTGAGTGCACATAAACAATAATTGATTTGGCCCAAATTTATAACAAAAGCATTTCTCACATATAAAATAACTTCAGTCTTTCAATACAATTACACATAATCAATTAGGGCCCACTGAATTAAATCACTACACTAATACAGATGTGAACAACACTGATCCCGACTCTTTACTCTGTCTTGCTAGCGGTAGTCATACTCCTGTTTGTCTAACAGGGTACATCTTCATTTCCTGAAAAATAGATGCAATGTTGGTTGAGTTTACGAACTCAGTGAGAAACCATCATCGATGGTTCACCCAACTCATGCATTCACAAATCATATACACATACACACAGTAG
>JANZLD010000237.1:29390396-29402732 GCA_026413575.1 Erythroxylum carthagenense | reverse complement strand
ATGTAAGCATTAAAATTACTTTTCCCCTAAATTAAAATATTAGTCAGATTAAGTGGCCTCTAGATAATTTGATATTTTGAATTTCATTCTTTTTTTTTTTAGGAATGTTAATGGGTAGGGTGGGCCGCCAGTTGACCCATTTTTACTCTTTTTAAAAAAATTACAAAATGATGTTAGTTTTAATAAAATAACATTATTTTTGTCATTTCAGGCGAATCACAAGCTAACCCGTGCTCAACCTGGTCGGGTGGAATAATTTTAACCCATAACTCACCCGTGATCTAATCAACTCGAGCGCCGGACATTGACATCCATGCTCCTTTCTTAAAATTCCTAGAAAAGTATAAAAGCAAAAACAGTCGAGGAAGTTTCGGGATCCAACCAGAAACTGATACTGACACTTTGGCTTTGGAGTCAAGCGTGACAAAAAAGAGGCGAAATGCTTTAACAACCGTCAGTTTTCTTGAATAAACGGCTGCGATATAACAAACAGAACATTCTGGAACACTAAACCCAAGTCTCTGTATAAAATTGGATTCTCTCCCGTCGCTTCTCAGTCTACATTCTGTACACAGCAGTGAAGAAACGCCAACTTTCTTGAGCTTCTCTGCCTCTGTTCTTTAGATCAAATGGCTAAAGGTGAAGGACCAGCTATCGGGATCGATCTCGGCACAACATACTCGTGTGTTGGAGTGTGGCAACATGACAGAGTTGAGATCATTGCAAACGATCAAGGTAACCGCACGACGCCGTCATATGTTGCTTTTACCGATACCGAGCGTCTCATCGGAGATGCGGCCAAGAATCAGGTCGCCATGAACCCCATTAACACTGTCTTTGGTAAGTTTTGCGAAAATATATTCAGTTTATTTGTTTTTCAGATCCGATGATTCTTTATCGTTTTACCCTTCCGATTTCGAATGGTGCCTCTAGATCTGAATATAGTCTTGAATGTGTTAGTTTTGGTTGTGTAAACAAACTTTTAAATTGCCCCTTTTTAGATCTTTGATGTAGTATTAGCTATTAGTAGCTGATGTTCTTTCTGAATCTGGGTTGATTGTTCCTGCGGGAGAACGTTACAGAGAAAGTACTGATGTTAACTTTTTATTCTAACAAATCTGAAGTTACATTTCGCTGGTTTTGGAATTTGAAGATGTACAGGCAGGTAGCCAGAAGTAGATCTCAATGTTAAATTTTGTAACTTTTCGTTTTGGAGAAGATATGTTTTGATATCAGTTATTAGAGTGAGGCTGCCTAAGAAAAAGCGAGTTCTGTTCTATAGAATTACTCCACATGATTATGATTTGAGGCTGTTGGTTTTGTTTGATAATTTGCGATTTGTCTTTTATTTACAGATGCGAAGCGGTTGATTGGTAGGAGATTTTCTGATCCTTCTGTCCAAAGCGATATCAAGCTCTGGCCATTCAAGGTAATTGCCGGTCCTGGTGATAAGCCCATGATCGTGGTCAACTACAAGGGTGAAGACAAACAATTTTCTGCTGAGGAAATCTCTTCAATGGTACTTATTAAGATGCGTGAGATTGCTGAGGCTTATCTTGGCACAACTGTGAAGAATGCTGTTGTAACCGTTCCTGCCTACTTTAATGACTCTCAGCGTCAGGCAACCAAGGACGCCGGTGTTATTGCTGGCCTAAATGTTATGCGTATTATAAATGAGCCCACTGCTGCTGCTATTGCTTATGGCCTTGACAAGAAAGCAACCACTGTTGGTGAGAAGAATGTGTTGATTTTTGATTTGGGTGGCGGCACCTTTGATGTGTCTCTCCTTACCATTGAAGAGGGTATTTTTGAAGTGAAGGCTACAGCGGGAGATACTCACCTTGGAGGTGAGGACTTTGATAATCGTATGGTGAATCACTTTGTCCAAGAATTCAAGAGAAAAAACAAGAAAGATATCAGTGGAAATCCTAGAGCTCTTAGGAGGTTGAGGACTGCTTGTGAGAGGGCTAAGAGGACTCTGTCATCCACTGCTCAGACCACAATAGAGATCGATTCTTTGTATGAGGGTATTGATTTCTATTCAACTATCACTCGTGCTAGATTTGAGGAGCTGAACATGGATTTGTTTAGGAAATGTATGGAACCTGTGGAGAAATGTTTGAGGGATGCTAAGATGGATAAGAGCAGTGTTCATGATGTTGTTCTTGTTGGTGGCTCAACGAGGATTCCCAAGGTTCAGCAACTATTGCAAGACTTCTTCAACGGCAAAGAGCTTTGCAAGAGCATCAATCCAGATGAAGCTGTTGCATATGGGGCTGCTGTTCAGGCTGCTATCTTGAGCGGGGAGGGGAATGAAAAGGTGCAGGATTTACTACTTCTGGATGTTACCCCTCTGTCTCTTGGATTAGAAACTGCAGGAGGTGTTATGACTGTTTTGATTCCAAGAAACACCACCATTCCCACAAAGAAGGAGCAGGTGTTCTCCACATACTCAGACAACCAGCCTGGTGTCTTGATTCAGGTTTTTGAGGGTGAGAGAGCAAGAACTAAGGACAACAACTTGTTAGGCAAATTTGAGCTCTCTGGCATTCCTCCTGCTCCTAGGGGTGTTCCTCAGATTACTGTGTGCTTTGACATTGATGCAAATGGTATCTTGAATGTGTCAGCTGAGGACAAGACTACTGGCCAGAAGAACAAGATTACAATCACAAACGACAAGGGTAGGCTGTCAAAGGAAGAAATTGAGAAGATGGTGCAAGAGGCTGAGAAGTACAAGGCTGAGGACGAGGAGCACAAGAAGAAGGTTGAAGCTAAGAATGCCTTGGAAAATTATGCCTACAACATGAGGAATACTGTTAAGGATGAGAAGATAAGTTCAAAGCTTTCTTCAGAAGACAAGAAGAAGATTGAGGATGCTATTGATGTGGCTATACAGTGGCTCGATGGCAACCAACTTGCTGAGGCAGATGAGTTCGAGGACAAAATGAAGGAGTTGGAGAGCATCTGCAATCCCATAATTGCAAAGATGTACCAGGGTTCTGGCCCAGACACTGGTATGGATGAGGATGCTCCTTCAGCTGGTGCCAGTGGTGCAGGCCCAAAGATTGAGGAAGTTGATTAAGCAAATCTCTTTATGTTTTATATTATGATTGATGATAGTAGTGTTATCAAGGAGACCTTGATTGATAGAACCTGTTGATTCTTGTTGCCGTCTGCCATATGCAATTTCGTCTCCCCCGTGCTTGTTTTTATAATTATTTGTCTTCACTTGAATCTCAAGGAGCGTACTCAAAGGTTATTGCCGCTGTAAAGGCATAATTAACCTTCCACCACAGCTCTGCAATGGATTTTTTAAAAGGAATACTTAGTAGACTCGTGAATTACGATACTCAAATCACATTCAGAACTAAGCCCAAGCACCTACTTAGATTTGCGGCTTTGGTATAAGGTTTGAACTTTTTGAGGTATTACTTAGAAATAGAATAGGCTTGTGTATCAGAGATGTAATAATAATAAAAGAAAAGAATTAGTAGATATCAGGAAATTTGGGTAAGCTCATAAGCATCATCTAAATATCACAAGTGAACAGTCGATGTACTACTGAAGCAAACAGCTTCCAGACTTCAGAACCTCTGTGGGAAATTTTGTAAGAATATATAAATCTTGAATTTTACAAGTTTTCTGCCACAAGCACCTACTGTGCAAAAATTATATCAACAAAGCTTAAAAGAGCAAATGTTACAAAAGTATAAGGCAGAGAGAAACTGAAATATGCCCAGGTAAATAAATGCTTAAAACAAGCAGCAGCACCGGCGATCGACAAAGATTTATCGATTTTTATACTTTATCCTCCTTTTTCGCCTTAGGAATGAAGCGCCGCATTTCCATCGTGGCAAAGATAACCACAACTGTCACCAACAGATCCAAAAAAGAATTGCAAATACTTCTGTATTGCAAATACTTCTGTGTAGATGGAAAAAGCCCTGTAATCTGGAAAAGAAAAAAAAAATACAGATTTCATCCGTAGATTTCTGCTTTGGAATGAGGTTAATAAGCAATGAAGCACCAATCACTCCCAAACATCCCTAAATCTTCAAACTAGTGTCTCTTTCAGATCAACGAAAGCTCGTTCACTCCACGGAGAGGGGCGAAGGCACACATGAACTTCATGTTCTTCTGGTCCTACACGATGCTTTGGGACAATGATCTCAAGCATTGTTCCTGTCTCATCTCGATAAGCTTCCAGTTTAGCATCTTCTGGTATCCGGTTTTGTAGAGGAATTTCTCTAACAAATTCCCCAGGAGGGCAGTGCTCTGGTGTCGGATCGGTTAGCTTAAAGGTTCTATCATGTCTCTTAATAAATGGCATGCAGGCCGTACTTACACAAGATATCTTCACGACTCCATGTGTGTTGGTATTTCTCCAAGTTACTTTCACCC
Source organism: Erythroxylum carthagenense (assembly GCA_026413575.1). NCBI lineage: Eukaryota > Viridiplantae > Streptophyta > Magnoliopsida > Malpighiales > Erythroxylaceae > Erythroxylum > Erythroxylum carthagenense. The sequence continues at coordinate 29,398,331 of JANZLD010000237.1, read as the reverse complement.
TTTGAAGATCAGCAAATGGCAAGCTTATGATAATTAGGAAGGCCTCGTCATCTTCATATATTGTTTTTGCAGCTGTAACAGGTCCATATACATTCTTCATTACCCCAGTGAACTCATTTAACCATGCTGGCTCAACTTGATGAATATTTATATCAACTCTTTCACAATACGAAGAGATATTTGGCAAGCATTCATCGTCATTTCCACTGGGTGAATAATCCTTCTTCCGTTTGTTGGAGCCAGGTGAAAGGTCGATGCTCTCGCCATTGTTATGGTCAGATGGCTGAGTGGAGAGATTCAGACCAGTACCATTAAGTGACTTTCTTGGGTGGGAACTTCCATTAGTCTTCATCATGAATTGGGAGCGCTCAAGCTCAAATTCTGTGTTTGGAAGGTTTCTCCAAGAACCAAAATCACTTGCTTCAAGAGGAATGGTGAAATTAATGTCTCTTCCAGTAAGCTCCACCCATTTTTTCTTCTCTTCCTCATCAAGATTCACAAGATTGGGTGATCGGACAATTTCTATACCATGAACGCACTGAGGATTAGACAGACCCCGATAATGCTTCCTCTGCATCCTATGAGACCGGACAAAGCCTTTATCAACACTAAATGGAAAAGGGCGCTCCCCTTGTCGAGAGTGTCCATTCATATAACTCCTTAGTTGCATCTTACCCAAGGCATTCTCAGGCCTTTCCTTGAAAACCCACATGTAAATGTTCTCCATGTCATGTTGGACCAAGAAGGCATCAAGGTGCAAATCTGATTTGTCATATCCAGTGACACCGTTGCTGTCCCTTGTTATCTTGCATTTAGATTTCTCATTCAGAACAGGCTTGAAGTAAAAGTTAAAGAAGAACCAGGCACCCCAAACACTATCAAGTCGCTTTGAACATTTTTTAGCAACTTTTGGGACATTAACAACTGTTTCAGACTCATAACATTGAGGCCCGAGACCAGCATCAAAAATCTCACATGGATCATTCCATGCCAGTGGAGGAGGTGGACTAGGCTCGGATGATAGAGGAAGGTTGATATCAGGTGGCCGAGATAGAATGACTGAACGAGTCATTTCCCTCTCTAATTCATCATGCATGAGTGCACCTGAATCCATTGACAAAAGTGTAGATGGATGATAATTTTCAATTGATAAGGTTGTCAACAGAGCCTCCCCCATGATGGTTTTCTTTCTATCTCCACTTATGTTAGTAAAGGAGCTCTGGTTTGCAATCCTACCACTGTTAGAAGAAACCAATTGGCATTTTCACTAACAAAATAAAGGCTCCTAGAATATTCAAAAGAGCTTCAGTCAATCCACAAACCCAAATAAGCAACTCATAAACATCTTCATGGTTCAAGAAACCAGAACATCCCACCACAACAGCTTGGCAACACTGATGAAACGCATTCACAAGAAAGCAAATAGTGGCATCGATATCATCACACTATCGAAGACCTGAAATTAAGCGATGAAAAAAATTAGAACCATTTTCATATATCAACGACTTCAAATAAGAAATCCAAAATTTAATCCCCCAAGAGAAAGGAACAATCTTGACCTCAAGGCTTTATCACCGACAAAACCCATAAAATGGAACGATTCATAGAAAGTGACCTTGAATTTTCTTGTTAGACCGTTCGATAATGTTAAAAGCAATGATAGAATCATCAAACACACAAGGCCTAATATTAGTCATAAAGTATGGTGTAGTTGAAGCTTAAAATTTTAAATGAACCCAAATCAATAAGGGTTGTCAAGGGTGAAAATCCCAATTCCGTTACATCCTTGCCCTTGCCCTCAGCAACCAAGCGCTGCAGAAGCTGAAAAGGAAAGACAAAGAAAAGAAAAAAAGTCGACAAACCCTAAGAATCTATAGAATTCTCCGATAGCAGCAGATAAAAAGCGCATATTCAAAGCGATCAAAATCCAACCCTAACCCTAAGAAAACCAAATTAAAGAAAATAAAAGTTGATAAAGATTCGACAATTACCTGAAAAAAGGGCCTCCAAATCCCACCCCAAACAGAGACTTCAGCTTCGATCCCCATTTAAGAGAGAGAGACAAGGAGGGAGCAACGGAGTGAACGCAGCGAGACGGAGTTAAATTAAAGGGGTGGGGTGGGGTGGGTACAAGTTAACTGTTAACTCAAGGCCGCCGCTTGTCAATAGACATCGTTAAATAACGGTGACGGAGTCGGGGTCAACAGAGGCGTCTCTTTGGGTACATATAGATAAAGGTCTCCATTGCAACCAATCTGGAAATTGAGATCAAATGTACACCAAAGGAAAGGAGAAGAAAGCATCCACCAAAAGTTAAAAGCAAGCCATTTTGCAGAATTATGGATGTTTTGTAATTAAAAAAGATCAAGTACTTTATAGTTGACGAAACCAATCAAGTCCAAGCACAATATCGGTGTTATTTATTGATTTACCACATTTTTACAAGCTTACTTGATGTTGTTTAGTGGATAGCTAACGTTAAAAATGGAGTCCGACGTTTCTGCTGTCGGATGTACTTTGTTCAATTAAAAACGAGTAAGTGATAATTAATTTCTTCAGCATAATGTTTAAAAAATGTGTATAATCAACAATTTTAGGTTAATTTAGTTATCGGTTAATATGATGAGAAAGGGGATCATATCACGTGCTAAACCAATATAGTAAAAGACCGAAAGCCTGACAACGCCTTATCCCTACGATTTCCGCGTAATGATTGGACCCCACGTAGACTACGATGCAAACAAATGAAACTCCTCCACCGAATCCAGAAGGTGAGCTCATTCTTGCAACAGAAGGCCTGGTCCAGCTATTGGATAAGATAGGTTGACTGTGGAATCGAACGACCGTTAACAAGTCTTGACTAATGCTTAGCTTAGCATTAGGTTGGCGCGAGGAATGTCAGTTTTTTTTTATAAGTATTTTGTAGAATGGGATACTTATATCTTTTTGTTAATATTTTCTTGAGAGTTAATCAAAAACTAAATTCGGCTATATATGATATCTTTTGTGGCTTTCTTTACTTTGTGATATACTTGTGTTATTTTATATGTGAGAAGAAAAATATTTTAAACATTTGTGTGCCTTTGAGGTGTTCGAGGGCTAACAGATTTGTTCTGTAATGTTCATGTAAAAAGGCTGAATTTTGCTTAAGCGAGTCAAAGCAGGACTGCCATACGAAGGCACACGCGACTTGTGATAACAGTTCAAGTCTAAAGTAGACTTTTGTGACAATAGGAACAAGCATATATATTGTGACATTTTATATAAGATGTAGATAATCATAAATTTTTTTTCAGGAAAATAGTAATTTGAGACACTAGAGTGGCTGGCTATTATGATTCTTTTAAACACAACTTTGAGTTTTTTTGGTTTATGTACGTTATTAATTATAGTGATATAAGTATTGTACTAAAAAATAGCATGATATTTAACTATTGTGTACTAGTTTTTGGTACTAGGAAGTACCAGTTAATATCAAATGGTACCGGTTGGTATCGAAATATTAATCACTTATTGGATTTAAATAAAACTTATTGAAATTTTGGAGGATTAAAATAAAATTTTAAAAGTTATAACCCTAAATCTACTCAACCACCACCTTACCTACCCTCTTTCTTAAACTCTCTCTCGGCCACCGGCTCTCACTCACTCTCCTCTCTCAATCCGTCTGTTAGTTGTTTTTAACACATCTACCTGCCATCTCTCACCAGCCATCTTTTAGACCTCCACCCGTCCCAGACTCCTTGTTGTCATCTTCTTCAGGACTTCTAACAAGCATTGCAACCACCCTACTGCTCTCACTCACTCTCCACATGCAGCTACCTATCAGTGCTCATCAGCCACCATCACAATGGCCCACACCATCGCAGCAACTCACACGTTTCACTGTCACCACAAAGGTGTAGACACACCACACCCACATTGCAGACCCGTTGTATTATATAGTCCCATTGATAGTCGCATCCCATGCCCACATTCACAATCGCATGACTCATGTAGTCACATAACCGTCTAAACTCCAACAGTCCAAGTTTTCAACATCCAGTAGCCTTACAAGCCACAAAAGTACAGTAAGTTAGTTGGGAGACTCAACGGTCTCAATTAAGGTTACTAGATTAGAAAGAGCTTTTCAAATATATGGATATTGAATCGTGTATTTGTGTTGCGCATTATATATGTAATTGTGTATGTTGAATTATTGATTCTTAATGACTTGTGTGAATGAAATTGAAGTGAGTAGTGTATGTTGAGTTGATTTGCGTTAGAATGTTAATTAAAATTGGTGAATAAAAAATTGCTAAATTAAACTTGAGAATTAGGATTTTAGTAACAAAGTTGATCAAAATTGGTGAAGATATAATAATGATAACAATGCTTGGTTATTTGAATGTTTTATATTGTTTATTTTATGCACAAAATGAGTTATATATTATCACAAAGTATTTGTTAACTTGTCACAAAATGTGTTTTTATACATATTACAAATTGAATTGTATGATTAACAAAATGGATTAGTTTATGCTTGAATTATATGATTACATAAAATATGTTATAGACTTATAATTGTCAGTTATGGTTAAATTATGTAATAACATAGAATGGGTTATAAACTTATTCTTGTGAATTTATGATTGAATTATGTAATCACACAAAATAGGTTATAGTTATGAGTGTATATCTTTATGGTTGAATTATACAATCATATAAAATGAGTTATATAAGATGTATGTGTTTTTATGTTAGTTTTGAGTTGAACAATTTACATGTTGTGATAGTACTTGATAATGAAACTAAGTGGGAAGAACACGTCATTTCGATATGAAGTTATTAATTTTAAAACATGATTTTACTTATTTTAAAAATAAATGGAGGAAAGTTCAAGTACTCCTAACAATTTAACCATTTTAAGTTTATTAGGCTCATGATAGATTGGTTCCTATAATGAAGAATCATACTATTTGGTTACATTGCAATAAATATTTAAAAGGTGGGAGAATCATCAAATTAAAAAAGCATTTGGCTAGGACTAAAGGTGATGTGAAACTTTGTAAAAAAGTGAATCATGATGTAGAATGACAAATGATTACTTTGTTTGAAGAGTATCAACATGAGAAATATATAAGATAAAGACTGAACTATGAAATTGGTAGTAAAATTTCATTTTCTATTGATTAGGATAATATTTGGGATGTTGAAGGTGGTTACACTTAATGTGAAGAAGAAAATGAGACACGAGTCTAACTTTTTTGCACCATGAACAACTCTTGGAGCTCAACATTCATTTCATAGTATCTTACAATCTAAAGAAGCGACTTATAATGTGAATATGACAATGGCTGGATGATGGTAAGATTTATATATAACATTCAGTCTTATTATTATCAGCCTATAGTAGATGATATTGCCTCTTACGATTCAGGATAAAAAGCTCCTTCAATTGATGACTATAAAGGTAAATTGTTAAGTAATTCTATTTATGATATAAACAGTTATTTGGATAAAAGAAGAATGACATAGGTAACTTATGGGTGTTTAATCATGTGTGATGGTTGAACAAAAGACACAAGCCTCTTATAGTTTATTTTTCTAAGGGGAGTATGCTTTTAAATCTATTAATGCATCTAACCTTGTTAGAAATGTTGATATTGTATTTCAGATATTTGATGAAGTTGTAATTGAAGTTGAGTTAGAAAACATTATTTAGTTCATTACTGACAATGATTATGCTTACAAAATATTTGGAAAAAGGTTACAGAGCAAGTATAATTCTTTTTATTGGACTCTTTATATTACATATTGCTTTGAAATCATGTTAAAAGAATATGAGATATTAGATATGATGAAACTGTGAAGAAAGCAAAAAAAGTGACCAAGTTTATTTATAATCGTGCATTGATCCTGAATTTGATGAGAAATGAGAAATGATTTCACTAATGGTAAGAATTTATGCCTATTACAACATTTTCAACTAATTTCTTATATCAGAAATAACCTCTCTACCAATTCAGAGTCAGATTCCATAGTTTTAGAACTCCCCAGACCCTACGATCAGCAAGACTTTCATTAGGTTATTTTTGTTCTTATCACTTTAGTTTTTAGTTTTGATAAAGAAGAAGTTGAGGTAAATGTATACAAGTACTAAGTGAGTTGTATCTTTGTATTCTAAATCTAATTCTAGATTAGAGGTTTAAAAGATTATGTTTGAAGATCATGAATTTTTGTCCCAATATTTAGGATCTCATAGACTAAAGTATGGAGATACTTAAACAAAAGTGTGAATGCTTGATAAAGAACAAGTTGACTGAGCTAACCCTATATGAGAAATCTATTTGGAACATTACTTATATATCTATAGAAATTCTCATTGTGATGATTGTATAAGTGAGCCTTTGACTTGAGGTCTCTCAAGTTATCTTATATAGGGATTGTTATGTTTTCATACTACTTATAACCTATTCTAATCATAGGTAGTTTAGTCGGTAGTCATTGGAGGTAGCATGAACTATATGGAGGTAATTAAGAGATCAAGATATGATTGATCACCCTAAGATAATTATGGAGAATGTCTTATTGTTCTCGATTAGTATCGATTCAAGAAATCCTTGGTCAATGTATAATGACATTTTGTAAATAGTTTACAAATGTCATTGATTGAATCAATAGCTAATTGTGGAGAGCTAGTATTGTTGGACCTCGAATTTTTTTAATTATTATTGATTGATTTGTTTCATTATTTTTTAGAATCGAGTCATTAATTTAATGGGTATAAATAGAGATTTGAAATTAGATGAAAAGATTTGAATTAAGTTAGAGTTAATATGGTGATTAAGAAGATTAAAGGAGTTCGGAGGTAAATGAAAGAAGGGGCAAAATGGGAAGACTAAAGGGGAGGAGGGGTATTTTTAGAAGGACAAGACCAAAATGTGGTCTTATATTTAAGAGAAGGATAAAATTTAAATTGGGACAGAAGAAGAGAAATAAGAAACAGAAAGAAGAGAGATTTTGATAGTTGAGAGAAAAGAAGAGAGTTGAGCTAGGGTTTCTCCATTTCTTAGCTTTTGAGAGAGATTTTGAAGTGGTTCAAGAAGAGAAAAAGATAAAGGAAGAGAAGAGCTTCCATATGAACCAAAGATCTCTTCATTTGGTGAAGAATCAAGATAAGATCACCTAAATCTTTTGGGATTTTTGGAAGGATTTTAGTTTATGAAGTTTAGAAAAATCCATGGGTTTAAGTATTCTAACACCAATTTTAGTAAATATGCTTTGTGGGATTTTCAATTGAAAACTCTATTGAGTGGGATTTTTTTGTTATTGTATAAAGAGGATCAAAGAGGCAAGAGGAACAAGAGAAGAGGCATTTTGAGTAAGTCTTTAAGCAAGGAAATTAACGTGGGTTACATGTTCATAATAGAGTTATGAGCTACTAATGTCTTTTTCCAAGACAAGAAAACAAAATGATTTTAACTACTTCATAAATGTTGCTTTTAATGCTTTTGAATGATTTGAAAAATCTTTATATGTTTGGTATATGAATTTTGTTGATGAATTTCAAAATGAGAAAAAAAAGAAAATGGTTTTAAAATATTCATGTTATGCCTTAAAACTGTAGGAAAATCCTGGTGTCAGCATCACATGCCCACGGTGCGGAAAACAAAAATTTTTTGTTCAGGGACCTTCCCGAAAGTCAGGATCCATGTGTCTATATAACGAAGTCAAACCATAACGGCCAAAGGAGACCGTCTCTAACGGTATCCACGCAGAGATCGGAGAACCTAACCGAGACAAGCCCTTTGACCCGGGAATAGCTAGAACAAAGTAAAGACTGCTAGATCTTACCTTTGTTCTTGGAGAGCTAGGAGAGAAACGATGAAGGAGAAGGAGAAACTTGGAGATGAAGCCTTGATGATCGATGATGAAGAGAAGAGATCTAAGCTT
>JANZLD010000237.1:29338597-29351912 GCA_026413575.1 Erythroxylum carthagenense | reverse complement strand
ATGAGGACGGAGCTGGAGCAGGTTTCAAAGATCAGAGAGTCGCTGGAGCAGATGGAGCAGGCAGCTAAGATGAGAGAAGAGATGGAGCGGCTTACTAAGATGAGAGCGGAGATGGAGCAGATGACCAAGGAGAAACAGCATGCGAAGGAGATGGCTAAGCTTAGGCAGGAGATGGAGATGTTAAAGAGGGGGGACACAGTTTAGAGCATCCATGATCATCACGACATTAATTAGCACAACATTGTCATTTGTTTTCAATTAAAAAACATAAGAGATTTGTTATTTCTTATTTTTTAATTATTAAATTAAATTCTTTTTATGTTTTATTGTTTATTAATTTTCTCATTATTCATTAATATAACGCAACACAAATTAATAAAGTATATATATAATATAATCATTATTATAACAACAAAAAAGCCAAAAAAATATAATCAGTTATTACCGACGGTCAATTGTTCGTCGGAAAATAAGGTATTTAGCGACGGTAAAACATTCCGTCGGAAAAAGTTGTTGAAGATACCTTCGCATCACCGACAGACCAAATGACCGTAGCAAACTTTTTCCGACGGAATCTTACTTGCCATTCTGTCGTTAAATAAATACCGACAACAAACGTTCCGTCGTTAACTTGCGATAGACAATTTCGGTCTGTATTTTTAGCTGCGGGCAGTTCACCACCAATTTTTACGCCACCAAATTCTGTCGGTGATTAATTCCACCAACGGAAATCTGTTGTTTACCGACGGTAATTTCTGTCGGTAAAACACTGATTTCTTGTAGTGAAAAATATAATGTATTAGATTATAATTATTACACATAATAGTATAATAACAAAAAAAAAGAAAGATGATAATAAAACCAAACATTTTTTGTTTTCAGTTTTTTTTTTAGAAATCTCAACTAAACAGGTTTTTGTTTTCAGTTTTTATATTACAAATCTCAACCAAACAGGTTTTCGTTTTTTTCTTAAAAAAACGAAAACAAAAAACAGAAAACAGAAACCAAAAGCAACAACAGAAAAACAGAAGTAGAATCAAACGGTTCCTTAATTGCTACTTTGTTTTTGCTTGTTGGACGCTGACCCTAGATTTAATTTTCCTTTTTTTTTTCTCGTTTGGGTTTCAAGTCGTAAACAAGTTTTGCAAATTTAGCTGAAGTCTTACGTGACTTGAGGCCCCCACCTAACCTAAAAGATATACATATACTAGATATACAACCCTTCCATTTAAGCCCAAACAAAATGGGTATATATTATTATATTTATAACCGTGTTCTGTCTTAAACCAGGAAAAGGTTAATTTGACGCCCTAAATAAAAGATAATGAATTATGATCTCTCCTGGAAAGATCTCACAAATCCCATTCTGTTAAAAGTAATATATAACTTTCAAGAGCTTTTTTATTGAAATGACGTCTAAACATTTGTAGAAAGAGCATTATGGGCCAGGATTCCCATAATCAATAACAGAATGATATTCAACAGTCGGATAATTAAGTTTCATAACACAGAAGCTTCCTTGCTGGACCAACAAATTAGGGTGCCTCTTCAATCATTTTCATGTGGATGGGAATCTTCTGATAAATAAAGTATTAAGCATTGATTCTAACCAGCAAACCTCCAAATTCTGACCTGTTATGTCTGTGAATTTAATCTCTACATGTATCACTATGACTCCTCAACTCTTACTTGAGAACTTCAGCGAATCAATACCTACACATTTGAGAACAGGTTGACTAAACTTACATAACGCTTTTGACACAAAAATCTCTCTCATAAGTCGTCTTGAACAATATTCTTATTGAGTGGTCACTTATGGGATGTTGGGACCATAAGCATGCAGTCATAGTCTTGGTCTGCTTCTACAGGCAGCACCTGAATTTTTTGTGCGCTACTCAAGATATTCTGAAGTTGCAAATTCGTAGTAACGTCAGACCACTGAGACAATTTGTGGTTTTAACGAGTAACTGTCCACATGTGGCTCACTTCATGTGGGCTTTTTGTACAAAAAGGCATCATAATCATGTCTCATCATTTGAGAATGTGATTTCAAAGAAAGGTAGCTTTATGGTTGGGTTTTAACAGGAGGGTGCCTTCCTTGAAATTGTGATTTTCAGAGAAAGAGAGCGTGCTCTTGGTAATGCATTTACTAAAGAAATGAGTGACTTGGATGTTTCTCTTTCCTGTCAAGTTCATCATCTGGAATCTTGTGAAGATTGAGACCAGTCGGCAGCTCTAAATTTCTTTCTTGTATTCTCTTCTTTCAACCCTGGGAGTAACTTAGAATCCAATTTAATTTATGGTCACTTGGTTTTAACTACTAGATTTTGTGTTTTCAGAAGTCTTTTGTATGATTTAGGGACAAATATGAAATCTATGAGTTGTGTAGGGCTTGGTTTGAGCATTGTTTTCGTTTGCCTTTTATTGGCTCTTGTTGCTGAGCTTTACTATTTGCTATGGTGGAAGAGAAGGTTTACCAACAGAAAGAATGGAGAAGATTATAGTAATCCAGCAAGAGAGTTGTTTTATATGTTCTGTTTGAAAAAGCCGTCTTCTTTGCGGCACTCTGAAGCGGCATTCTCCTCAGTAAGAATCACAGATACACCTGTAAATAATGACCAAGAATCTCAGCCCGATGTGAGTACAAGCAAAGATCTATTTGGTAACGATCAGATGGAGGTCGAGCTGATGAGGCTGCAGAATCTATCAGGTCCGTCGAGGTTTCTCTCCACAATTATTGAAGAAACAAAGGAGGATTTAGAGTCTGAACATGCCAAGTCAAGAGATGACAACAAGAGTGCTCAAGGGTCTAGAAGCTCGAGTGATTTGCTCATCACAGTAGAGACACCATATCTAACCCCTCTTGCTTCACCACCTTTCTTGACACCTCCTCTTACTCCTATGGATTGTAGGTATAACCAGCGCGGGTTCAATAACTCTGAAGCTTCTATAATGGCTGGTCAGTTTGACATGATTAAGACATCTCCACCTCCGAAGTTCAAGTTTTTGCAGCTTGCGGAAGAAAAGTTGAATAGAAGAAAACCGTTCGAAGAAGTTCATGAACAAGTCCTGGAGAATTAGAAGTTCGTCCAAGGCTATGACAAGTGCTCCACCTCGGACGAGGAAGATGGGCCTTTTATTACCACTACTGTCGATAAGTATAAAGAGAGTGAGCATAGTATAGCACCACTCACTGACTCAGACAGGTGCTTCCTATTACTGACATTCTGGAAGTGGGAGACCTAGAATAGTACGATCAATCTTTGAATGGATCTCTAAGTGATCAAGTGAACCGACAACATATTTTTCTCGTTCCTCTTGTACCGTTTTCCCTTTGATTTTCCTATTATTTTAACAATAGCTAGTTACTCCTCTTCGTTTCATCTTTCTCGTAGCATCGTATCCTGTTAGGCTAGTTTTGTTTATGGCGTTAAGAGGATTAATCAACATTCTGTGCACCATAACATGAAAAGGTGGACATGTGCAAGTAGTGGCTAGTAGGGTTTTTTGTTTTATTCATCGCCCATGCCTGTGCTGGCTAATGCCTGTAAGTATTTCGGTTTTTGTCGAAAGAGGTTATCAGGACTAAGACACTTTTCTCAGCGCTTGTTTCTTACTATTCAGCCCTGTGAACATGAGCAAACATTACTGCCATGTGGTAAATCTTGTTCTTTTGTTGCTTGGCATAGGACGGTCTGATCAAAATTTGACAGACTTCATTCAAAGAAGGTGATGGGAGTAGACCGGAGATTTGTAGGAAGCTAAGGTAATGCAAGGCAGTTCAAATTTTTGTCTAATTTTATCTTATCTAATATTGTCTAATGTCTAAAATGGTATCGTTTTAGTTATTAAACTTAAGTTTAAAGACTGTTCAATTCTGAATAATCATTTTATTTATCATACCTGAGTTTAAATTTTGTTAATTTATGTTTAATGGTTAAAATGATGTTTTAAGAATTGGATAGGATTATACATAATAAAATTGAAGAGAAGATTCCCATTTAATACAAGTTTAGATCCTTTCTTTAATTATACAGGATCTAACTTTGTTTTATGTTTAAAAATGTGTCTTTTTAATTATTAAATATTTTGGCCATTGTACAAAATTAGACCGAGTAAATTAGACAAAAAAATTCTCAAGTTCTTTTTTTATTAGTTGCTTATGAGATATTTTTGAAGGGTCTTAATTATAGAAAGGTATTTTTAAATCATTCACATCTAGACTAATCCTCACTCAAACTGAGTAGATTCTTTGAGAGAAATAAAATTCTAACTTCAGCTACAACAACCTTTACTTAAATTAAAAGAGTCTCTTATTAATTTACGGAGTTGAATCCTCTTTGTTCTTTCTTCCCGAGAAGATGACAAAAGTGGCAAAAAGGAGAGACAGGTACGGTGAAGTAACTTGACGATAGCTGGGTTTTATCGTACGCAACAAGGGGTATGCAGATTGCCCGTGAAAATGTCTCGCTAGGGACAGAACCGAAAGGGTTTTGAAAAATCATTCCCAGCATCTACCTTTTCCGCAACTTTTTCACGTATTTAATGCGTCCATAAATGTGTGCCTTGATCATTAGATTGGAGATTTCGCAATCTGAACTCACGCTGATAGGCAAATGTGCAATCGGTAAATTATTTCCAAGTTTTCATGTCGTTTACTGAAATAATGGTTCATCGAATGGACACTTGCACCAAAGCAGAAAGTTTTATTCGGTCATGACTGCCTTCCACATTAAGTTGGAAATGCAAAATTACCATGATTTCCATCCATAAACATCCACTTTGTACAGACCTTATATTGGTTGAAGATTGGGGGATAATAAAATTTAAAATGTTAAATTTTTTATTTTTAAATTTTTTTATTTGATGATTAATTTTAAAAATTTTATATAATTTAAATTAAAATTCGTCAATTTTTATTAATTATTTAATAGAATATACTTTTAATTTGACATCTCAAAAATATTTATGTAGCATTTTGTGCACTACCTCAATTGAATTTAAATTGTTCGTGACCCATTTGCTTAAAATAACTCATATTTTCAAATTCCCTAGTCTTAAATTCTCAATTTAAATCCATTTCTTCCCCAATTTTTCATTAGTTTATTTATTCTAAAATTATTAACACGTTTTTTTTGTTTAAGAGTATTTTTGTCATGCTCTTTATTGATTTTTCATTTTCATTTTTGTGTTTATTTAACTATTCATTTTTGTTTTTCTCTAGGCATGCACATTAGATGCTATACTGGTTCTGTCATCAACCGTAAACTATGAACTATAATCTTTGTTGACGTGTTCGTATTATTTCACAAGCTCAAATTCACTTTTTCCTTATATTCTATTTTTCGTCTATGCTATACCTCTATTGCTATTATATGGTACTAGCACTAGCTTTCTTTTTGAAGAGGAGAGTAAATTGACTTTGTGTTGGCTCGTATTACGAGGTTGATGTATTTATTTATTTATTTTACTTTATATTAGCTTCATCGTTTCTTTTTCTTCGGTATATATGTGATTAAAGTTGTAGAATGCCATAAATTCTACGTGGTTAGGCATACTAAGTGCTTTAGTCAATTCTTGTTGCAAGCATATTTTTTTAAAACTCATTTAGAACTGGTTCACTTTTTTTTTCTTGGCTTTGTTAGGTGGGATAGTTGAGTCATTCACCTTTAATATACTGAACAAGTTAAAACTTATAAAACTTATAAAGACGAAAATTAATTCACAAAGAGAGAGAGGGATTCGAACCACTGATAGAAGAAAAGATTATCTAGGTGAACGTCTTCTTTCATGGATGAGGAAGGAGAAGTGCAGCTAGACCAATAGAAAGGAAAAACTAGAAGATCACAATAAGAGTTAAGCGACCTAATGAGGGTCGAGTGTTGACCATTGAGCGAAGAGCGTCAAGAGTTCCATAACTTCAAAGATTTTAGGTGAGTTTCAACTCCTTCTACATTTATAGCTTCTTCTTCTTCTCCTAATCACCCCCGAACCCTATCTCCCCATTATCTACCCTTGACCCTCTCACCTGCCAAAACCTTACTCGGACCCTAAATTAAAATTCCAACCTAAACACCATTGCATCCATCTAGACTAAAGAACCACATTAGAAAATGCCTCTACTCACAAACCCTATTCAAATGTCCACCGCAATAAAACCTCTAGAGAATGTGCCCGAATCTTCTTCCCAGCATCTTGAAAATAAATAATTGGAGAACACCAGATCATGGAATGCAGTCGTTTCAGAGGGGATGGAGGAATCAACAGAAGATAATCTTTAACTTATTTCCCCCTAGAGGTCAAGGAGGATCGGATATATGTCATCCCCCCTCAAGAACTAGCAAAAAAGGGAGTCGCACAATTTAGGTTAGCTTTAATTGGTTTTTTTTTAGGAAGGAGACCAGCTTTTCCTGTTGTGCAGAGAGCTCTAGCTAAGTCTTGGGTAGAGTTTGGGTTAAAGGAAACTCTAATAACTAGCTCAAACAATTTTCTGTTTAAGTTTGACTCAGAAATAGGATTGAACTTGGTATTAGAAAAGGGACCTTGTGTGGTATCTGATACATAGGGGTATCCGGCATTGGCTGGAGAGGATAACGAAGCATGCCTTATAATGATGTGAAAACCTCTTCTTTGCAGTCGTGTTTTTCATGCCCTAACGTACTGGATACCATCAGAACTCCGAAGTTAAACTTGCTAGGGCCAGAGCAGTACTAGGATGGGTGACCTCTTGGGAAGTCCTGGAAAAACAAAACTGTGAGGGTGCGAGGCCCTAAAGGCCTAGGCCCAAAGCGGATAATATTTACAAGTGAGTAAGTGCGAGACCCGAGAGGCTGAGGTCCAACAGTTGTGTTATCAAAGCATGAAGAAGAACCGATAATGGTCAAGGAAATTCCATTGGTTTAAGCCCACGTTTCATGATCCGAAGTTGGGCTCCGCAAGCGGGGTCCAACAGTTGTGATATCTGATATTTAAGGGTATCCCGTATCGGTTGGAGACGAGAACGAAGCATGCCTTATAAGGATGAGGAAACCTCTCCCTTGTAGACGCATTTTCCAGGCCCTAACGTATCGGATCCCATTAGAACTTTGAAGTTAAACGTGCTAAGACCAGAGTAGTACCAGGATGGGTAATCTCCTAGGAAGTCCTGGAAAAACAAAATCGAGAGGGTGCGAGGCCCTAGAGGCCGAGGCCCAAAGCGGACAATATCTGCAAACGAGTGAATGTAAGGCCCGAGAGGTCAAGGCTCTGTGGACGCGAGGCCTGAGAGGCCGAGGTCCTACACAAGGGAAGCCATTGTTTTTACAAAAGTGGAGTTTGAATGGTGGGGAACAAGAAGAGGTTAAGTATGCCCTAGTTTGGGCTAGGTTTCATAATATCCTAGTTGAATATTGGAATATTAAAGGTTTGGGGAGGATTATAAGTGCAGTGGGACACCCCCTTTTAATGGATACACGGATGGCTAGGATGTCTAGGATTGTATATGCACGAACATGTGTAGAGCTAGAACTACAGAAGAGTTAGCCTTCTTCCTTTCAATTAGCTACTTATAATGAGGATGGGTGAACTCCTGGGAAGTCCTGAAAAAACAAAACCGTTAGGGCACAAGGCCCTAAAGGCTGAGGTTCAAAGCAGACAATATCTGCAAACGGGTGGGCGCAAGGCTCGAGAGGTCGAGGCCCTGTGGACGTAAGGCCCAAGAGGTCGAGGTCTTACACAAGGGAAGTCATTGTTTCTACAAAAGTGGAGTTTAAATGGTGGGGAACAAGAAGAGGTTAAGTATGCCTTAGTTTCGGCTAGGTTTCATAATATCCTAGTTGAATATTGGAATATTAAAGGTTTGGGGAGGGTTACAAGTGCAGTGGGACACCCCCTTTTAATGGATACACAGACGGCTAGGATGTCTAGGATTGTATATGCACGAATATGTGTAGAACTAGAACTACAAAAGAGTTAGCCCTCTTCCTTTCAATTGGCTACTTATAATGAGGATGGGGAAATAATTTTCAAGGAAATTAGGATTGAGTATGAATGGAGGTCAGATCAAAATGCATTGAAGAAGGAATGGGCTCCTACAGGGAGAATGTTTGAGACTAGGTTATAACAAGAGTTGGAGAAAGGAAAGGAGCAAAAATTAAACACTCCAAAGCAACAAGAAAAGGAGTAGGAACTTATCTTAGAGAAGGTTACTCCTAGTAACAAGGAAATTAGACCATCAGAGATACATAATGAGCAATGAGAGGGACAAGGTTCACAACAGAAGGATCTTATAAATGAGATGACAATACAAAAAGATAAAGATGCAAGTATTGTTAGGAATCCTTCTCTTCAAAGTTAGGATCATCAATTGCAAGAAGAATTGAGTGGAGACCTTGAGGAATTCAACTCTTCCGCTATAAATCAGGTAGGTATTCCTTCCTCTGCTATTTTTGAATTGGTCCCCAATAGCTCTGGTATTAAAGGAGAGGAAAAGGGGGATTTTACTGTGAGGAAGAATAGGAAATCTAGGAGGAAACAAAAGTAGGATGTGTTACTGGTTCCTAGTTTAGTGTTATGGATATGGTTTTTGGAATGTTAGGGGACTCAACAGTCCTAAAAAAAATTAGCAATATAAGCTTGTCTTAAGAGATTATCTGTTTCTTTTGTTTGTTTGCTAGAATTTAGGATTAGTTCTCCTTTCTTTTTTAATAATGCTTCCTCCTCCATGTTTCCTAGATGAACTTCATACAGTAATGTAGACCAGGCTTCGAATGCTAGGATAGTTATAGCCTAGAACCTTGATAGTTTTTTTGTGTTCTATTCTCAGAATAAGTGATCAGCTGATCCACTTAGAGATGACCCCTAGGAATTTTTCTTCTTCCTTTTTATTGACTTGTGTTTATAGGTCCAACAATCTCAACCATAGGAAGAATCTTTGGTCTGATTTGTCAACTATCAATCTCTCAATGGGTAACCTTCCTTGGATGATAGCTGGAGACTTTAATGCTATTTTGTTTCCTTATGAGGCAGGTCCCATAAGTTCCATAGTAATGAATGGGATTAGTGATTTTCAAAAGTGTGTTACGGGTAATGCTTTGTTTGATTTAAATTCCAGTGGTCCAAGTTTTACTTAGAACAATAAACAAAGTGGAGATTCCTTTATTGCTAGGAAGTTAGATGGAGCCCTTATTAACTCAGCTTAGAGCTCTAAGTTTCCCTATTCCTTTTGTGTTATTCAGAACCCAAACATTTCAGATCAATATCTGATAGTGGTTAGGACTTTGGCTAATATGCAGAAGATAGCTTCTCCTTTCAAGTTCTTAAATTTTCTAACATCTCAACCTAATTTCCTTCAAACAGTAGAGGAAGCTTGTTCCTTCAAGTTCAGGGCACTCTAATGTTTTGTGTAGTTTCTAAGCTCAAGCAAGTAAAAAAAAAGCACTCAAATTTATGAACTCTAGCCAGATAGGCGATATGAATGTAAAAGTAGAAAATTGCCAAGTTACTCTTAATAACATACAGAATCAAATGAGACATTTGCCTAGGTCTTCTCTTCTGATTGATAGGGAATCTGAGGCCATAAATGGGTTAATAGGAGCTTTAGAAGATCAGGAGTCTTTCTTTAAACAGTCTTCTAGGATTAAATGGCTCAAAGAAGGGGATAGGAACACCAAATTCTTCCATAACTCTCTCCTTGCTAACAGAAACAAAAATAAGATACATTCTTTAGTAGTGGGAAATGGGAACAAGATAGTTGGATTAGAAGAGATTCAAGTTGAGTTTCTTTAGTACTTTTTAGGTTCTATTAGGGATAAAAAGAACCTTCATTCTTCCAAAGAGTATGTGGAAAACCTTGTCCTTCATTCTTCACCTGTAAATCTATCTCATTCTTTTATTGCTGAAGTTTCAGCTTAAGAGATAAAGGAGGTTTTCAATTCTCTTAACCCCAATAAGCCTCTAGGTCTAGATGGGTTTAATGGGTTTTTCTTCAAACAAACCTGGCATATCATTGGAGAGGATGTTACCAGAGCCATTCAAAATTTTTTCTGTTATAGAAGACTCTTCAAAGAGTTTAATTCCACTTTCATCTCACTTATTCCTAAAAAACTCACCCTTCTATAGTGCTTGACTATGGACCTATCTATTGTTGCAATATGCTTTATAAGGTGATTGCTAAAATTATAGCAAATAGGCTTAGAGAGATTCTTCCTCAAATTGTTAGCCCAAACTAAAGTGCCTTCATTAAGAATCGAAGAATATGAGATAATATTCTTTTGGCCTAAGAATTTTTCAAGAATTATCATCTTTCTAATAACCAAAAGAGGTGTGCCTTCAAAGTGGACCTACAAAAAGCCTATGATTCAAATCATTGAGATTTCCTTCTTAATACATCAGTAGCTCTAGGTCTTCCTATAAAGTTCATTGATTGGATCAAAGAATGTATAACCACTCATTCTTACTCTATTTTGATCAATGGAACTCCCACAAAATTTTTTAAAGGGAAGTTAGGCCTTCGACAAAGAGATCCTTTATCTCTATTCCTTTTCATAATTTGTATGGAAGTTTTCTCTAGAATTTTGAATGACTTCATAGAAGTTAGTCCTTCCTTTAAATATCATTGGAGGTGCAAAACCCTTAAACTTACACACCTCTTATTTGCTGATGATCTCCTTATGTTTTGCCATACAGATTTGAGCTTAGCTCAAACGTTACTTGATTGTTTGGTTACATTGTTTAGTTTTTTCAGATATGGACATGAATCCTTCCAAAAGTCAAATTTTCTTATCTCCCGATATAGAATATCTGACTCATGAAATGGAAGTCATCTCTGGTCTCAAAAAAGGTACCCTCCCCATACAGTATTTGGGGGTTCCCCTCTTGACAAGTAGGTTATCTAAGAGGGATTGCTTACCTAAATTGGATAAAATTGATAAGAGGATAAACAAATGGACTCATAAAAATCTCTTTTATGCTGGTAGACTCTAATTGGTAATTTCAGTCCTTTCTTCTTTCCTAGTATATTAGTCTACCCACTTCATTCTCCCTTCTTCCATCTTAAGGATATAGAGTCCAAACTTAGGAATTTTCTGTAAGCAGGGAAGGTGGCTTCTAATTCTTATGCAAAGGTTAAATGGAGTGACATTTGTAGAACCAAAATGGAAGGAGGTTTAAGGATTAAACATTTGACAGCTTGGAACTATGTTCTATTAGGTAAAATGATTTGGTACTTGTTTGTTGATAGGGAAGCTATATGGGTTAAGCGGGTCCATACTATCATTTTGAGAAAGAAAAATTTTTGGAGTGCCCAAATTATCAATAATAATTCTTGGAGTTGAAGGAAAATCTTATTTGTAAGGGATAAACTAGGGAACCAATTCAGATTTAGGATAGGGAATGGACTTTTTTTTTCTTTTATGGCAGGATCTGTGACATCCTTGAGGAATCCTGAAGGACTTTTCTTCTCCGAGAGACATCAATAGTTTGGATCTTCCAATGACAACAAAAGTCTCTAAAGTTATCAGCAATGATGAGTGGAGATGCTGGACCCCGTTTTTGGAGCCCAGCATTCGGAGAAATTTAAACAGTCGAAATTCATTGCAAATTTTTTTTATAAACAAATAACACATATGTGAAAAATCGATAATCAAATCGCCCCGATTTATTTAAAATCATTTCAGTCACCAAGATGCAAATATTATTGCACACATCAGAGTTTCGATAATCACGTGGGCCCATTACAAAACACAATGTTTGTTTTCATAATATCTTTACATTTCAAAACCACCCCTTTTGCTTTAATACAAATACGAAATACAAAAATACACATGATGCAATTGAATGTCTATGCTAGATATGATTCTAGAATACAAAAATCCTGAACTATCTTAATTACAAAAGTCTTTAACTATCTTGGAGTTCCAATGCCTTGCAAGGATTGCTAATCTTCTCTTTCTATAACTAAGGAGGGAAGCGTGTGGTGAGCTACACAGCTCAGTGGTTAATATATTTATAGTCATTGGCAATTGACCCAAAGTCAAGCATGTGTATGTATATATGTATATCTAGCATTCATACTTTATTCGAGCAAATGAAACATTCATTAAATTTAGCTCAAATCACATAACTGCTCATAACACATAACACTCAATATACTGCACGCTTGTCAATTTAAAAAATGCAATGCACAATAAATGGCTTGAGGGTTCTATGA
Source organism: Erythroxylum carthagenense (assembly GCA_026413575.1). NCBI lineage: Eukaryota > Viridiplantae > Streptophyta > Magnoliopsida > Malpighiales > Erythroxylaceae > Erythroxylum > Erythroxylum carthagenense. Next base: position 29,339,725 of record JANZLD010000237.1, on the reverse strand, counting down.
AATAGAATGAGAAAATCGAAGTTTACCCCATGAATAGAATGAGTCCATTTTTCGGAGCTCATATGCCACATGCGGGCAACCGGGAGAAGACTCTTGTCAACGTGCACGTGGCAAACATAATGGTTCCACTCTAGCCTATACAGAAGCACAGAATCATGCTCAGAATCAGTTTGCCAAAATGCTTTTATTCTATCAAAACTTTTCTTTCTATTTATACAAAATGCCATGACTAATTTCAAGGCATAACATTGATCAAAATCATAATCTAATTATATCAAAATATCATGCTTCTTTCACGGTATAACAAAATCAAATCATCATGTATTTTTGAACAAGTCAAATTCAAACAATTTAACACATATTCACACATAGGCAAGAATTTGCCTAATCACATAATAACTATAAATACATTACCTACCTAGTTCGCTTGCAAAAATCTAAGTCAAGGTTGTCTTTCCCCTTGCTCTTGGATATGATTCTCTTGGTTTCCTAAAACAAACCAAGTTTCATTCAATAGGAATCCAATATAAAATCCCACAATGCAAAATCACTAAAATTGATTCTAGAATGCTTAAACCCAAGCATTTTCTAGACTCCATGAACTAAAATCCTTCCAAAAATTCAAAAGATCTAAAATGGTCTTATCTTGATTCTTCACCAATTGAAGAGATCTTTAGCTCAAAGGGAAGCTCTTCTCTTCCTCTTTCTTTTTCCTTTCTTTATCAACTTCAAAATCTCTCTTGAAGGTTAACACAATTGAAACCCTAGCTTGTTTTCTCTTCTTTCTCTCATTCTCTTCTCCTCTTTGTATTTCTCTCTCCTTTTCATCACATTCTCTCTTTTCTCTTAATTTTCATTCTTCTCTTCTGCTTATCCTTCCATTCACGTTTTTCTGCTTCATTTATAAGCAAGACAACACTTCTTCTTCCAATTATACCCTTAATGATTGAGAAATGTCCTATTTGCCCTTCCATTTGTGCCTTATGTCTTTTATACTTAAGTGTCTTGCTAAAAGCACCCTTGAATATTTTGACATAACTCTTTTTTCTAGAAAGTGTTCTCCCTTGTCTTAAGTTTCCAATGACACCAAAATCAATCCATTTGGTTCAGTGATTCGAAAGATACACT
>JANZLD010000237.1:29258033-29269723 GCA_026413575.1 Erythroxylum carthagenense | reverse complement strand
CATAAAATCCTTACATTCAAAAACATTTCACATGAGTTTAAACCATCACAATAGCAATTCAATTAAAATTGGGAAACTCTAGAAACACATTTTATGAAATTTACTTCAAAGAAATTCCGTAGCTTATTAACTCAACTATTAAATCATCACCCACCTCAATTCCTTTTGTTAGAAGCTGGGACAATGGCCATTCCCTTCACTTCAATTCATTCTCTTAACCTTCACCAAACAATAAATCCCATAGGAAGCATGAATTCTCAAAATTGACCATTTTAAAAAGATGGAAACATGAAACTAAACCCATCTAACTTTACCCATACCTAACTTAAGCTATTTTTACTAAAACCTATCCATAATTCCCAAAAGAAATCACATTTCTTACCTTAGAGAGAGAGACCCACGAAAATCCTCTTTGGCTTCTAATGGAAGCTTGATCCTTTCCTTTACTTATTCTTTCTCCTTTCTAAGACAAGATGAAACTAAGGCTCTTACCTTTCTTCTTCTTCTTCTTCTTCTTCGAAAATCACCTCTCTTCTCTCCCTTCTCTAGAAGTTTCGTGAATCCTCCATCTCATTGTCTAACACATGCCTTTTTATGTTATAACCTAAGTTTCAACTCTAAACTACGTCGTTTTGGCCTTTCCTTAAAAATTAAAGAGTCAAAAAGCTTCCTCTTCCTTTTATACGAAAACTTCATATATTCCTTCCTATATTTTTTTAAACTTTTGTGACCCATGACTCATCCATAAGACTACTTCATTCTTTTCTTCATTTAATGACAATTAAAAGGGCTAGAAGCCCATCTTTAGAAACCTTAAGCCTTAAACATATGCAAATTCCCTACACCATCTTATTCTTCTAATTTCTAGCAACTAATTCAATTCTAATTTAAGCTAATCCCACCATTAAATTTCCATTTCTTAAGAGCTAAAACCCCGAAATAATTTAAACAATACCTCCAAATAATTTAGTCATGCTTAATTGCTTAATTAAATAAAAAAAAAATTCAAGGGCCAACAAAGTTGCTATACCAGAAGCAACCTATAATAGTAGCAAGCAAATACAAATGTAAATGAAACATTTGTATACAGCAAGGAGATAGAGGCAGTAATTGCTAATTAAAACCTATTACAAATGCAACATATTCTTGTATATAAAAGTAACTAACTAAAGTTACAAAAGTTAATGTAGTTAGCAATATCCTAAATGTTATAAGATTTTATAAAATATCAATAGTCAACGCTGTTTGCATTTTAATTTAGTGATTCTCTATAGTATCCCTAATATCTTTAATCTTGTCCTCATCCTTGCATTTGTTGATTCTAATAAAAATAGCAACAAATCATCAGAAGGTAACTCAATTGTTAAAATTAATTTAAAGTTCGAAAGTCTATACAATTTCCCAATACATGTAACCTTCATCAAGTTATAGCTCGTCTTGTAACTGGTGGTGGAGATTCCTCACCTTACAAAATCTTTTATATGTGGAATGGTCTCCTTGTTTTATTTAACTTTGATTTGAATGGTCAACTAGATGGATTAATAGTAGGTCTACTTACTTAAACATCATATATAGTCTATATTTGAAAAAAAATGAAAAATGCATTCAAGACATATAATTAAGTGATAAACAAATTATATTAAATTTAACATATTTCTATATACTCAAGTTTATAAGCCTATCAATTACACCTTGTTATATGTTACATTGAGTATGTGATTTTATTATATCCTTGTTGGAAGTATATTTGATGAGTTATTTTTATTCCTCTACTAAATAACTGATTGCCTATGGTGGAATTCTCTCAATTTTTCTTTCTTCTATTCTTCTATGGATTTATAGATGTAGTAATGGTGGTTTGTGTTCAATTTTAGACCAAAATTTCTCTCTTTAAAATGAGTTCATCATATATTGATAAGGTTATAGATATTTATCCTTTATAACCCAATGTGACACATATTTTCAAGTCGTTCACTAGTATACTTGATGGCAGTAAGGGCATATGAACATGAAGTTCCTAAAACATCCCAACTGCTAGAACTACATATATGATCTCTTAAGTTTATAATATACTCAATTCTTTTGCATATTACTTCATAACACTAGCATTATTATTCTCAGGTCCCACTAATACCTAAATCCTTATTACTCTCAATTTCCTCTTTATTTTTGGAACAATGTTATCTTTCCATTCACTTCCTATGTTTCTATTTTTAACCAATCTTTTCATCACACACATTCTAATTTCTTCAAGCATTGTGATAAAGTTCTTTGTTCAAAATTCAAGAATACTTCTATTAAATGTTTCATAAAGATTATTATCTATAGTATCTCACTTTAATGAAGCGTTAAAATATGCTTTAAGTCATTTTTCCTTTAGAATTCTTAGTAAATTCTTTTAAACATCTTCTAAATCCTCTTATAACTCCTTTAAATATAAAACAAGTTAGGTTCATCAAATTACTTAAAATATTGTTAAAATAGTTGTTCGAATTTGAGTCCTTTGTGATCCCTCTATCTCTAGTTAGCAAACATGTGTCATGCATAAAAATTTATTTCAGTCCTTAGGAGCTACTTCTTAAGTGCCTCCATTTAAATTTATGTAGTAATCAATTAATAAGAATTAATAAATAACTAATTTGAGCAAATATATGTTATAAAAGTAAATAAATTTTAGATTAAACCTTTGTTTATTAGAAATCATAATCTATCTACCTCCATCTTTTAGATCCATGTCTTTCTTCAATAACCTAGAAATGAACTCCAAATGTCTATTTTTTCAGTATAAATTACAACATATGCCATATGGAATATATTATTATTGTCATCTCTTCCTATTATTGTCAATATCTCACAATTTACAATACCTTTAAGAAAGCAACGATATAATTTTATCAATTTGATATAACTAACTAAGACCCTTTATTGTAATATTCAAAACACATATGCATTTTATCAAATGATGGCAAAAAATCATCTTTAAATGATGGCCTTTTAACATCTAATTCAATATTGATATAATGATTTGACCTCATAAGTTCTTCCTTGAAATCTCACAGCTTTCCATATTTTGCTCTAACACCTCCTTATGTTTTCTTAATCACAAACTTCCTAGCCCTCTAACATAAATTGTACCCAAAATCAAATCTTAAATATTTCTTTTTATAATTATGTTAGCTTGAAATCAATCAGTCCTAAGAGGTTATTGTAGTAATTCCTAGCTAGTCATTTTGTCCCCACATTTTTCTTGTGAAAATTAGGATTGCATATATGCTTTTGTTAAAAAATTTTACTTGTATACATATGTATGAGTAGTCAATAACCAATGATGCCAAAATTAAAAATAACTAGAGAAATTAAAAATAGTTATTTGGAAACTATTTAAATCTCTAAAGTTGTTTAAAATGTATCATTTATAGTACCTACTCACACATTTAGCTCTCATAAATTGTTAGGTGTTCCTAAGAAACATAAACTCTCTTATTTTAGCGAGAACAAGCTTGTGAAGTCCTTCGTTGAATTGGTAGAATTGTCAAATAACATATTAAGCTCAATCTCATTCCTTTTCTTATAAAGGTTGAATCTAAATGGTTTTGATTTATGTCTTAGTCCCTTATTGACATCGGAACCACCTTATTCTTTAAAATTACAATTATCATTTAACTTAAAGTAATATTATATTTTCATCTCATACATCATCTTCATTATCTACTACTTTTTCTTATAACATTTTCCTTTTTTGTTATTTGTTACATACATTACTTATGATTCTTTCTCTTCAGTTGTCTCCTTTTAAAGGAAACATTTAATACATGGACACTTCAAACTCTTTATCATCCAAACTCAAATCAAACACCTCTCTAATCCTTACATCAATAGATATATTCTCTTTTTGCTCAATTGAATTACCATTACCGTCACTTACACATACAAATTCTTGCTTAATTGCATATTCATTCATGGATTGTATAATAGTAAATTAAGTAACATTGAAAAGGACATCATATGCGATCCCATTAACAAGCTCATCATTACCAATATTATCAAAATATTCACCACCAACTTTAGTATCTATATATTTTTCTAAATGTGGCAAATTAGAACCACAATCAACACATATCTTTATCACCTTATGTTTTGCAATAAGCTTACACATCTTCATCATATAAGCATCCTTCTTTCTTATATATTCCATATCTTCCCTTTAGACGAACTTTTCATCATAAACATAGTTAATTTCTCATACCAATCAGCCATCTTCTTTTACCTACATACCAAAATAAATGTTACATTAAACATAAAGGCATTGAATAGAGCACAATCACTCTATTAATGAGTTAAGTGATAGTTGTGCATTAGTATATGTTTTTCTAAGTATTTGACATGTGCTTCTTACATGATAGGTTAGTATTATTGTGTTTTAGGACTTATTTTGTTTGTTTTTGTTTAGTTTAATCTTCATGGTTGTTCTTTTGTGTTTGATATTAGTTTAGGGTAGGAATTGATCATTTTGGTGTAGGAATGGAGGGTAGACACCTTTGTGATTGAGCTAAAGACCAAGAGAAGAGAAGAGAAGTGGAGCTGCTGAAGAACAAGAATGCACGACCATGAGAAAGGGCATATTTCCCATAATCGTGTGAAATCTATGTAGAAAATTTCTATTAAGTTAACTTACGATCGTGGGAAGCACAAGTATAATTCCCATGATCGTGGGAACTGGAAGTCGAAGAGACACGCAAGTTTTATGTTTTTTTTAGGTTTTTATGACTTTATAAGACATAGAATCAGGGGGTCATAGAACTGGCTTCTTGGAGCTAAAAGACAGATTGAGAGCCTAAAGATAGGGTAGATTCAAGGTTTCATTCTCGATTGGGCAAAAAGCATCCCATCATCCAGATTTTCCAGATTGGGCAAAGAAGAGGAGGAATTGCTCCGTCCAGTCTTATTTCAATTTCTTTCTCTTCTAGCATGTTTATCATAGAGTATTTGATTGTTGGGGATGTTATGGATATTATGATTGGTTAAAACAATTTTTAGGGTTTATTATTAAACTATTTGTGAACCTTTGGTTTATTGATTTAATTATATACATGTTTGTGTTATTTATTGTGCTTAAACATTGCAATAAATTGAGAGAGTGATTTTGGTAATCTATGTTAATTGTACAACAAGATTTAACGATTAATAGACCTATAAATAACAAGTTATTGATTTATTAGGAAGAGATTTCAACATATCAGTACATTGCCTCTAGAATAGCTTCATATCTAGTTGAATGCTTAGGAAAGGGTTTGCACATTAAGAGATCCTAAAGTTAATTCTAATTTATTTAACTAGCGATATTTAGTTACACTTTGAGAGGGTAGCTAGAATTTTAGGAAATATTAGTCCAAGCATAAATTGAATTGATTAATCCAATGGGAGCAAATAGGGATAATGACAAGTCCTGATGTTCAATCTTGATTTTCTCCAAGTCTTAGTTTACGATTTTGGTTTGGGTTGCATTATTCCCTATTATTTTTATTTTGTCTTTATGTTAGTTATTTTTGTTAATTTGATTGAAACGATTTCTTAAACAAAGAACAATCTGAACTAAGTGGTGCTTAAGCACAATCCTCATGTGATTGATATCCACATTCAACTATAAGTACGACCTTTATATTTTCAATTTTGAGTGTAAGAATAGTAGTGTGCTTTGCATTCAACAAGTTTTTGGCACCGTTGCTAGAGATTGCTTTTTTAACATCTTGTTTAGTTTGGGTTACTTTGATTTAAGAGTTTTTGATAGTTTTCCTTATGTCTTGACCAGTGCATGAACATAAGGAACATGTGAAAGAACACTGAATTTCATTACGAATAGTTAGTAGATATCACAAAGGAAAAACGATAGTTGAGAAGTGCAAAGCACCAAGACATTAAATAAAGAAATATGGTAGAAAAAGGAGAACAAAGAGGGGCTGAAAGTACATTGATGGACTTCATGAGACCAAGATTCAGTCCTCAAGGAGTTGCGAGGCCAGCGGTTCAAGCTTACAATTTCGAGATCAAGTTGACACTCCTCAACATTCTTCAGAGTAATGTGCAGTTCTATGGGTTGCTAATAATCCTAATGCCCATCTTGCCAATTTTTAGAGATATATAACACTTTTCGATTTAATGGGATGTTTGACAATGCCGTGAGGTTATAACTATTTTCTTTCAATTTTGAGAGATTGGGCGAAGGCATGATACAATTCACTCAACTTAGGGCATATTACTACTTGGGAATAGCTAGCCCAGACATTTCTCTCCAAATACTTTCCATTGACCAAGACAACAAGGATTATTAAGAAAATCACCAATTTTCAAAAAAGTGAAGAAGAGTCTTTATATGAAGCATAGGATAGGTTTAAAGAACTATAGAGAGGTTGTCCTCAGCATAACCTTTCGAGGGAATTCCTCGTATAAACATTCTACAATGGTGTAAATCAGAGAAAAAAAAGGGACCATAGATGCAGTTGTGGGAGGATCTTTGATGAGGAAAACTATCGATGCAGCATATGACCTTTTGGAAGAGTTAGCGAGCAATAGTTGTATGTGGTCAAGTGAGAGGAGTAGACAAGGGCAGAAAGAGCTAAAAGTTAGGATCTCAATTGACTTTGTTACTACTTTGCAGGCACATATCATAACCCTCACCAAGTAGTGGAGCAACATGCAAGGAGCATCTTCATAGACAACCAAAGCTATGCAATCACAGTGTGAGTTATGCAGGCAAGATAACCATTACATAGCAGAATGCCTTTTGTTGGGAGATAGTAGCACTGAACAGGTAACTTACTTAGGCCAACTACAGCAAGGTAAGAATCCATACTTGAATACTTATAATCTAGGGTGGAAAAACCACCTAAATTTTTCTTAGAGAACTAACAATGTAGGTGGCCAAACAAGACCATAAGAGCCTCTAGGATTTTAGCAAGACCGACTTGAGAACAAAATGGATAAATTGATGGATGTTTTGGTGTCGATAATGGTGAATCAAGAAGAGAACCAAAAGAGAATGTTTTTGAGCCAAAAGGAAAGTCAAAAGAGTATGGAGGCAAAGTTTGATCAGATAGTGAAGAACCATACCTCATCCATCCACAATTTGGAGGTACATATAGGTTAACTTGCTAATGTTATGCCTTTTAGAAGAATAGCTAGCTTACTAAGCAATACCAAGGCCAACCTAAAGGAACAATTGAAGGCTATCTCACTTTGAAGTGGCAAGCAGATGGAGGAACCAAGTGTAGAAAAGGATAGCCAAGAAAAGGGAAAAGACAAGGAGATTTAAGAAGAGAAAGAAGAAGAGAGGTCGTATATGTCACCACCACCATATAAGCCCAAACTTTCATATCCACAAAGGGTGAGACAACATCAGGTGGACACTCAATTTTCCAAGTTTATGGAGAAATTGAAGAGGCTTCAGATCAACCTATCATTGGTGGAAGCTTTGGATTGCATGTCTAAGTATGCAAAGTTCCTGAAGGACATACTAACATACAAATGCACTTAGGAGGACAATCAAACTGTCACTTTGATGGAGAATTGTAATTTGATTATCTCAAGCATGATGCCTACAAAACTATAAGATCCAGGGAGTTTTACGATTCTATGTGTTGTTGGTGACTTTGAATTTACTAAATGCTTATGTGATTTAGGTGTAGGCATTAACTTGATGCCTTTGTCTATGTTAAGAAAATTGGGACTATGAGAGTTCAAGAAAACATCCATATGTATTTAACTTGTGGATCAATCCATCAAGAGGCCATATGGAGTTATAGAAGATGCGTTAGTGAAAGTAGATAAATTTATTATTCTTGTTGATTTTGTGGTATTGGATTTTGAAGTTGATAAAAACTGTCCATTGATTTTGGGTAGGCCCTTTATGAATACTAGCAGGGCATTGGTAGGTGTGCATTAGGGAAAACTTGTTTTGAGGATTGGTGACGAGCAGGTTAAGTTTAATATGCCTAAATCTTTGAAGAAACTGATGGATAGTAATGTATGTATGAAGATTGATGTTGTAGATGAATGTGTGAAGGAAGTTAATGAAGTTACTAAAGTACACAAGGATGAGAGTCTGAGAGAAGAGGATTTATATGAGGAAGTTCAGTTAGAGAAGTTGGAGAGAAAAGATACACATACACCACCTTCCATTGTTAAGCCTCCTACTTTAGAGTTTAAACCTTTACCTTCTCATTTAAAGTACACCTTTTTAGGTAAGAACCATACCTTACCCATCATTATCACAAACCAATTGGATTGTAAGCAAGAAGAGAAAGTGGTGGAGACCATTAGGAAGAGGATGAGAGCTATGGGGTGGCAAATTTTTGATATTGGGGGGATTAGCCCCAATGTAGTGATGTATGGGGTGGCAAATTTTTGATATTGGGGGGATTAGCCCCAATGTAGTGATGCATAGAATTAACCTAGAAGAAGGGCATAAAATTGTGAGAGAGCGACAGAAAAGGTTAAAACCAAACATGCAAAAGGTTGTGAAAAAGGAGGTAGTAAAGTTGTTGGATGTAGGGATTATTTATCTCATTTCAGAAAATGAGTGGATGAGTTTGGTATAGTGTGTGCCTAAGAAGGGAGGTGTTACAATGATGGAAAATGAAAAAGGTGAAAAAATTTCCACTAGGACCATCACAAGTTAGAGGGTATGTATTGATTACTGGAAGCTTAATTTGGCCACTAAGAAAGATCACTTCCTTTTACCTTTTGTGGACCAAGTGATTAAGAGGGTGGCTGGCCATATATTTTACTATTTTCTTGATGGATACTCAGGGTACAATCAGGTGGTTGTATACCCATAGGATCAAGAGAAGACCATTTTCACTTATCCTTATAGGACTTCTGGTCATTGTAGGATGCATTCGGTTTATGCAATACAACTGCCACATTCCAAAGGTGCATGATGGCCATTTTTTCAATCACTTATTTTATCACTCACTATCTTAACTAATTCCTTAATATCTCATATTTTTACTTTGCAAGCCGACAATACATCTTTGTCAGATCATATCATTATTTCTTGGCTTATTCACATATCACATGTTATGAATCTAAGACATCCTTTTATCAATAACACTAAATCATAATAATTTTGTACAGATCAATTTATATCAGGCTTAGTTTATCCTTTTTCTTTATTTGAGCACACCTTACCAAGGTGGTACTCTTAGAAACAATTTATCTTTCGTTTCATAATTCACATCACTTCAATGTTAATACACTCCATTCTTATGTCTATTTCACTATATTCCATAACTTCGATGTTGATCCATCAAATTCATTCATCTTTCGTAAGTCACTTAATTTCTATTACAGATTCATTTAACACACTAACAGTATCTTGAATTGATTATGGACTTTTACCATTTTTAGGCCCTCTTCATTTCAATGTAAGGACGAACAACCCTTTTAGTCATATAACACCTCATACAGTATTCTAATGATATCACTATGATAGTAATTGATATGCTTAAATTCAATTAGAACCGTACATTAACCTCGTGATCCTATGAACTCTAAAATATATGTTTTAAGAATATCCCTAACAGTTAAGACTGTTGGCAATTCAAACAGTCAGTCATTTGTTTCTACATCCTTAACAGTTAAATACTATTTTGGCGTATTCCTACTAGGATGTCTAGCTTAGGTTGTTACTTGCTTTCTCTAGTAATCTCTTTGCTAAATCATTTTTATTGAGTACACATTCTTCTTATTTCAATCACAAGGTATCATTTTTCCTATTCAAACTCAAAATTCATTTTCATTTTCAATTTCTCAATAAGATTCTTAGGTTTTGAATCCTCCATTTGGGCTTCGCTAAACTTTTCATATGGGACTGATCTTAAATTCAACAACTAATAGTAAATTGATTTGCCCAACATTCAACTTAACATTCCATGCTCTTTGTACACTAGATTTAGTAACCTCAACATCTGAATTTGTGTTACTCCACTATTGAATTTTCTGTTCAATGCATCAAATTACAACATTAGCTTTACTGGAAAATACTCATTTACTTAATCAACATCTTTTAGTAACTCTATTCATGTCTCAACCTTATATTCAGTTCTTTCAAACTCTATAATTACCTCAGACTTTAATGATCTATATATTTATATATAGATCCAAAATATTCCACTGTACATATAATGTCTCCCAACTTTCAAAGTAATCACTGTTGCAGCAAGTTCTAAATCGTGTATCAGATAGTCAACTTATGAAACTTTAATTGTCTCAATGTATACGAAATCACTTTATTATACTGCATGGGATTTCATCCTAATCTCTAATGTGAAACTTCATTATATACTGCATAATCTCCAAACCCAACCGATATAATTAACATCGGTGTTAAATTTCTCAAAATTCTCTTTACATTCATCACTAACATGGTTTACACATTCTTCCTCAAACATTTTTTTCACGGGATAAGATCAGTAAAAATCTCTTAACAATTTCTAGTAGTATCCTTCAAGAAAACTCTAGGTCTCATGTACATTCCTCGGCATTTCTTACTTCTTCATTGCCTCTGTGTTCCTTGGGTCTCCCAATATGCTATGTTTAGATGCTATAAGATCTAACATTTTATTTGATCAATCTAAGATTCACTCTTATTGAACTCAGCCTATAATTGTTTCTATCTTTATGATATGTAAGATTTATCCTCAACTTTCACAAATATGCCCTTTGTTTTTCGAATACACTCGATATGTCATTTATAATCATAGTCACTAATTGATCCAGTTTTACTTGGATCACTTTAATTTTCAATATCATTATACTGTCGAGGGCATTATTAACTCCAATAGATATAACCCAAAACTCCTTCTGCCCATGATTTGTTCTCATAATTCTTTAAGAATCTAATTCCTCGATGAAGTAGTATTATCTCATGTTATTTTCAGTTTCCCAATTGACTTCTTTTCTTGAATGATTTTCTCAATTCATTTGATTTTCTCTTTTTTATGTGGATTTGTTCTAACGCCAACTCATTCGTTCTATTTTCTCCACAAATTTCAATTGAATTGCAATATTAACTTCTTATGTTGGTAACACATTCATCAGATCTGATTTGTATCTCTTATACTTAATGTCACCTCAAATTCAAGAATCCATTCACTTAGTTGGATACCTTACATCAATAAAGATGCATACACTCTTAGTAGCTTATTCCACATCATATGCTTGAGTCTCTATTAGGATTAGGACTCCAATATTCACTTCTGATTCATTACAGATTCATTTCTAATTTGTTCTTTCATTAATCATTCTTAAAGTAAACTATCTAGTTTGTGTAACCTAATTCGGTGAAATTCTTCTTTGAAAGAAGATTTCTTGCTACTATCATCTCTAATGTTCATGTAACCTTTATCAATCCACTGTTATCATCATTGTTGATCAGTCATTCTTCGTAACCTCAAGGAGATTAATTTCTGTCATAACTGTTGGGACCCGATCCGGAAACCGGATCCCAACCGAAAATGAAACGAAGGATGGATAATCGAATCGAATAATTCGAATCCGAAGGCCACATGAATAGCAAAATGCGGAAACCAATCGCCAAACGAGAGTAAGCAAAAACGAATCAAGGCAAAACAAATTGGCTATCAATCGAATCACAAAACGGAAGCGGATCCGAAAACATATACTTAGAAAAA
>JANZLD010000237.1:29234576-29251875 GCA_026413575.1 Erythroxylum carthagenense | reverse complement strand
TTATCAATCAAGTAATTTTATGCTTTTAGAGGTTTTTCTACAAACCCTAAGCCCTATTTTCAAGTTCCAGCTACAATTTACATCAATTATAGCCTATTCTATTCTACTTATCTTTGTTTTTCCTTCCCACACTACGTCAGACCCAGACCTAGGAAGCCGCATCGCACCCCTCACTAACACATATTTGTGCTCGCCCAACGCACACCCATGCGGCACACACCCGTGCCTACCCTAGCCACTGTGCAACTGTGCCACCACTGCCACCTCTCTAATTCACGTCTCATGCCCCTGCATTCACCAAACTAACCTAGTAGGAGAACAAACGTTGCCTCTACCTACGCAACTAGTTATGCATCCAAGAATGAAACAACCTAGAGTTTCCTCGTCTCCACCATAAGAGCCTAATTCAAGTATTCCGTGCCTCAACTTTCAAAGTAGAGAGCACAAACAGAGGTGCACCTTTCTTAAGGATCATAAAATTATTTTAAATAGAGTTTTAGATTTTCAAGCACTTACTTAATTAGGAATATTTGATTGAATCCATGAGTTGCTATGAAATATAAGCTGGATCAATTTTTTTAATTTAGTAAAAATTCATATGTAGAATTTACATCAGAGTTTTTCACCACTTTAGAATTAGTTCATGAAACTAATAATAGGGACACTGCATTAAGTCTTAAATTTTGATTAATGATTACATATCATGTGATCAGTTTAGAAGTACTTAATGTTATTTTTGGCTTTCCAAATAGTGAATTCTACTAATATCCTGATGATTTTGTGGCTAGCAACTTTTTGTCACAATTGACCAATTCTAGGAAAGTATTTTTCCCCAGTCAGTCTAAATCATATGCTATTGTAGACCCTTCCCTTTGCTATCTCCATCGATTTTTAACTTTTATACTATTTAGTAGAGGAGATAACAATGGGGAAATTTCTAAAATTGAATTATTTATTTTGTGGCATATGGTACATGTCAGGCCCTTTATTCCATTAGTAGGTTAAGTTTGCATTTATATAAAGTGGCTTAATCTAGTGTAAGTAAAATAGTAGTTGGGGTATTTGTGACCCAAATTGCTGAACATCTTGGCTTGCTAATTGAGAGAATACCCATACAGTTAGTTTCGGGCAACTCGACTATCGACTTGAAATCTTTGGTGTCGATGAAGGTTATTAGGTGGCAAGGTGATCGCTATGTTCTTATCTATGATGACATGGGGAAAGCTTCGAGTAGCAAGCGAGCCCGAGTTACAGAAATGGAAGTTGCAAAAGAAGATGATGTTCCACACCCCAACCCCCAACATATGCATTAGACATCTTGAATTAGTTCTATAGAGTATCAATCACTAATAAATCAATTGATAACATCTGAATGCTGAAAAAATGACAATCTCCACAATATTAAAGCTAGCATGAGGAGATCCGACCTTCATGGCCAATTTGAATGCTCTCTTCAGATAGCCTCTACCCCTATCTTAGTATCGTGTTTCTATCCTTTCCCTTTTTATTGGTTATTGTTTTAATTTCTTTTCCTTTTCATATTTTTCCTTACTTTTGTTCTTGTGCCTCTTAGATCCATTTTTAATTTTCTTATCACATTGAGGGCAAAGTGATGTTCAAGTGCTGCGTGAGTAATAGTTTAGAACAAAAGAAAAAAATGATTATTTGTGTCTTGTGTGTTTGTTTTCCCATTTAGTGGTTAGAGATGCATGATTATTAAATGAACTCAATCTGGATCAGAAATGCATAATATGAGTGAATGAGTATACTTGCATGCTTAGATAATTGACTTGGATTTCAGTTAAAAGGAAATTAGCTTGTTATGATAGATGAATGACACCTTTCATTTGGTAAGATTTTGAGAGTTTTTGAAATATTAAACAACAAATTCTATAATTCTTTGTTGAGAGTATTCTTTCATGATTAAGGAACTCCAGAACTTGCTTATAAATACTTGTTGAGATCACACAATATTATGCAAATATTGAAATGATGAAGGCAATTAGAATTTAGCGTTTTTACTTAAAAGGCCACCATGATTTTACCTTTAGTAAACTCCTTTTAAGCTTAACATGACAACTTTTCTTTCTTTAAACCTAAATATGAGCCTTGACCTTGATTATCTATTGTCTTTGTTGTACCTACCATAAGGCAAGTTGAGCATTTGAATGAATATAATTGGGTTTAGGGAATAAGTATGGGGAATCATAACGTATAGTTCTTAAATTGTATTAGGGATGGGTATGGTTGTGAAGATTTTCACTTCTTTTCTATATTTCTCTTCTCTTGGTTTCCTTGTTTTAGAATCATAAATAAAAAATTGACAAATATAGTAAAAAATGAAAAAAAGAGAGAAGAAATAGAAAAGAAAAGGAAGGAAGAGAAGATGAGCAAAAAATGAGAAGAAGAGGAGAGAAAAATAAAAAAGGAAAGTGTTAATTTGGTTAAGTGAGAGGAAAGAAATTAGTGTTTTATGGTCATTCTTTTGTATTATTTTAAATGCTCAATTTGTGTTGTGGTTTTAAACTACAATTTTTCTTTTTCTTACCCTTAGCTCAACTTTATTACAACCTAAATAAAGACCTTCATATTGATGCTTGTTTTGATATAAGTGCTGGAGATTAGATTGGTAAGCAAGCTTATGGTAGATGCCTTACAGGAAATGAACGGCGAGTGAATGCATAGCCTACCTTTAAATGCTTGAGAGGATGAAGAGTGGAGTGAGTATCTATCACAATTATTTGATGGTTCTTTGAATTGAAGTGTTGTTGATTTTGGCTAAATATGCAAAGAATAGCTTGTTCATAGAGTATTATGGCTTTCAAATTCTTAGGCTGTATATATTGAAATGATTGTTGATATCTTTTACTATTATTTTGGAAAATTGTTGTCTATAGTCAAGTATTGTTTGTTTTACTTGAGTAAAATCGAGGGAAATGTTGAGAAATTTGTTGTTTACATTATTTATTTTCATATTCTAGTATTGTTTGTTTTGCTTAAGTAAAAGCGGGGAAATGTTGTGTTGAATTTAGTTTGACTATATTTGTTTTTATATGGTGAAATTGGTTGCCATTTGAATAAATATGAATTGAGTGAAATCGGGTGGAAATTAGATGAATATTAATTAGATTAATTTGTGAATGCAGTGGATTAATTTGTGAATGTAGCGTCAAATTAAACCATAGCATAACCCACATGCACGATTGTGTAATTCACAACTGTGACTTCATGCATGGCCAGTCACGACTGTGACTTTCATACATGACTGAAAACAAATTATGTTTAACCTCAAAAATCCCATAATAATAATAAACACAATAACATTAAAAAAAACATGTTGTTTTCTTAACATTCTTCACTAAATGAATTACATTGCAATAATGAATGACCTTCCTCCTGCTAATAGCAAGATTCACAGTTTGAGCTAAATTTGCATCAAAATTTGACTCTTCTTTTACAAATACAAAACTTTTCACCAATGTATTGAAGAGAACCACCACAGTTCTCATTGCATTATATGATCCTCCTAAATTTTCAAATCCAAACGTTTGTTGTACCTATCAATCAAAATGCATTTTAATTAATTTATACAATTATTAATAAAATGTAACATTAACATGCAATGCAATTATTAACAAAAATTGAAATTAAGACAAACTTTCTTTAAATTACCATAAGTAAATCAGTCATGCGCATTGAAGCTAGGATAATAGTAGTAATACTTTATTTATTTTTTTCTACATCAATGGCCTAAAATGATAAATCATTAGAAGATTAATAACATATTACAAAAAGAAAATATTAAAAATAATAAAAAATAAAATATTAAAAATAATACTTGAGAATTTGTTGCAGAATGATGATGAGTGTAAAGCATACTTGTATTATCCATACAAACACCAATTGGCTACATTTGGTATGTGTCATAACCAAGTGATCTATAAATACGAAATTGAAATCATTAAATGATTAGTAACATATGCCCAAAAGACAATAATAGAAATAAAATCTAAGAATGTGGTCTAGAGTCTCCATGATTGTAAACCATACTTGTAAAATCCATCAAAGCAGGAAGTGGCTGCATTTGCTATTTGTCATAACAAAAAAAGGAAATTTTGTTCAAAACAAGTAAAACAACACATGCTACATTATTAATTACTGAAAGGTAACCTGATCCTAATGTAATATGGGATGATGTATGGTGGAGATAATACGGGTTTGTTAGGAATTTTCTTCAAAATTCTGAATAGAGTGGCTAAACTAAAAAAAATACTTAAAATTATCATAATATAAATTATATACATTAAAGGTTTGAAAACATAAAATCGGCAAAAATATAACTTGAGTATTGGAAAGGGGTATGGGCATCAAATTTTTCATATTTACTAGAATCTTGTTTTTTTTAATATTATTTCTTTTCCTTGAACTTTTCTCTAATCCACCCTTCAATCTCTAACTTAATGTAGGTTTGGTCTTTATTTTGACACCTCTAATCTTATTCCTTTCACCAAAATTAATGTAAGGTTGATTGATCATATTCATTTCAATATTTGACCGTTGGGTCAACTTTTCATCTTATGATATTAGGTTCTCTGCATCAACTATTTCTTCACCTTGCAATATCTCATCAACTATCTTCAACATGTTGAGAAGGTGATCTTTCACAATTTTACAAGTATCTTTCCTCTTTGTTACTCTTATAACCAATCGCATGCTTAATGCACACAATTCGTTGTACCTTAATACTTGACAACATTTTAGGGTCCAATTCGCCTTCATTAATAGTTGAGCTTTTACTATCAAGGTACCATGTTTTTGCTTTCCATGACCATGTTTTCAAAATATACTTACTCGGTAGTCTCAAAATATTTTCCAAGTTAAAAACCTTCAAAACATGAGAACATAAAATGCCAGCAAACTCAAGCTTCTGACAACTACAATGAACTTCATCATTTGATGAATCATAAGTGACCATATTAGAGTAGCTCTTCCCTACAAGAGTGATTTCATATTTTGTAATTATACCATATTCACTACAAAGACAAAACTAGAATTATGAGAATGATTCCATTGATCTTGAAAACATTTAAACACTTATGTTGTGTAGACAATAGTTGCATGCTTTAAATTTTGAACAGGTGCTGACAATGCGGGAGTGTTTACATTACTTTTAAAATCAGCTTTTGACTCATTAAATCGACAATAATCAATAAGCCTCTAGAAGTGATTAAAAAATTGTAAAAAGTTATGCCAATAACTCACGTATCCTTTTACAATGCTATTCATGCTCTCACTTCCTTGGGTGGTGGCCATATCTGCACACAACATTTAGTGTCCATAAACCAAAGCCCATTTTTCCTTTATATGAAACATACGTTTCAACCAATCATTATCTTGAAGTTCATATTTTTGTAACATCTTATTCCATGCATTGGAAAAATCTTATTTTTCTTCAAAGTCATATATGCGTAAGCTGAAATTCCGCGAAAAGTCTTTAAATTGAGAAAAAATACCATTCAAATGGATTGCATCATTTTCATACAAGTGCCAAATATAGATTCAATGATGAGCTTTAGTCTATCTTGAAGTTAATGCCTTTGCTATCGCCATATCCTGATCAGTAAGAATAGTTGTAGGTTTTTTCTTAAACGTGGCTCTGGCAATTGTTTCGAACAACCACTCAAATGTAAAAGCAGTCTCATCATATAAAAGTGCAATACCTAAAACTATTTTTTTAATGATGGTTCACACCTACAAATAAAGCAAGTGGGTGACCCTCACCATTTTTCTTGTAAGTAGTATCGAATCAGACAACATCACCAAAGTCTAAGTAATTGTCTAACCAAAATATTAGTTATCAAATCATCTTCATCCACTTGAATAGCATAAAAGAAATTAGGATTTTCAAATTGCATTTTATACAAATATTCTAACACACCACCTATATCTCCCTTTTTGATATCTCTTGTTCTTTTAGATCTTAAATGATTCTTGTAATCCTTCGGAATAAAACCAAGATTATTTCTCCCACCTGCTTGTCTCACCATAAGATCATGGGATGCTTTTGGTAGAATTCCTACATCATTAGCCATTTGATTTTGCATTGCTGCAGCTGAAGATATCTTTTTGTGACTTCTATGCAAATGTGTTTTGTTAGGACTTGAAAGATATTGATTGTGATCCTCGACAAATTGAATCACTTGAAATTTTTGAGTTTTCACACTATTAACTTTCATTCTTGCCTCATAACTAAATCTTATTTCTAAATGTAGAGCTCTTACATACACATCTCTTTTATCAGGCATCCTTTTACCTTAACCACTACAACAAAAAAGCTTGTAAATCAATTTACCATATTTATCTTTATGACTTTTGATTCTTCTTATTCTAAAGCTAACATGTTTGGCATAAATTAAATAAAATTGATAAGCTTCTTCTTTTATCTTAAACTCCATGACAATTTTTGGTATTAACTCTCTTGGAATAGATGAGTGGACTTTGTTCGAATTCTCTACCAAATTAGTTGAACTCATATTACTACTCTCATTGTCAATGCCAATATCATTATTATACTGCTGCTCCTCAATTTCATATTCTAATCAACGATATGGAGTAGATCTACCTTCCATTTTTACACTTGTCAATTTCACAAATGAAGTATCATTATTCCTTTGTTTTCAGATAAAATTATTAACACAACAAAAAAAGAGTGTTCACAAAATACTAGGAGGTATTTTAATTTGCTCTGTATAACTTATTTAATTCCTATAACAGAAAAAGTGATTGGATAATGAAAGAATTCATATTGTGCAGTTATATGTTCTCATCTTCTCTCTAACACACATTTGAAATAGATGAATAATATACTTTAGAAGGTCTTAACCAGAAGTCAATATTATCACCAGTAAACTTGAAATGAAATGCTTATATTTCAAATAAACTAATCTAACAATATACATTAATTATCACTCACATAGATATATAAACAGAAACTATAAACATAAACAAAAGAAGTTAGAAGCAAATGATGTTCATGCATGAAAACAATCAAAATATCTTCAAAACTTACCTTTAAGGAAAGCATAAAGACTATCTTCAGTTGAAGAACCACCAGGGGCAAGCACTAAAGTAGCTTATATCTCTCCACATTAAATTTAATAATAAAAGTAAATTAACAAAATGATGTCTTCTAAGACGCAAATGGATCAGCAATAGAGTCATATTATAGAGACTTAAAAAGAGGCAGACATCAAAGGGGACATTCATAAAAAGTTGGTTCCGGGTCTGCTGAGCCATTCCCTCTAGAATTGTTTAGAGATAGAGATACAGACAGAGTGAATGATAATAAAAAAAGTAAGAAAATCTATAGATGAAAAAAAAAAGCAAAGCTTACATGAGAAGATACTTGAAATTTGTCAAAATAATATCTTTCTTCCCTTGTCACTGGTGTCATCTTCTACTTATTTACTCCACCATATGTGACAACAAAGTTAATTTGCTTTGTGAGAAGGGGAAAAACTTTGAAAGATATGAAAATCAGACAACAAACAAGTGCAGAAAGAAACAAGTTAGATGGGCGGAAAATCTTAGTTAAAGATTACTTTGGAAATGACACACAACAGTCATTTGGTGATTTTATAACACGATTATCTTTTACAGTCATCATCATTATGGTACTCTTGTGTTATTTGTAATGAATACATTAATATTGTATTTTTTAATTTGCTATTAATACAATAATGATTTAAATTTTCATTTTAATTGGTTAATGCAGAAATAAATACATCAACATAATTTTACTGCTAATATCCACTCTTTTTTACATTTATTTCTTAATTTCAATTATTACATTTGATGCTAATGTTACATTATACTAATAATTGTATTAATTAATTCAAAATGCAATTTTGATTGATTAGCACAACAATTGTTTTGTTTTGACAAAATTTGGGAGTTGGTATTTTCCACGAAAGTGTGGTTGTTCTTCCACACCTTGGTGACATGTTTTGTATTAGTACAAGAAGAAAAATATAAGTTAATGAAAGCAAAATTATATCACACCATCTTTAGAAGACCAAGGAGATGCCCATGTAAAAGATATATATTCCTCATCTGCCCGTTTAACCCTTTCAATTTGCCATATCCTAGTTCTTCTCCTTCATCCTATTAATTTCAGAACATATTAATTTTAGACGAAGAAAAGTCACAGTCGTGACTTAGCTTGCACGGTTGTGTAAGCGCAACAAATTACATCATGGAAGAATGAAGAATGAAATTTGATACACGTTTATATAAAGCAAGTTTGTGGAGAAAATAAATGATATTGAAATGCAAAAGATAAAAGCTACACTATATTATGAAATCAAGATATTACAATTACTTGCAAAGTAAACATTCACATCGCTAGAATAATCTATCTTAGTTTGTAATATCCTCCTAAATTCAAGGGATATTTTTCTCATTTACAACCTTGAAAACACTTATAAATTTATAATATCAATTTTTTTTATATCACTGCTACATGCTTCATCGTCATTTATGATCTATCGTCATCCCCAATTGTAGGTAAAATTACAGAAGGTAATATCAAAGAATGTATTCATTACTCAATTTGTTTAGCTCAATAATGTAATCATCCGAAAATGTCACGTAATTTGATGTGGATGAAATTAAGAAATCTGGATATTACAAGGTGTAAGAAGGTGATGAAGAGAGACAAGATGAGACGATAAGAGGATTACTTTTTTAGTTTTGAAAAGAAGATAACAGAGGACGTTGGTTGGGGTCCACTTAACTCATAATCCACGAATTTTGGAAGAGAAACATAGTGCTTAAAATTTAAGAAAAAATGATGACATATTTCAATTAGACAAAGTAACATTAGACAGAAGATCAATACTCCTCTACATCTCATGTCATAATTCACGTAACACCCTCGAACAAGACTAAGCATCTGACATGAGAGTATGAAACGTTTACAAAGATCTAATTTGGTCAAAATAGACATCCATCTTAAGTTGCAATTTGCACTCAGACATAGTAAATTACATATACTTGACTCGCACAAGTAGAGAACACGAGCAACAGTCGACAATCTGGCAGGGCAGATTCATGATGGCATTTGAAAAATCAAAGAAAGAAAATTGTGTCAGTTTCCTCCCAAGGCAGCAACATTTGTCAACCCCAGTTCAACGAGAAGGGGATTAAGGCCAGGTTCTCCCAATAGACTGAATGCAGTGTATCCATAATATGAATGGTACAGATCAGGTAGATCACCTGGGAATTTACTGAAACCGCCATACTAGAACAAGAACAATTACAAGAATGAAGTCAGGATTCAATAAAATCCTAATAATTTCTGGAAAGCCAAGAAATATGTCAAGAAAGCAACACAATACAATTCCCATAACAGACTAAAGCACAAACACAACCGCACTCTAGCCTCATGTTTCTCTTTTGGTTCCGTTTCTATTAGTTGTAGAGAAACTAACCTGTAGCTTTGTTCTATGGGAGTTCTTCAATAATTTTAAAGGTTGAATATATCATTACTTCAATAAATCAACACCTACTGAATTCATTTAAATAGTCACAAATCAACCACATGCAAGGTGGATGGGAGAAGCATTAGCACCTGAGATTGACAAGTTAACAAAAATTCACGTAATGCTTTGCCATCAATCAGTTCATGACCTCCTAAGATCCTTAAAACCGCACCAACCCTATAGAGATGCATCACCATTAGCAGTAGCATTGAGAAAAACTTCAAACTATTGAATAAAATGTCCTCAAGATAATCTTGCACTTACCAAAATGCATAACATGTGTCACTAGGCTTGTTTTGTCTACCTTGAAATCCTCCATCAGCTGCTTGCCTCTGAGGCGGATAAGATTTTAGTCAAATTAACAACTGCAGCAAGGAAAAACCTATAGTAATGAAGTATACAAGCTCAGAAAGCAACTAGCAACTAGCAACAAATAATTTGAAACACTCTTTAGATATCAAAGATCCATGCATGTTTCTTTTCTGAATTCTTAAATCCATGGTTTTCTGGTCCAGGGTTTCAAGCTTTTATAAAATCTGCAGATGTAGTAGAACAAAGAATAGTATCAACCTGCAAGCACCATTCCAACAACAATGGAATGTCTAGAATGCAAGATAGTGTGCTTTTAGACAGAAGATCATCTTCAATAAATCCCATTAAACGAAGAGATGCAACTGCACAGAATGTTCCACCACCTGTCAACTAAAATGAACATCATAGGTAAATAGCATTGAAATAATCAAGCTATTAGAAAGAACTAATATGAGGAATAAAGAATGAAAGCACTCTTAAGGGGAATAGATTGTATGTATGCCCCAATTATGACATTACCCTCTACATGTACAAGCTACATGTACAAGTTAGAGCACATGCTAGGTGTCACACATTGGCTTTTCAACTCACCGTGAGATTCAGAACCAGGAACCATCCCAAAGCCACCATCATAGGACTGTAAAAGACCAATATATAATTAAATAGAACTCTTCATAGAACAATTGATTCGTTCGAAGAGAACATGAAGTGAATCCAGAAATAATTTAAGAGAGCAGAAGGGAAAATAAAGGGGCTAGATGGAAATAATTTAAGATTGAACCAAAAAGAAACCGTAACCTGGCATTTCAAGATGTAATTCTTTGCCTTCTCCTTGTCAATGCCACTCCAATCCTCCAACATAAAACAGATGGCCACTGAGAAGAAATAGCTTTAAGAATGTTACATCAGTTTTAAACATCAAAAGTTCCATCAAAAATTAGGTTCTCACCAGCACAGTATATGAATCGAAGATCAGTCTCTGCTCCAATATGAACAGGCAAAAAACTGCAAAATTGAAGTAAAAGATCAGAATAGATTCACTGCATAGCATCAACTGAAATGTATTGAAGTTTTGTCTGATCTGATCCATATGTTTTACTAGCTTATACAACATTTTTCACTAGCACTAGTTAAACATGTTATGACAATATCAAAAGTATACACTTGGCTAAAAGAGAGAAAAGAGATTAAAGGTAAAAGATAGTATGTCAATACATGAAAAAGGCTGATTACATAGTTGGAGACTTTAAAGCGTACCTTCCATCAGGCTGCTGAAGGTTTCTCATTGACATCAATATCGATTTGGAGTCCATATTTGACAGATTATAGCCAATGGTCTGTAGTATAGCTATCGCACAATAAGTGCTAGCCAAATGACTATGGTTATGAATCAGAACCTAAGCCAGATCAAACAGGACTAGTTATGGTTACAGTTACCGAAGAACTTAAAGCAATTTCCTTTATTACAAAAGGAAAATGATAAAATGTAGGTACAAGCAGGAAACCATAGACCAGTTCAATTCCACAATACCCCATCATTGTTTGGGGGAAATTGAGAAGATCTGGAACCATTAAAACCATAGAATTGACCTGCATGTAGTCAACCGCTGGTTTTTAATCCTTTATTATAGGTAATTAAAGAAAATACATATAAATCTGAAGCACAGCAACACTAATATTCCGCATGAAAACTATGCAAGAGAAACATATAATTGTAAAATTGCACACAATCAAATCAGACAATAACCACAGGCAATTAAGTTTATACCATTGCTTAATTCATCTTTATCCGCAGGACGAGCCTGCAAGGATAGAACCCAATTAGCAACAGCATCCTTGTCAACCTATAAAATAAAAACCATCAAGACTGCATCAGTTCTTAACTCAAGAATAAATAAATTTAAGCATAGAGTAAAAAATTTATCAGTGGCTACTGCAATAGATTCCGTTTAGATCCACGTAAAAGGTTCAAAATTCCAAACTTCCTTATCAAGAAATGCATTTAAGTGATATAAACTAACTGAATCATCGAATTGCAGTCATCTAAATGATTATCACATAATTGAAACAGTGCCAGTTTGCATTCGGAAATCAAATTCCAATATTTTCTCAGTAACGAAATGGAAGGGTAAGCCGTGGAGAGAGTTAAACAAAGCTATGAAGAAAGGACTTACGCAATCAATAGCGCCGAGAATGTCTAGGCCGGAGATGGTAAAGTAGGCAAGTGTGAGGCGATTGATCTCCTGCGTTTGGTAGTGATACGGCAACATCTGATACATCATCTGCAGGAATGTTACGTGTAGATCTCTATCAAACGTGGTGGACGGCGACTGCAAAGGATAGAGATCGTCGTCTTCTGATGATACATATTCGAACTCCAGTGAAGTTTTAGATCCAGCCATGAGTTGAACAGAGCAAGTTGAAGTAGCTTACAGAGGTGAGGTTTGAAGATGAATGACTTGGTGACTTTCTAGCTAGGAAAAATTGGTGCCAAGCTGCTTGAAGAAAGCCCATACCCCATAGGCATGCTTGTTTCAATTATGACAAGGCCTAAACAGATCCATCGCCAGCCACTGGACTCTATATCTTTGCAGAACCCAATTACCGTTGTGGTCTTTGGAAGATGAATGCCCCAAATGTCTACCATCTTTTCTTTGGTAGAGATAATCAATTTGTATGATTTTAGTTATCACTTCAACTAATAATTATTAAGATGTCACGTTCAAAATAAATACATACTAATTTATGATCCAGAATCAGACAGACAGTTAGATTAAGAAACAATGGACCAAGCGATGCGAGGCTTACCTTGGTGGATGCAGACGTAATAAATATAGGGAAAAGAAATGTTCCAAGTTCGCTCTCCATTATAAATGGAGGAATGTTCAAGTTTTTACTCTATTATAAATGTAAAAGCTGGAGGAAAACGAAAGGATGTTCATTTCTGCCTATATAATGTAATGTTCGCTAAGAGGACACGTATAATATATGTCAGACACAATGTAAGATCTGCATTGACAAGCCAAATTATTTTGCTTTGATGTGAAATTCATCTTTGATCCATCGCAGGCATCAAGTTTCAATCTTAAACTGCAAAATTTTAGGTGATGATTTTCGTCATTATCATTCCTGATGGTAGAGATTCTTAGTATGTTAATCACTCCAATGCGTTTTAAGGAGCATTCTCATTATTAACTCAGACAAGTTACAACTTGCTTATGATTAGTTGATGATTGAAACATACGGGACTACGACTATGCCAATATGAAAAAGGCTTCCTAGGTGTTTTGAGCTGGCTTTTGGATGTTGATTCCGATTGATCATTGTGACACTCCCAACTTGGCTAAATCCAACGAATGCAATTATTCTTTAAGCTCTTCCCTTGACTAGTCTGAATATTTCCATCGATGTTACTGTCACTAGTCACTTGAAAAGCCAACGCGCTTCAAAGATCCAGGAAGGGTGCTCGCCTTCACCAATCTCTACATTATCAAAGCCTCCACAATGACCACCCCCGTATCCACCATAAGAACCACTAGAGCTATGCTAATGAGAAGGCCCCACATTTCTATCTTCAATGATTTTCGTTGAGTACATTTTTATTATTGGAATCATAATCGTATTCACCACAACTATAAAGTCTATAACTATAATCACGTCCACCTCTATGGCTAGTATTACTCATTGCCTCTCACCCAGACAGAAGCTTAGCCTGGGACCTAGAAACTAAACATTGAGATTGAGTCACCGACTTCGACTCAGGCTCAGGCTCAGGCCATAAAGAAGCTTTCTTAGGCACGATAATGGCAATGATCACCTCTTGCTACTAAGCGGTGATCAACAGCGATGGTTTTCAGCAACCATATCGCTTAATAGAATGAAAGGATTTATGATCGCCATCTTGCCCTAATCAAATCTTCGAATTTAATTAAAAATTTAGGTTTAGAAATACTAACTATTTTATGATTAAATTTAAAAAGCAAACTCGACTAATTACCAAGAATTTATATAAAATTCTCACAATAAAGTATAGCCTCTTTTTATTTTGGTAGCATAGCGATAGAAATGGGAATGTGTAATTTGGAATGCCTAACTCTTCTCCAGTAAACATGAAATAGATTTTTTTTTTTTCTAAAATCTAGAATATGTCATTATAAAGCTTATTTAAGTATAAAAAGGTTACCCAATCCTACTATTAGTGTATCGGCCAATGGGGTTGCTTCATGAATCTTAGAAATCAATTTTAATAGGTTTGAAATTTGCCTTACACCTCCAAATCTTCGTGAGAAATAGAGAGCTCAAAAGAATGCCAATTATGAGGAACATAAAAATTAAAAGATTAGAAGAATTATAACTCTTCCATTAATTAAAAGATTATTTTAAATATTTTTTAAAATATTAGTATCTTTGTTGTATATCATCAAAAGTTAAATTTTGACTAAAATATTAAGAGGCAAAATACTTATTCATGCAAATAGTTACATTCATATTGATGGAAAATATATATTTTAATACTACCTACCAGAATGCACAACCCCCCTAACATTTGTGTTTGTTTCTAATATTTCCAATTGCATGACCACATTTTCTATAAAAGCTAAATTAAATATGACTAATAAATACTGAATAATAAGGTACACAATAACAAATAATAATAATAATAATTTTGTGGCAGGATTGGTTTATTGCACGTAGACTCTTATTTGAACGGAGAAAAGAAAATTTATGGGACATCATCATCAATCATGTTTTCTTTTTCAGATAACAATTTTAGCCACCTATAGTAAATACTAAAAATTGAAATTCAACTTTAATTCCCATATGGCATTATCCAAATAGTTACTGTGTCCTTTCTTGCCGACCATGTTAAAGAAGCTTGGAATGAGGATCCATTAATGTTCCTTCATTTTAAGTAGTTTTCTTCCTTCTCTTTACATAAGGTATGGCTGTCATAAGGCTTGATTTTTCTAGACCTGCTTCATTTAAGCTATGCTCTTCCCTTCTCACTTTTATTGCTACTAATTACATAAAATTATGACCAACTATACCACCACTTAGGTACGAACATTCCAAGCTCCTGGAATCACCGATCACCCTGAGTCACTGATCCATGCATTATAAGTTATAGCACAACCAACCAGCCTAAACTTTCTTAATTTTTCTTGCCTCACATGTGCCCAAGATTTTTTTTAAACGATTAAGCTGGCATGTAATATCGTTATACAACTCTCTCGTACAAAACGAAGGAAAACGATGTTTTTTTTTTATGTTGCAAAACTAGTTCGGGATCTAATCCCGGCCGCAATAAAATAATTATGAAATTTTTTCACAACTTTTAATTTCTTGAAAACCAAGATCTCTTTAATTCTATAAAATGATTAACATAAATCATAATAAAGCGGGAACTTAATTCGTACCTTATTCCAAAACTTGATCTTTATCTTGTTATATCCCTCGAAATGTTCATGAAACTGATCGATTCAACCACCGTACCCGCACAAATATCCGATTTCTAACAGTATCCATCCACAGAATGAATTGAAAGAACTCCGTAATAAATGCTAACTCCATAGAGCTAAAACCTAATCATAATAGATTCTGGTCATTTTAGTAATTTAATTGAAATTTAATTCTAATTTTAATTAAACTTTAACTAGAATTACAAATAGTTCTAATTAAATACCAATTATGCCCAAATTAAATTCAATATATCTTATTGATCCTTATTTTTTAAATATCTTATATTTAATTATAAAGTTTTTCAAACTTTACATTCAAGTCTAATTTGATTAGATTAACTTTACTATCTTTAACTCGTTCTTCATATGAGACCTATTAAGTTCCCAAATATGTTGACAATGATTATAAACTCTAATTCTAATTTATAATTAAAATTAGATAAATTAAAAAAAATTAAAACTCTTTTAATTTATCTTTAATTCTCTAATTAAATAATTTATAATCGTAGATCAAGATTGATGTCTAATAATGTTTCATGACCAGCCAAATATTTAGGAATATTAAAGTAGTTTTAACTAACCTTTCTGTGCATGATTTTTCCATATAATTCATTCCTTTCATCATACAATATTTCAATTAGACATAGAATATAAAATTAATGTTTATCATATTTTGAGTCCAATCATATTAATTATCTACCGTTAGCTATTGATTCAATTAGTAACATTTGTAAACTATTTACAAAATGTCATTCCACCTTAACAAGGATTTCCCAAATCAATACTAATAGAGAACATCGAAATATTCTTTACAATTACTTTAAAGTGATAAATCATATATTGATCACACAACTACTTCTATGTAGTTCAAGTTACATCCAATGACTATCGATTAAATAACTAATGATTAAATCGGTTATAAGTAATTTCAAAATATAGCAATCTCTATACAAGATAACGTTAGTGACCTTAGTTCTAATGATCATTTATATAATCATCACAATGAAAATTTCATAAATATACAAGTAATGTTCCAAATGGATTTTTCTTGTTGGGTCTGTTCAGTGAATTTGTTCGCTAACAAGCATCCACACATTTGTTTAAGTATCTCTATACTTGAGCTTATAAGTTCGACTACTTCCTTTATAAAGAAAAACATAACTTGTGCTAATCTTTTTATAATCTATTAATGTCTAGTCTTAATAAAATAATGACTATGAATAATTTAGAAATAATACATAAATACAATATGAATCTTATAATTATATCCTCATTATAATTTCATTTGTAATATATAATTATTCCATAAACTTTATTATATGCATCTAAACATGTATAAGATAAAGAATGTCTTTAAATAATTTTTCACTAAACTATTACCAAAGCAATTAGTTGTAAGGAATAAACCAACATTTTAAGCATGGATGTCCAAACACAAGATGCATATTATGACATTGACATTGAAATGCTACAAATGGAGAATACAGTAAGCTAACATGACGATAGCTTTAAAGTCATTTTCTTATGCCAGTATATATGACAGCCAGAGTCTTAGAGATATATCCTAACTTGGTATCCTTACGTTAAATATCGAAATATCAATTACAACTAGAGAAGTACTGGACGATGGAAATTCAATCTATCAAAACAAAGATTTTATACGTATTTCCATTATCGTTGGCCATGTTTTATGTTTTCATGTGGCATTTTCTAAATACTTACTATTGTCCAAATTAAGGCCTGTTTAGTTGGATGTTATACTCTTTATATTAAAATGATTTTTGTAAAAAGTTTAACGTTATGATTTTAAAGCAGAAATCATGTTCAATTAAAAGGTCATAGTTGTCACTTGAATTTTTATATATATTTTATTTTTAAATAATAAAATTTTATTATTTTATTATTAATTATATAAAAATATTATTATTATTAATTAATTTTTATTTTATTTTATTTTATTTTATGTGATTTATATTTAAAAATAAT
>JANZLD010000237.1:29198834-29211134 GCA_026413575.1 Erythroxylum carthagenense | reverse complement strand
TTGAGACTTCATTTTGTTTACTTCCTTCACTTTTTTTATTTGCAGGATGTCAATCAAGACACTGGAGGTGGCGGTGAAAACTATCCACTCCAAATTCCGCCGCCTCTGCCTGGTGGCGGCAGCAGCAACGGATCTATCCGGCCTGGTTCTATGGCGGAACGGGCCAGACTAGCCAAGATTCCACAACCAGAGGCAGCCCTTAAATGTCCCAGATGTGAATCAACAAACACTAAGTTTTGTTACTTCAATAATTATAGCCTCTCACAGCCTAGACACTTTTGCAAGACATGTAGAAGATACTGGACTAGAGGAGGTGCACTGCGGAACGTACCGGTTGGTGGAGGTTGTAGAAGGAATAAAAGGAGCAAAGGAAGTAACAGATCAAAGTCTCCGGTTAAAGCTGGGTCCAGCCCAAGCAGCGGACTTACTTCTAATGGTTGCTCCACTGAAATGATAGGCCATATACCACCACAGTTACCAATTTTGCCACCTTTACATCACCTTGGAGAGTATAATTCTGGCGGAATGGGACTGAGTTTTGCTGGAATTCAGCCTCTGATGCCAGTGACATCTGCCAAGTTTCATATTGGAAGTACTAGTTCAAGTGTTGGTGTTGATCAGTGGAGATTACAAGTGCAACAACAAGTACAACAGTTCCCTTTCTTGGCTAATTTAGACCAATCATCTGGGTTGTATTCATCTGAGAGTGAAGGGGTCGCTGGTCAATTTAGGTCGAAGCCATTGGACAGTGCAGTTGCTCATCCATCTCCTTTTAAAACAGAAGAAAAAGAAGGAATAAATTTATGGAGGAATTTCGGGGGAAATGACCAGTATTGGAGTGGCAATGCATGGAGTGATCTTCCTTCTTCTTCCGCAAGTCATCTCTTGTGATTTAAATCCCCCTCAATTAGTACACGAATAAACCTATCCTATCGGACTTGGTGCGCTTTTTTTTCTTTTTTCCTTTTTTTTGTGGATTAATGTCCAATTCGAATTTCCAGTTTACTACAGGTCGATCCTTCGCAGTGGTGAAAAGCAATATTAGACTTGAACACCGAGTGGAAGAAGGAATATGGATCAAGGGATACTTCTAAACTAAACGCAGTTAGAAACGGTATTAAATTATCGTTTATTTTACGTGCATTTTTTGAGATATAGGGATCAGTGTTCATGGTCCTGGGTTGGGTTTGGATATCTGACAGGAAGAGCTAAACTGCTATGTTAGATCAACACCCTGTACATATTAAATGGTTTTCATGTTAAAGATATGAAGAAATTGTCAAAATCTTGTTCTTTTTTTTCTTTTATTAGCGACTCACAGTCAAGTTAATGACTTGATGAAGATATTTATTTGCTAACATCTGATCTTTGTATGAGGAATTAAGCATCTTGAATTCCACTATAATTACCTAACAGGTGTCAAAGTTTGTGCGAGAAGCACTCATATCATGGATCTCTTAGGAGATTGTTTGATTTGATCAGAGCCATCTCTATCAATCTTTCCTCTTTGGTATATATAAAGTAGCTCTATTCTATCCTTGCACGCTTTTTTAAAGACTGAATTAAAGTTGTTTTAGCATTTACTAGCTAGTTCCACTAGTTTATGGATAGACATAAGGCATTACGAGACTCAATTCTCCATAGTCTCTACCTGCTCTCTCTCTCTCTCTCTCTCTCCATTCCTCACCTTATGCAGCTAACCCTAGTAACGAATAGAAAAAAGAACAGTGAAAGGGACGATGTAGTACCTTGCCTTTGATGCCAATAGAAGAGGTTCCGTCTTTTGTGAGTTCTTAATTCCATTTGATTTTTTCATGGTCTTGAAAAATGGTATCGAATGCATTGTTCCAACAAACAAGAACTTAGTAATTACTAATTAGTGCTACTCTCAGTTGCTTTAATCACCCATTTGGGCAATTTCGAGTTCCCACATGTCTCCAGGTCCCGTATTTTAAGCTGGGGTTAGTTATTTCTCACTCACTTAACAATAAAAACCGTTGAGCACATCTAAGTTCGTGCCCTTCTTTTAGACTTTGACGTGAGAGAGAAAAAGAAGGTAAAGGAGACGTCAAAATGTTGCTTTGGAATTATGAGCGTGGACATATATACTTATTTGTTTGGTTTGGTTTGGTTTGGTTTGAGAGATATAAAAGAATGATTGGATAAACAAATTATGGAGCTTATAGCAAGAACAAAGGACAAGTACTCATTTGTTGTATATGCAAGTTATAACGAGCATAGGCAATAGCAAGAAGCAAAGGAAGCGCCAAGATCCCACTCAAAACCAAGCAAAAAGGCTCGTCGGATACTCGAATAGATTTGTTAGCAAATACCGACAACGCTTGCATTGGTCGAGCTATACTATTCATACTCATAGTCATTGCTTTTCGTTCCCTGCTTTTCTTGTCTAAAGCAACCTGCAAATTAACACGACAGATTCATACGAAAATGGAACCTGGGTTTTGGATCGGCTTTTGCAACAACCAAGACTGTTCGACCAACAATGGTATTGTAAGTAACCCGTACATCCCAGCTCTCTCTCGAATGTACATGCTTATTTTTGGTGGATTTGGTTGCAAGATACTGTAGATAGTAGTGATCTGATCCCCAAAAGTATTTAAAGAAATGGCTAATTAAAGAGGAGAAGATTTGAAGTAGACAGAGCTCGAAAATCCAAGCATGGTGTGCGTATATGTTTGTCGATCTTGTTGGTGCCCACATGTAAGATGTAATAGTTTAGGCGTGTGTATGTTCTCTCTGCTTCCATTGCAGCTTTCGCTTTTGAGAATTGAGAGGTCATTGCTGTTATCGCCCAGTTCTCTCTTTGAGGGTATGTGTAGGCATGAGATTCCAATCATGTTTTTCAGATCTCACGTTATTCCACGTGTACTCAATCATGCATTGCGTTATAGATTCGTCTGGGGTACAAGCGTCGTTCGGTTTTATTGTATTATTAATTTTATTTTAAAAGTTAACTGGAAAAATCTTTACATGGTTCTCATTCTCAAACCCTTCATAGTTCATACCGTAGTATACGAATTAACATAGCCCAAGTGAGATTTCCATTTGGTTATGAAGTTATCACTATTAGCTTGCTAATATTGATTTTTTTTTGTAAGTAACTAAATCTTTCTTAGCACCACATGAATAAACTATTTAATATATTCTAAGTCTATATTTCCTCCTCCTCACATATTGGTAATATATTTATTAGTAGAGTACTTGAGGTTGCTATAGAGGATCGAGGGTTGGCCCTATTCGTTGATTGAAGAAATAGATTAAAGTTTATGACCTTAATTTGATTGCATCATATCCCACAAACATATTAATGGAGTCTTACGTAAAGAAGCACGTAGTTTTTTAATGATGACATGAAAACAAAACAAAAAAAAGTTGCAATGAGATATCCATTACCTTTAGGAGGCTAAAGAGACAAAGATCGATGATGGAACTCTACGTTTGACCAGAACAAGTTACTTTTTTTTGGTAATAATTGGAACAGATCGATCCATAGGCCAGATCTTCATAACCAAGTTCTATTTTTCTTCCCACCTTCTTCTAACAATGTCCGACAATTTGTGGTGACTAGTTATAAGTTTGTGTCTTAATTCTCAGGTAAAAAACAGGCCTTATACCGAAAGTGTTTTTGCAAATGGATTTTGATATACTTCTCTAGCAAGTTGACGTTGATGCGCACCTTACCAGTGTGATGGACTACACGTGAAAAATATAACTATCTTAGACTGTAATTATACCACAATTCGCCTACTAGCTTTGACCCAAATTTAAACCAATAGAACACCAAGTATGTGGGTTTTCAATTAGCTAGCTCTTGTCATCTTTCTCTGAGGAAAAGAAAGTAAAAGTTTTCTTGTCGTGTCTGATCAATTAACTAAGAAAACAGTGTGGGTCATGTTTAAATCTTTGTCCCTGAAAAGAGTAATTGAAAGAATTATCTTATAATAAGATACAAATAATCTTTTTCAACTAATTCTAATTATTATTATTTTGCGGCTAAAACATCGGTTTCCTACTTAATTATTTTTTAAAAAAATAAAAGTTTCATATCTCACTTTAGTCTTAAAGCAGATTAGGTCTTGATTTGTTTTCCACTGTTTAGTTTCTTATGATTGAAACGATGCCTAAGAGCTTTTACCGCCTTTAGTGGTGGCAGAAGGAAAACGTTGGTAAGTACGTGTCTTATGCTTGAGAATTTTGAGTCCACGGAAGAAATGCCAACTTCACTGTAACGTGGTAAGCTATATGGACTTTTTTACTAAATGACTCAACCCATTTAAGTTTAACTCAATAGAGTAGGTCGGATAAGTTAAAGGAATCAGATTTTAAGAATTAACTTATAGATTATATTTGGTTTTTAAAATAAAATTAAATCAAAACAATAAGTTGAATTATAAAAAATTAACTCAATCTAGTATTTGTAAATCACTTAGAATTAATTTCATTTCAACATTTTTTATTACTTGATCTGCATGCAAATGTTGTATTGGTTCCATGCTAAAAGGAAAAGCCGGGGTTTCAGAATCAGATAGTGAGGCCTGGCATTAAGATCAAAGGTGAAAGTGGCAGCAATGCCCAAATTAGCTTGGTGATATGAAGCCGACAGTTACTTCACGTGTTCAGCTCTAACGTCCACTTTTGACTCAATTGGACCACTGAACATGAATCTGAATGTGGTCATCTGTCCAAAATAATATTTTGTAAAGTGGTTTTGAGTTCGTCCAACGCATGTGGTTTGCTAAGAGAAATGTGTCCATGTATACGTCTAGGGATATTTCTGTTTTGTGACAGATACTATAAAGAAACGGGCGTCGAATCCTTGGGCTGGCCCCGTTCCCGCTCTGCGACTGGGATTTAGGAGAAACTCATAGGAATGCAACTGTGGGAAACTTGAGCCTTTTCGTTTGCACAAACAATTCCTCTGCTTCTTCTTCTGTTTCCCAACAAATACAACATGGCTGCACTACACACACTTCCTAATGTATTTGAAACTTTCTTGTAACCCACATATTCCATAACCCTTAAAATTTTGGCCGGATTTACCTGTTTACTGATTAATGGCAATGGTCAGAAAGAAGCATTCTGTTGCATCTGGTTTAGACTGACGCATGTCTTTGTTTTTCTGGTAGGTATTAATATTCTTTTAGGAAGTTCCAGTGTTTTATAGATTCAACTGGAAGATGCTGCTTCAAGTCAACTCAAACCAACTCTAATTAATAATAATGATCTTAATTTATTATTAAGTATTAGTTCTATAATACATGATAAAATATAATAAATTTCAGACCTTATTCAATTTCTTAATATTAATTAAAATTATTCAAACACTTAAAATTATAATCTGTGTCAAAATTACATTAACTCTATTGTTTATGCATGTTTTTTTAAAGCAAGTAATAAATTCATTTAAAAGGCGAAAATTACATAGTATATGAGGTTATATTTCTTGAGATTGGAGCTCATACAAATTAAGGAAACTAGAAAGCGCAAAATGTCTAACAATAACAAAATCCAAAAGCTTAGTTGCATTTTAATGTAATTGGAGATGAACAATTGATTAGCATTGATTATGATACCCATCTTTAGTTTTATCCAGAATTTAATCCAATTATACTCTTTGTACTCTTCAGCTTTTCTAAAGATTCTAGTATTCCTCATCCGCCAAATATATAGAACTAGCATTGCAAAACTAATTTTGAATACTCTTTGGTCTTTTTTGCTGGCCCATTTCAATTTGTTACCCAAACCAAGATTTTAGTCCAGCTATTTATGTCTTGTAATTAAGAAAAGCACTATATAGTTGTTTAGTATGAAGACATTTGAAGAACATATGATCTAAAGTTTTAGCTTCCCTAGAGTATAAAGGGCAATTTGTATTTGGAATTTGAAACTTGATATTATTCCTGGTCCCCAATTTCTATAGAGTTGCTAACCATAAGATAAAAGAGTGAGCTGGAGTAATAACTGAACTCCAAATTAGCTTATGAAATGGAAACTTGATCATAGGGCCAAGCAACAATTGTCTACAAGATTGAGTAGTAAATTTGTGAGATTTATAGAGCTCCCATCTCACTTCATCTTCTTGTACCTGACTTGGAGAATATGAAGGCCATTGTTCAACAATAGATTTGATTCCTCCTACACATATGAAAAGGCCAATGCCAATGGTTGTTTTGAGTTAATGAGTGCACTTTGGTGTCCTTAGGGATAGTCTCTTTAATAAAGAGGTGAATGTTATATAAAAGATCTTAAGATGTGCCAATTATCAAAACAAAATGAAGTGCTCTTCCCATTTCGAACATAATGCTTAATATGAGAGTGCGTGAAGGATCTTTTATGTGAAATCTGCTAAAAAGTGTAAGATTGTGAAGTCTGAGGATTTGACCAAACACTTTTCTTCTTGATATGAAACATGTGTACCCATTTTACCTATATAATTTCTTTGTCCTAGCATATCCTTCAAAGCCTCTTTGTCAACAAGATTTTGCTCATTGTACTAGCTGAATTGATTCCCAATCCTCCATACTGCTTAGGAAGACATATAACACTCCATTTGACTTTAGACATTTTTTTCTTACTAGAATTTTGACCATTCTAAATGAAGTCTCTAATACTCTTGTCAATTTTCTTTAGAACTCCTTTAGGGATAGTTAGATGAGATAGCTAGTAGATATGCAAATTATTAAGAATATTAAAGGCCACTTATAACCTACTTCCATATGACAAGAATCTGTGCTCCATTAAGAAGGTCTTCTGTTGACTTTTTCTATGAGAGATCTGCATTTAGCTTCCTTAAGCTTCTTTGTGGATATTGGAACCCCCAAGCATCTGAGAGGTAGTTGATGTATGTTGAGTCCAGCATCAGCTATCACACGCACTGATTCTTCACAACTTTGTCTCAAAGGATAAGCAATATATTTACTTGGATTAAATTTAAGACCTAAGATATCCTGAAAAATCTGTAAAGCTCTTAGAAGAGTTGCAATGGAAACAAGAGCATTGGCACAAAGCATGAGCAAGTCATCTACAAATGAAAGTTGAGTAATACCAAGACCATTGCATTTATAATGAAAATTGAAATTCATGTTTCCTTCTATACAAAGTGATTCTTTGAAGCACTTTCATGGCAATGGAAAATAGATAGGGGAAAAGAGGATCACCTTCTTTGATTCCTCTGTTTGCTTTATAAACCTAAGAAGGTACTCTATTCATCAAAACTGAATAAGAAACAAATGATATGCAAAAGTGAATCCATTTGATGAACTCAAAAGGACATCAAAAGGCCTGTAAAGAACTGATAATGAAACTTCATTCAATGGTGTCGTAGGCATTTGTGAAATCAATTTTGAGTGTACAACTCTTGATTTGCTCCTTTGATTTGTAATCTTTGAACAATTCCTGAGCTAGCAAGATATTATCACCTATACTTTTTCATGGAACATAAGCACCTTGACTTGAATTGATTAAGCTAAGTAAGTTGACTTTCAAATTGTTAGTAAGGATTACAGAATGAACTTGTACATCACATTATAATATGCAATAGGTTTGAATTCATTTAAGCATTTAGGATTAGGAATTTTGGGCATCAAGACCAAGTTAGTCTTATTAAATTCAGTAAGTAGCCTACCACTTTTGAAGAATTCTTATACTGCTCTTACTACTGGAGCTTACAACACAATTCATTTCTCCTAAAAGAACCTTACATTAAAGCTATTTGGTCTTGGATCAAGGGATATCATTTTGTTTCTATTTCTTCTGCCTTGAACCATATTTTAGAAATACTTAGTATTCCTATTTCCTTACTGCATCCATTACACTCTAAATTTATGTTTCTACTGGGAATTGTAAACTTCAAGTGCTTGCATATATTTTTTAAGGACAAGTCTCTCTTTCTCTATTAGCAAAGAACCCGTAGGATTGGTCATTAACTACTTCTGAGTGCAAGTGAGTTCCTTTGTTGCTTGTAACTTGTTTGTCTTCATCAAATCTAGGGTACCCTGAAGTAGTTTGACATAATTAGCCTTGATAGATTTATTGCAAGCATTGGAATGCTTTAGAACCCTGAGAATGTTTGTTAATAGCTTCTGCTATAATTGAGTTAAGTTGGGCATGCTTTAATATGGAATTAAAGAACTTGAATGGAGATCTACTTGTCTTTATTTTGCTATTAACAATTACAGTGATTAGAGCGTGATATGAAATTAGTGGTTTTCCAAACATTACATAGCTTTCTTAAGTTTTAGTGAGCCAATAATCATTGACTAAACATCTTTCAAGCTTCCTTAGTACCAGTCCACTATTCTTTTGATGATTACTCTATGTAAAGATAGATCCCTAAAATTTGAGATAAACCAAACGAAGATTAAAAGTAAGTTCTACCAATTCTCTACTATTAGCGTGTGTTATACTTC
The DNA here is from genome assembly GCA_026413575.1 of Erythroxylum carthagenense. NCBI lineage: Eukaryota > Viridiplantae > Streptophyta > Magnoliopsida > Malpighiales > Erythroxylaceae > Erythroxylum > Erythroxylum carthagenense. Next base: position 29,202,705 of record JANZLD010000237.1, on the reverse strand, counting down.
TTCTTCCATTGGATTTAGCTGGAGATAAACAGTTGAAGTCTCTTGCAAGCATCCAAAGGCCTGAGTTGCTCATGTCAATTGCTTTCAAGTCCCTCCATAATGCAGCCTTTTGGAATTCCCAATTTTCTAAATAAATGATTGTAATTGATATTGGAATCTTAAGCTTTGATAATAAGTTGACAATGTAGGAGTTATTCAGTGCAGAGCCAATTTGTTAACATTAAATGAGTTAGATCAAAAGCCACTAAAATCTTTCCATTGGGATACTTAGAATGATTACCTAATGCTTTCCATCTAGTAAGGAGGAAGTGTAAACCCTTTTTAAAAACTTTTCTTTTAAGTTGGTTTCCACCAAACCAACAAAACTCAATTGCTTAGTAGCTAGGTAATCTTTTAGTGATAACCGTTTATTGGGGTAGTTCCCCTCACATTCCATATGGTACAAATCATTGGATTGCTTGGTTTTAGTTTTTCTCTTGGATTTTTGATTGCTAGATCCACTTTCTTGTCACTACTCAAGCTCCTTTGTGGTTCCATCTACTTTATTAATGAACTCCGCTTTTTCATTAGGCATAGATTTATTGATTTCATTACTAACTTCTTGCTTTTTTTTTCTAAATTTATTGTCTCTACTAGCTATTGAATATTCCCACCATACACTGCTTCACCTATTTTATATTGAATATCTAAAGTATTTGTTACCTTTGAAATCAGAGGAGTGTCTTGCTAGACTTGAGAATTTGTTATTCCCTTATTTGATGGTGATTACAGATATAGGGTTTTAAAATTTGCATAAGCTTCATCATCATGATTAGAAATTTCCTGCTTATCTTGAGTATCAAAATTTGCTTACAACATATCAAATTGTTTAGGAATTTATTGCTAACCTGAGGCTTCATTGTTAACTCGTGATTCATCAAATTTATTGAATGAAGTTTCTGCATCTACATCCTTTTTGTTCTTTTCTTCCTTGTGACTTAGTTTAGGAAGCCACACTTTGGTTTTTTCTTTAACATATGGTTTCTAGGGGTAAGATAAATAAACTTTTTCTTCAATTAATTCTCCTCCATTATTATATCTCATTATAGGAATGCTTTCAAGAATTGCTTTTCTATGCTCAACCTTAATACAAACTCTATCATACCTAACCCTCTTCATGTTAGTCGTATTCTCATCTATTGCCAGAGGAGAGCTAATATTCTTACTAAGTAGCTCAATCCCTTTGAAGACCAGTATTTAAGAGGTACCTTATGCATATTAACCCACATAGGAATGGTTTTGATTTCAGATCTATAAAGTTTAAAACCCATATCCCACTTCCTCAAGAATATTAGCTTATATTGCGTGTGCCAAGGGTGTAACATACTACTCTTATAAAGCATAAGCCCGAACATACCAAAGGATATTTGAGAACATACTATATGAAAATGGTATGATAAGACAATCAAACTAACTCATTAAAGGCATCAAACATATCATAAGCATTTTGAATGTTCATTTCTTCCCATTTTATTCACAAACATAAAAGTCACATGTGTCATTACAATTCTGAATCCACATATACATTAAGCAACATTTTTATGAGTTCTATCTCAGTATCAAAAATATAACATGAAATGGGATGCTAATACATAAGAATCTAACTAGACTTATCAGATTCAGTTGATCAAACCTTTGAGCCATTCTCGTCCCCCAAAATGCAAGTACTAGACTTCTACTAGATCAGCTTGGTAGCTAGAACTCCCTTGAACCTAAAAAACAATGTTGTAATTTTGATGAATTTACAAACTCAATGAGTGAATCATCATCGATGTATTCACTCAAGTCAAATCATCAAAACAAAAATATCAAAGTTTATTACACTTTCCATAACCATAGCTAGCATTGTATATCACAACACATCATCCATTAATTTCAATTGTAATTCACTATTTCAAAACAATTCAATACTTCATTTGAATTCAATCATTTAATACATGTAAGGATGTATATGCAAATGCATATGTGTTTTCATTTTTATTTTTATTTTATTGTGACCAAGTGCCTATCAACCCAATTTACTATCCCATATCCATTGTGGATACCGAGATTATTTCTAGCCCATATCCATTATGGATAACAAGTCTATGTTATCTAAGCTTGAGGCTCTTTTTCATAATCCTGAGCTCAAAGCTCTTTTTTTGCACATCGATCACTTTGGTCATAACTCCTTTATCTGATCATGCATTTCAATGGGATGAGATGCATTATTTCATATGCTATGCTTTCATTTCCTTTCATTTCTGTGTACTCATGCCACATATATCAAACTCCTTGGATCTAAGTCTGACATTTATCAATTAGTTGTACATACGTTCTATATTAACCATACAATTCATACAGAAGCATATATAAATCAGTTTACACATCTAAGTTAACTCACAGTATGCTCCAAAAAAGCTATTATCTTGATGTTTCGGTAATGTCTGGATATTGATGATCACCTTACGCATCTATCGTCATACAATACCCACATAGTTCACAAATCACTAATTTGTTTAATCATATGAATATATAATCATACACATGTATATGTGTCATGTTTCAAAGCATACTCAATTGACTTTTCGGGTATGTATTCTTATACAAATATCTTGACCATTGAAACATTATAGCTTGTATACAACTAGTTTGCAATAAGGTGTATACCTTAAGTAAGCTTGATTTACTCCAAATTCATCAATGATACATGCACCAAACTTTTCTAGCAATATATATTCATACAATTACCCAATTCTCATTCATAATTACCACGTGTTCTTCAATGCTCATTCATTCATGCCTAATACACATTACTCATATCTTAAGATCATGTTTGCCTTCATATGAACACCTTTATTCCTTTATCACATCATAATTTCCAAATTTGGATACATTGACGTCAAACAGTACATTCTTTAAGTTATGATATCAATTAACAACCTAAACTTATCAAACTCTTAACTAATTAATCAAGCCATAATCTAGGTTCATTCCAAACCTTAATCAAGTCCAAGTACATCAATTTAGAGTGACTTTTCCTCAGCTAGTTCAGTATGTACACAAAGCAGAAATTAACAATCCAGAATTAGGCCCACGATCATGGGGGACCATACCATGATCGTGCACTGAGGGCCATAATAATGCACTGTCTTTCTTTCCTCAATTCTGCATGAGTTTCTCATACTTAGAGACATCATTACCACTTGAACTTTTCCAGAATTCATGTTCTTTAAAGGTACTTCATTTCATGCTAGTCTAGCTTCCATATTGATTACATTAAATCTCACAAAAACCTGCTTATTTGTTTTACTACCATTCACTTTATACCATCATATGTGCAGTCCTAACTTTTTCAGATTTGAAAACACTTCATTAACACCTATCTTTAGCATGAATTCATCATAAATTATACTTCAAGTCCTAACTTAAATCATCTATATAACATCCCATAAACTTCTATTTTCTTGCATCCAAAAGCAGAACAGAAGGTACCCCTTGCATTCATCATTTTCTAGCACAATTTCAACACCAATACCATATTCAATCTATTCCTAATCAATCATCATAATTTAAGCTAACACATGCCACAATAGATCAGTACTTTGCTTGTTCAAATCAAATGCCACCTCAATGTATCAAGCCTGCTTTGCCTCACATGCATGCAAGATCATCTCAGGAACAATAAGGGAATAACATGAGTGTTGGACCCCGATCCTTAAGTGACAATTTAGAGATATGAAATGAATTCAATGGGTATTTTCGGATATGAATTATGTTATAGAAGTCTTTATGCCTTGAGGAAATTGATGAGAAAAAGAATTTATTGGTTTTGATGACTTTGAAGATTAGT
>JANZLD010000237.1:29148504-29158712 GCA_026413575.1 Erythroxylum carthagenense | reverse complement strand
ACATTTACCAATAACTATTGACACTGTAATGCATGTTTAATGCAACACTTTGCCTGTACCAAATCCTAACCTGATCCGAATTTCCAATATACCCGTCACTCCGGTAACGGGATGTTACACTCCATCTCTCTCTTTCGAATCTCAACAGTTCCGTGGACTTCGTCTCCATCTCGCGGAAATGAAGGTGACTCTGGTTTCACGCAGCAGTTGAGTGGTCATTAAAGAAGGCCTTGAGCTCATCGATTCGGTACTATCTCTTTCTCTCTTTCACAAGGTTGTAATGTCAGTTCTATTGTGTTAGTTGCTAAGGAAATGAAAAGATGGCGAAATGTGCATTTGTTTTCTTGATTCGAAAAAGAAAATAATGTGTACTTGGTTGACTTAGTTAAGTTCTTGGTTGACTTACTTAAGTTCCTTGATTAGTTACTATAGTTAACCAATTGCTTCTTTGCGTGTTTAAAGCGTTTTGTCATTTATGTGTGCTTAAGATGTCCTGTAGGCTACGGTGGCTAATCTGCAGGAGGCAATTCAGCTTCGAAGTAAGTTTTTTTTTCTTGGTTTATTAACTTAAGCTCTTTGCCTTTTCTGTGGAAACGAGTGTAGATTATACAGGATAATTATGACTATGATGAAACAGAATTTCAGTCTTTTGTAATAACCTATGTGTCCATGTGTCGGATACGTGTCCGTGTCGGACATCCACTGACACGCAGTAGACACGTGCCCGACATGTGTTCGTACGTGTTGGAATTAAAAAATAACTTTTTTCGACTCTGACACAGCTCGGACATGTCTGGAGATCGCTCAGACACGACTTAATGAAATATATGCTCCATGAAATATATGATCCATATATTTTTAGAGGAGCTTATAAAGTACCAAATATGTATGAACTATCAAGATGTTAGAAGTCTTGAAACACATCAATCAATATATATCATATTATGAATTTTGAATTTTTTTTCTTTATATATAAATTCCATGTCCGTGTCTACCAAATTTTAAAAGTTGGTGTGTTCCCGTGTCCACGTCATGTCACATGTTCGTATCCGTATCTATGCTTCTTAAGTAATAACATAAACAAGATTTTGTATCATGGATGTCTTGCTTGTGGAAGTGACTAAAAAACATAGTATATGACTCTATTCTTCATCTATCATAGTAAATCGCTCCTGTATCTGTTCTCGGAATCAATCGATTGCAGCTATCTGCATCACATTCATGTTATAATTTATAGTCAATCTCATATATTCAAGGATATTAAAGCTTCTCACTTTTCTGAAGGTGAATTTAGTGGTTGAATAAACTAGACATCTTGGCAGATATGTGCATACTTTTCCCTCCAAAGGATACTAATATACAGACTATATTATGGATTTTTATATGATTTCCTGTAATTTTCAGTGGGGCGACTTTTATCCAACAACTGTAACATGAAACAGTTCAGCTACTTAGTTGAACTTGGTTACCTTTTTCTTGGCCTAGCATTTGTCTAATTTGGGTTCACAATGTTTGTAGAGAATTCTACCTATTTTCCTTTAAGTCACCACACTATACTAATTCTATATATAACAGAATTTCCACTTAGAAACCCCATTTCGAAATGCAAGGAACAAATGTTTGTGCTTAGTATGAGATACTATTGTATCGGATTCAGCAACCTTACTTCTATATCACATAAACAACAAAAAGTTCTACCCTTCAAGACAGCGGCTGACCCTTCCAGTTCCCCCCGATCAACGGAAAGACCTGTTGTCCTCGAGTTCATATCTTCTGTCCAATTTTATGGTATCTTATTCTGTTTCATGAATCTCAGCAATTTATTTATGTGAGTTCCGCACGGGTCTCGCATAAATAAACGCGGGACCCATATAATAAATGGCTGAGATTTATAAAACAAAATAAAACACCATAATATTAGACAGAGGATCCTGTCCCGTTGTCCTCAGCTACAAGAAGAGTCTCAAGGAGTACTCTAACAATAATTCAGACAACTATAGTTTTCAAGGACCTGGGTCCACAAGTTTCCTATGGGACACTTTTTTTTGTGAGAATCTGGTCCTTTGGTCCTCTATCCTGTCTTTTACCACTTCCCAGTGTACAAGTATTTTGGCTACAAGGAGGAGCGGGTAATCCATCCTGTTCAGACATATGCTTTATCCTACTGGTGTTTCCACTACTTCAAGCTTATCATGGAGACATTTTTGTGTTCATTGATTCAGCCATGCAACTTCACCTCTTTCCAATGTGTTTCGGAACTGTGCTTATTATTGTTTGGCTCCTATATTGCATACTTTGTGAACCATCCCCTTTACAAACCTGTTGGTGACCTTCAGATGAAGATTGGTTTTGGCCTTGGTTTACTTTGCCAAGTTTCAAACTTCTAGTGCCATTTGATTGTGAAGAATCTTCGCAGTCCAGATGGAAATGGAGGGTATCAAATCCCTCATGGATTTCTCTTCAATATTGTGACATGTGCAAATTACACCACAGAGATTTATCAATGGCTTGGTTTTAATATTGCAACATAGGCACTTGCAGGTTACATCTTTCTCATGGTTGCAACTGGCATCATGACCAATTGGGATCTTGCAAAGCATCGACGCCTGAATAAGGTAAAGTCTTGGTGCTCTATATTTACCTAGTTTCTCACGTTTGTCCGTATTGAAGTCTAGAAATATGAATTGTACGTAACGAAAGACCATCGTCATATATACTTGAATTTCATCAGTCTATAACAATTTTCTTCTAGCTATATGGTAAGGAAAGATAATTTCTGTTGGCATTGAAGCCTATTAGGATTGTAATTCATGCTTTGCTCACAAAACCACAATGATCTGCTTTGCTTTCCTATTAGATCCATGTTGAATTGAGATGTCTTCCAATATCATTAGGTTATGTCCTGTTCATTAAGACTGAATTTTTGTCATTTGTGTTTCTTATCTCCCTTTCCTATCTTAATCATAATATTTCTCTTCTGCTACTAAGTCAAAAAATTTGGAGTCAATAAGAGCATCAAAGGAACAAAATCGATCCAGCCATTCTTGATGGGACATAGTTAAAATATGAACATCTTTAAAGTATATGTCTGCAATTTTTCATAATTCTTTACATATCTTTGAATGTTTTGATTTTTACTCTTCTCACTGGTGCGAGAAAGTAATCAAAAGGTTTTCATTGCCTACTCCTTTTTTCCCTCAAGTTTCGTTTTTCCCGTAACCAAGTCCTTCCCTTCTCAGCTTTTTGATGGAAAGGATGGAAGACCTTAATATCCAAACCGATGGGTCATCCTGCCTCCATTCCTGTTGATTATCCAGCTATATTCTAATATTTATCAACTCAGCAAACTCGAGATTGTGGTTTTTTGTACTAAATAGAAATAGGAGCTCATGTCATGCTTGTAGCCAATGCATGAAGATCTTAGTCTTTCTTTCGGGCATCCTTAAATTGTCAAACACTCGGAAGATGATATCCTTATCAAAAGCCATTCCATGTTAGTTTTTCAGTTGTTAAAATTACTTGGGGAACGGATTACACTTTCCTGTTTAACTAATTTGTTTGATTGAATCTCATTTCTGATATTTGGTATTTGGTGGGTTCATGTCGTTTCTATAATCTTAGAATAGTACCTGCTGATTATTTGCAATGTTACAGCAAAGGCGTACGGGTCAACAAGGGCCTATAACCATTCCAAGTTAAAAGTCTACACGACTGAAACGAAGTTAGTGAACTAACAAGATAATGAATACCATGTTTAGTTAATGATAGTGGAAACAATGACATTCACTTGCTGCTTGTGCATGATAGCTTCATTGACTAGACAGAATTGGGCTTGTAAGTAAGGATCGGAGCTAACAGCTATGCCTATGCCTATCAGAAAGCTTTTCAAGCTAGTTGTTTATTTATTGAAAAACAATTAAGAAAAAAGCTGTAGTGGGCAAGCACATTGCATTTGCTAGATACCTAGCCTAATTCTCTTCAGCCAGCGTATTGGAAAGAAAATAGAGAAATCAAGAGTAAGTGTCTCTTAAGTCTTTTCAAGTCTAAGGTATTGGTATTAAAATAGTAATTAAAAGAAAAAGACAAAACTGTAAGCAAACATAATTAAACCCCACTCCTCCGGATAAGTTTAGATCTTTTGTTTAATTTTATAATATTTTATTATATTTCATAAATTTTAATTATTTATTTATATAAATTTTACATAAATTTCGTAACGCATAAATAAATAGTTAAAATTTACAAAAATAAAACAAAACATTATAAAATTGTTCAGAAAATTCCGTCATCTACGGACGAGATAGGTAGCATGGGCCCTGACGCGTTCCTCTCTCCTTATTTATCCGAGGGCCCACATTTCAGCTCTCGCTTCCTTATAAATAATGACAGCCAAACAAACTTGCTCTCCTCAGCACACGCTCTCTCTCTTTAATTCCGGTAAGTTCTGGCTTCGCCTTTTCTCTCATTCTTCATTTTTCCAATCGTTTCGATCTGATTGTTGATTATCTCTTTTAGCTTTTCTGTTTCGATCTTTAATTTGGAACAGGTAAAAAGAATCTTCCAATTGCGCTTGCTTTCTTTAACGATTTTGTTGCCATTCGTTTGCTCTCTTTTTTTCTCTCTATTTTCTTCAGACTTCTCTGAAATTTATGTTTGTCATTGAGGAATCTCTTTCTTAGTGTATTGTTCAGTTTATTTCTTGTATACATGTCCAAAGGAATATGATATTCTGATTGGAACTTTTGTTGCGAAGAATTTCCCTACTTTAGATGATTATAATGATATCCGGAGTTGGATTCTTACAAAAATGAACCAAAAATAAATGGTTGAAAATCCTGGGATATCATCCATGTTTCATGGTCCTTAACTTTTCTAATTCAAGACTATTTTATTATTAGCTGGTCTTCTTGATGATGCCAATATCTTCAAAGAAAGGCCACAGGATTTTTGTAAGCAGATTTCTGTTTTCGGGTTGGATGTTTTTACTTTATATTTGTTGATGCAATTAGATTTGAATTCACGTCTTTTCTTTTTTCCTAATGCATGCAAACACGATATGCTGATCTGCTGCCCTTTCCTGTGCTTGGATTGTTTTGACCCTGGGAGATGTGAAACCTGACACATGTACAGTGATACTTTTATTTTGAAAACTCTCCGCTTCCTTGTCTCGGCACAAGTTAGGAAAAGATTTTACTTTGTATTTTTGACTTTGTGTGTCCCCTTCAGATGGTTAGAGATAGAGTAGAGTGAGTTTAATCAAAGTTTAAAGTTTTAAAAATTCTGGTGAAATGAGTTTTATTTTTAAATTTAAATCTCACTTATTATGAAATTTTCAAATTTAAGTTTAACCTATTTGTTACGTGTTTTTATCAAACTTTTATTAATTATATAAAGTACAAATAAATTATTTATTAAATAAAATAAATATATGAAGTTTTTAGAATAAAATATAAAAATTCATAATTTTAATAAAATATAAATAATTTAATACCTAAGAAATATTAATTAATCTAAAGTAATTATTAGATGACATTTGTAAGTTAAAATAATTTGAAGTTATTTATAAATATTGAATTGAGTTTAATTGAATTTTATTTAGACTTTTGGTATAATCCAATTAAACTTTAAAGTTTCTGGCATTGATTTTTAAACTCAGTTTCAACTCTGGACTGCTTCTTAAAACTTAAATCTTTTAATAAAGGTCTAACTATGATATATATTGCCTTGTTTTTTTACTTTTCTTGTCTGGTTGAGTGTCCACAAAGGATGTTTTGTCCATAAAAGATGTTTTTGTGCACTTGATTTCTTTTTATGTTTTATTTTGGATTAATTGATGTGGTAGAAAAACTACATATAGTGGACGTGGTACTACTGGAAAGTGATGGTTTTTGACCGATGAGTGAACTTGAGTGGAGAAACTGAAAAATGTGTTAATTTTGCTTAATTGAATACTTGCTAATTTTTGAATAATTGCTATGTTCTTTCAAGCGGTAGAAGATGGCAGATGGTGAGGATATTCAGCCACTTGTTTGTGACAATGGAACGGGAATGGTCAAGGTATGTACTTACAGTATTCTGTGTTTGCTTGAAGGGCCAGATTTTAAAGATAAAGTTATCAATAGATTTTCGTTAATTGATGTGAGAAGGAATGAGAATGCAGAAAACAGTTTATCCTATCCATTTTGTAGATGATGGTTGCAATGTCATTAAATCTTAGAAGGGATTGATCAATTTCACGCTAATGTACCATGTCTGATAAGTTTTCATATTGCTCAAGATCAAAACCTTTTTGCTATATCATGTTTCCGAACAGGCCATTGGTTTTCCGGTGCCGTGACTAAGAATTAATTTTCTTTTGTGAACTTTCAGCATTTTTTATGTAGTGGAGAGTTAATAACTATTGTTGCTCTTAGGCTGGATTTGCTGGAGATGATGCTCCAAGGGCTGTCTTCCCTAGCATTGTTGGTCGTCCTCGTCACACGGGTGTGATGGTTGGTATGGGCCAGAAAGATGCTTATGTTGGTGATGAGGCTCAGTCCAAGAGAGGTATTCTGACCCTCAAATACCCAATTGAGCACGGCATTGTGAGCAACTGGGATGATATGGAAAAAATCTGGCATCACACCTTCTACAATGAGCTTCGTGTTGCACCAGAAGAGCATCCAGTACTTCTTACCGAGGCTCCTCTGAATCCCAAAGCTAATCGTGAAAAGATGACCCAAATTATGTTTGAGACATTCAACACCCCTGCTATGTATGTTGCCATTCAGGCTGTTCTGTCCTTGTATGCCAGTGGACGTACGACTGGTAAGTCATCTCTCATTGAGGTTGATTCATTTAATTTGCAGTAGAAATTGATTGAGTGTCCAAATAATTATTGTTTCTACCAGCTGTGGCAGTGTAAATTTTGGTTTTTGAGATCTTGTTATTTGAAAAATCTCTTGCCATGGAGCTGAGGTAATATGTATTATCTTTTGCCTTTAGAACTCATTTCCTCGATTTACATCAGCTGTGTTAAAAACAGTCAAGTCATTGGATAACATAGGCTTTCATTAACCTTCATTTTAGTCTATGCAGAGTGAACATTCTGGATTCCTTTTATAGGTATTGTGCTGGACTCTGGTGATGGTGTCAGCCACACTGTACCCATATATGAAGGGTATGCCCTTCCGCATGCCATTCTTCGTCTTGACCTGGCAGGCCGTGATCTCACCGATCACTTGATGAAGATCCTAACAGAGCGTGGATACTCATTCACCACCACAGCAGAGCGGGAAATTGTGAGAGACATGAAGGAAAAGCTGGCTTATATTGCTCTTGACTATGAACAGGAGCTGGAGACCTCCAAAACAAGCTCAGCAGTTGAGAAAAGCTATGAATTGCCTGATGGGCAGGTCATCACCATTGGTGCTGAACGTTTCCGTTGTCCAGAAGTCCTATTCCAACCATCAATGATAGGAATGGAAGCCGCCGGCATCCACGAGACAACATACAATTCTATCATGAAGTGCGATGTTGATATCAGGAAAGACTTGTACGGTAATATTGTTCTCAGCGGTGGTTCTACCATGTTCCCAGGCATTGCGGACAGAATGAGCAAGGAAATATCTGCGCTTGCCCCAAGCAGCATGAAAATCAAGGTGGTTGCCCCACCAGAAAGGAAGTACAGTGTTTGGATTGGTGGCTCCATCTTGGCATCACTTAGCACTTTCCAGCAGGTTTGTCAAGAATCATACATATTTGCTTTCCCTAATAAGTTAAAAAATTTTCTTACTCCTAAATTTCCATGTGATTGCAGATGTGGATCTCGAAGGCAGAGTATGATGAGTCTGGACCGTCAATTGTGCACCGGAAATGCTTCTAATCAAATCAAGAATAGGATTTTTCCAAAAAGACAAGCTACTCTTTAATTTCTCAAGAAACAAGAGTGTTTTCATTCTAGTTTTCCTGTCATTTTAAGTTTATTCTGGTATTGGAATTGGAGTGAGGACTACGAGAGGCGAGGATTTTGTTGCCAAATTGGCCTAATTCTTTCATTTTTTTTTATACTTTCAGATGTCAAATCTTTTTTCTCATATTACACCAGAACGTGTCGAAGTGACTCGATATCCAATCATAGTTGTTTACACGCTTTTAGGCAAGAAATGAAGGAAGTATCTAATGGTCATGGCGCAGTTGAAAGAAAGGGTGTGGTAGTTTCTCTATCAAAACCGCTGAATGGGTGATCTTCCATTAAATCGTCTTTCCCACTAATTGCACGTCTCTCATCTGAGGCTTCTACTAAGTCATATGTCAACTCTGGACTCGTTTTATTATTATAGCTAGGAAATGTCCGGATGAAGCTCGGATCATTTGAAGATGGTCGCTGGGAGAAGATGCCAAATCCTTGAATACCTCTTGTCAACTTGCGAGCTTTTGTTCTTTCTTCTTCGAGAAATTGCCCATCTTCAAGCAGTCGCAATATTTTCTCACTTTGGTTTTGAAAGCTCGAGCCCCAGTTGAACCTACAAAAAGAAAGAAACATTTATGATCCATAGAAATTAGTAGAAGCTATGAAGGCAATAGGACCAAACCAACCCTTTCTCGTCGACGAACTGAAAGTTTCCTAGGCTCTTGATGGCATCTTTATCGCTCTGAAACTCCTCAGCAACTCTTAGGGGTCCATGGCATAGAAGTTGCTCTAGCAGAAGCAGAGTCTTGTAAGAAGTTCGCCAACTTGGACGATCAAATTTGATCAACCTGCCCATGAAATAAAGAGTTTAAATTGTAGAGGTAACTAAATCAAAACCTACAATAAGACGTAAGAACCTCCGGTGAAGAACGTCCACAACTCTCCAATAATCATCCACTTCAAAAGCAGCCCGGGATATTATACGCATATTACGTGTGTCTGGTGGCCAAATATCTCCATCCGTACCCTCTTCAGCCAATCTTCAAGACAACAAAGAAATTAAGCTTCAACATGTACAAACCAGATAATCACGCTAGCGATAGACTTACAGCTCTACAGGCGTAACATCGGTAAAGGCCAACCGAGCGCTCTTGATCTTCTCTTTTAAGAAGAAAGAAGCTTGCCTCTTTAAGTCATGGAAGAATGGAGCTGCCATGTTGCTGCACGAGTTCAACAGCATCGACATATCCTTCGATACTCAACGTGTGTGCTCACGGCTATAAGCGCAAGGGGGGTTGCAACTACTCCACTACAGCAGGAAATTTTAACTAATTTATATACGTCTTTCTCTACACAATTAATAAGAAGGAGAGGACAAGTGCAACAGGCAGAAAAAGAAAAAGGTTGGTTATCAAGCAAACCCACATAGAAGATGCTTATTTTATTAAAGAAAATCTGGTTTATGGAAAATGTAATAAGTTGTGGGCAAAGATACCCTACTGCGATTTTTTCAATAAAGTGCACTCAGGTGCATTTCTACCTTATATAAAAAAAAAAAAGTAGTTTTTGGCCTTTCATTTACGATTAACCAGCCTCTGCTCGAGTCCAAATTCTCTGTCCAATATTATGGTGTCTTATTGTATCCAATAAATCTCAGTCATTCATTTACGTGTATCTCGCGTGGGTCTCATAAAATAAATGGCTAAAATTCTATAAGACAGAATAAGACAGAGTAATATTGAACAGATGATCTTGTCAACCTCTGCTCGTACTTCAACTTCCATCTAACAAATTCATCAACTTTTTTCGAATGAATTAGTGGGTTCGTGACATTCGTGGCAGCCCTTCGGACTAGTGCAAGAAAACCTGTTAGTATGACCAGCAATCAATTTAGGTTCTTATTAGGTTTATTAGTTCAAAAACAAGAATGTTAAATATATGCTTTGTTTGATACACATGACTAGTTTACTTTTATTTTCACTTTACATATATCAGATAAAGTACAACCTATTTCTTTTTTTTGTATAAAGGGAAAATAAGAGTACACCGGTTACAAAGTGAGTATGGGGAAACAGATCCCCGACCTATCCTCTAGCAGGATACTGTGACACCCGATGGGTGGTACATAAAAAAAAAAAGGACACCAAGGTCAGAATGAATTGCCTGGGTGGCGAGTCAGTCCGCACATCTGTTGCTTTCTCGGTAGATGTGACGATGAACAACAGACTAGTTCCGGTTAAGAAGTTCCCGAATACCCAAGACCAAAGAGTTGCTCGACTGAGAACGAGAGGAAGCAGAAGAGAGGAGCTGGTGGACC
>JANZLD010000237.1:29096331-29108733 GCA_026413575.1 Erythroxylum carthagenense | reverse complement strand
TGAAACAACCCTTAGGTTGTAATAACAATCTAAACCCAACTTTCATTCACAAATTGAGATCTTAAAGACTTGAATTCGAACTTCCTTTCTTTACATCAATTGTAGATCTCTTTCTCTAGTTCATAACGAATCAAAAATCACCTCAATTGGAGTTCTATGTCATTAGTTATGACTCAAAAACTAAACTATGTCAGTTCAGAAAAACCAGTCTCGCCGCGGCCAAAGGACGCTCGCCGCGGCACAAGAAGGAAGCTCGTCGCAGCCAACAAACGCTCACCGCGGCGTCAAGAAGCAACTCGCCGCGGCGTACAAAAGAAGCTCGCCGCGGCGAGGACCCTTGCACACGTCTCTCGCCGCTTCGTGGCGCAGGCATGCCGCGACGTGCGAACCAAACCCTTTCTTCTCCGACATTTTTTGCATCTTCTCTCTACCAAAATCAGCCATAACTCATCCTCAACCACCCCAATCTTTAACATTTAACACTATAGATGCAATTAATTATTCAATTAACAACATATAAACAATTTACTTACCAAATCAAGCTTCCATCTCTTCAATACCCGAAAACTCTCTAACCCTTTAACACATACGGTCCTCTCTCAAAACCTCTTAAATTTTCATCTTCTTAAGGGTTTTCGTTGGTCTTCTCCAAGGAAGAAAAGGAAGCAAGCAAGCAAGCAATTGATAACTCAAGGTCTTGAAGAGGGAATCGAAAATCAACAATGGAAGAAGATGGAGATATGCCCTAAGTGAAGACTGTCAAATAGTTTTTTGTGATTTCTCAAGGGCACCGAAAACTTAGGGCATTTGGAAGACCTAATAAGTTTTCATCGCTAACATTTTCCATTTGTCACTTCCTCAAATACTCACAAAGTTCTTTTTCCTCAAAATACATTTAATTTTCTTTCTCCTTTCAGATTCATTTCTTGTGTAATTTATCCCCAATTTCTATTGGTTCAACATTTTCATTCCTAAAATCATGTATCTAAATTTTCCATTGCCATAGGACAGTATTCCAATACTATATAGTCAATCGGTCCATCACCCGGAAAATTTTCCGGTCTGGACATTTCTCCCAAAATTTCAGAAAAATCTCTAAGAGTCACTAACAACTGAGAATCACTCCTAGAATATTTCCAATTCACATTTTCAAACACAATTATCTCAGAATTCACAAATCACATCATAGTCACAAACAAATGTCGGGAAAAAGTCATGAATGCATGTACCTATATGTGCATGTGCAAAATGTCGGCCAAATGAATGAACAAATCAAAAATATGCAATCAATTTCTAGCTCGTCCCAATTTACCAATATAACCTTCCCATCGGTGATTGGATGCTACAAGAAGTGGCACTAGTAAAAATATGGGAACTCTGCAAGTACTTACCATGAAGGATAGTGGCACAAAGATTATCATCTGCTTGCAAAATAGATCAATCCAGCTTGCCCAATATAGCAATGTTGTTATCACGCGCCATCCGCAAACCCAAACTACCCATAGTTTTAGGTCTACAAACTGACCACCATTTTAACAAATGGATGCCTTTTCCATCTTTGGATTTCCACTGAAAATTACGGCACAACTTATCTATAATATCACAAACACTAGTAGGAAACTAACAAGTTTGCATGGTATACAAAAGGATAGTAGATAAGGTAGATTGTACCAGCGTACCATCCAGCTTTATTTAGAAATTTTGCCTTCCAGCCTTATAGTCGAGCTTGAATCTTATCTAAAACAGTTGTAAATTCACTTTTCTTATTGGTGCTATTAAGAGGAACACCTAGATAGTTTCTCAAATCCACTATAAAGCGTAAGTGAAACTGGTGCCTCAAAGCTTCCTTATGACGACGAGGAGCATGAAGGGAAATAAAAGTTTTAGACTTCTGCTCATTAATTTTCATACCCAAGCAGTCACAAAACTACTATAAGGTGTTCAACACAGTTCGGCACCCTCTGATAAAAGCATGGGAAAATAAAAGAACATCATCTGCAAACAAGAGGTGAAAAACAGGAGGTACATTGCCTGAAACCTTAATAGGTTTCCAAAGCTTGGAGTTAACTAGACTAGAAATGAACATGGAAAGCTTCTCCATACAAAGAACAAACAAGTAAGGTGAAAGTGGGTCTCCTTACCATAAACCGCGTGTAGGCTCAAAGGCTGGGAGGCGGTAACCATTGGAAAGTATAGAGAGTCGTGAACTAGTAACATATGACATAATAAGAGAGACAATAATTTAAGGAAAACCAAAATCCACCAGTGTCTGATTCAAGAATCTCTAATCCACTCTATCATAAGCTTTAGCCAAGTCAATCTTCATAGTGAGATAACCCTCCCTCTTCTTAGATTTTTGGATAGTATGACTGATCTCCTTTGTCAGGATAATATGTTCTGAAACAATTCTTCCTGGAATAAAAGCCCCTTGTATAGGAAGAATAAGATTATCTAGAAGGGGCTGGAGACGTTGAACAAGGACCTTCATAAGGATCTTATAGCTTACATTACATAAGCTAAGTCAGTCATAGAATAGGCTGGCTCTTTTTAGGAATCAAGACCACCTTAAAATCAGTAAGATTATCGGGACAAACACCAGTGGAAAAGGCATCTCGCACCATGTTGAAAACACAATCTCCATCAAGGTACCAGTACTTTTTATAAAAGATTGGCTGAAAACCATCAGGGCCAAGAGCTTTATAAGGCTTTATAGATTGAACAGCAGCAAAAACCTCTTCTTTAGTAATAGCTTGCAAAAGAGCAGATCCATCCTCCCCAGATATCTCGGGATGAATAGGAATATGGGGAAAGGCATAGAAATATCATCAGTAGAGCAAAATAACTCTTGAAAAAAAGTCAATACCTCATCTTTAAGGGTTGTCTCCTCTATAATCTAGGACCCATCAGAGGCTTGAAGTCGCTCAATCTGATTTCTTTTCTGACGAGAGATAGTCATGGCATGAAAGAAGCTCGTGTTTCGATCCCCAAACTGCAGCCATTGAACCCGAGACTTCTGATGCCAAAATCTCCTCCTACTTGTTAATATCATTATATGTAGAAATAAGATCATGCTCCAAAGAGAAGAGTTCATTTGTTTGGTTAAATGCCAATATTTTTTGAACTCCCTCAAGTCTTGATACGACTCGCCTTTTTTGGTGGAAAATATTCCCAAAAGTCTCCTTAAACTTTAAAGTAGCTTCTTTGACATTACCAAGTGCCTCATTGAGGGAAGAAGATTCTAGTTCCAAGCACCTTGAAGAACAAAGAAAAAGTCCTTATGAAGAGTCCAAGCAGCTTGTGTTAGACCCCGAATTTTTCTTAGAAGATTAGAACTATTAAATGAGAAATGTGGATAGATTCATGTCGTGCTTTGGTGCTCTTAGTGGATAGGAGATTTTGAAATGAGAAGAATTAAGGTAAAAGTTAGAAGTAGAATGAAAGCAAAAATGAAGTTGAATTTGTGTAATAAGTTGATGAAGAATATATATGTGTGTGTATGTTCTGTTATTGGTATTCATGATTAATCATGGATCATAAATTTCTTTATAGGTGATATTGATTTGAAATGAAGTTGAAAATGAGGAGTAAATGAAGTAGAAAAGGTGGTCTTGATATGAGTTGGGTTAAGGAAAGATTGTGAAACAAAATGGATGGTTAATCTGGAAAATGTTATGGAGTATGGCGGAGAACTCACAGGAGGAATAAAACCATATAACTTCAAAAGAACTGGATTATGGTCAGAGTGGGTGGGAGGTAAGTGATGCACCGAAGTTTCTGGGAATATAAATCTCCAATCTGTCAAGGCACACAAAAGTTGAAAAAGCACCATTATGACGCTTACAATAGGTAAAAGGTGAATCCTTAAAGCCAAGATCCATAAGGTTACAATCACCCCAATTTCTTCTGAAACATGTTGCTCTGCTTAAAGAAAAACTCCCACCTTGCTTCCCATCAGATGCCGCATAATCATTAAAGTCTTTGATGAGAACTTATGGGAGAGTGATAATATTGCTAAGATGAATCATCTCTCTACAAAAACATATACTCCTGGGTGCATGAGGGCTAGCATATACCGCCGTTAAGAACCACACCTGCTGGCGAGCATCACATATAAGAAAGTGGATGAATTGTTTGTGGGAATCTAGAACCTCAAGCTGAATATTAGAAGAATTCCACAAGCACCAAATTCCACTAGAGAAGCCAAAAGCCTTAACCCTGGTAATATTCTCAAAACCAAGAGACTGAGAAACCCTATCAACTTGCCCTCCTAAAATATGGGGTTCCATAATGATCAACACATCTACCTTACTAGTTCTCTTAAGTTCTTTCACACAAGCCACAAAACCCGATTAAGCCTCTCCCCAGTAGTTCCAAGATAGAATGTTTAAACTATTAAACATTAAATAATATCATAAAGGGAAAGCAATCAACTATCAAGCAAAGCTGCTTGGAACCATATCAACATCCACACCTACGTCTGTGGGACAAAACTCAGATATATTATTCTACATGGGTACCATAGACGTAGAGGAAGAATTTATCTCTGTAACCTGTAAGTTTTGTTGTCCAGGGTCTCGAGGTTTGTGACTTTATACAACAAAACCTCAATCATTGCTCGATCCATTATGAAGAATTGCAATGGAATGTAGTGGTGGAGAGGACTTTTGGAAGGCTTGATGAAATTTTCTAGCAACATCTTATATTAGAGTTGGCTCTGGAGGGAAAGTCTGCTGGGTGACCCGAGTATTATGTCTAGTGGGATGTCTAATGGGGTCAAAAAGTAGGCTAGCTTCTCCTTCAGTCACAACAATAGGCACCTTATTCTTCACTCATGAAAGAGAACTAGTAAGGCTTTTTATCCTATTATTTATAGTCCATTTCCTATTTGCTCTTCCTGGGCCCTCAAGACTACTCTCGCCTCTAACCTCAAAGATAAAAGTAGCTTGCTCCTCATTCTCATGACCCAAGTCAGCCAAGGCTTGCATTTCTTCCGCTACATGGTCTCCATCATTTAAAATTATATAACGGTTTGAAGATTGGCACTTGCAATATCTAGATGTCTATGATGTGAAGATCTCCTAGATTTTTTTCCCACAACCATCCATGATCTAAGCCCAAGATTTGTGCTATAAGTAGCACTTGATGCAGTAGGTCATGTGTTTGGTCATAGTACACCCTCCATTTGTATCTCACCAGCTGCGGCGACAGGAGGAGGCACACCATCCTCATCTTTATCCTCCATAGCTAACATGGTGGGACAGATAATATCCTTGTGCCCGTATTTCCCACACTTGAAACAAACAAGATGCAACCCCTCATATTCAACATAACAGGTAGTGCCATCAATAGTAAGCTGTCAAACTAGGGGTTTGTCCAAAGCAATCTCAACACAAACCCTTGTGAAACGACCACAATTAGCAAGTGTAGTATTTTTATCAACTTTAACCGATCGACCAATACCAGTTGCCAAAGTCATTAACAAATCCTCATCATAATATTGGACTGGGATTTTAGGGAAGTGAACCCAAAAAAGATTAGAGTCTTCAGTAGCATGGGTAGTTAAGAACCCCGATGTCCATAGTTGTACAATAACAATGATCGAAAATTAACTAGGGGTCACCCTCCATTGTGATATCAAAATCTACATTATGATCAAATTTGAAGAGAAAGTAGTCAAGCCCAAGATCTAATACATCAAACCCTCCCACAAGTTTCCATAATTGTTCAATCTTGGTATATAGAACCCTAAACGAGATTAGGCGACCTAATAATTTCACTACGATTGATTGCCACCATGGAGCCGCCAAAGTCTCCATGTAAGAAGGAGTAACATTATAAACAGGAAAGTTTCTATTACCTTCCTTGAAATCCCGTGTGACTATCCCTTCCCAATAAGACCAACAGGAATTTTTTTCTTTGCAGCATAAGCCACAGACTTAGACATCTCATGATTTAGCACTTTATCTTTCCAAGATATTATTTTGGATCCATTAAAACCACAGCCCAATTGCTTTTGATTCATAGAGAACATCGGATGAGACTAATGTGGTAAGGAATCTGGGGGTTTGGTTCTTTTTGTCGGACGGGACATCCCAAATCATTCGCTGGTGAAACATATGCTCAGCTTCTCCGGTTGTTTGCTATGAGTTGTGAAGGTTCAAAAATCGATGACTCACCATTGGTGACCCTTTGCAGTAAGCGAAAGACCTTGTCAAAATAACACCATCACTGAGAAGATTGCGAAGAGGAGAAGGCAACAGTGAAGATAAGGATCAACGATTGTCCAAGTGATGCTGGTGCTAATAAGTACAAGGGTAGCAGATCTAGAGGCAACTTTGAAAGAGACGGTAGCTGGTGGAGGAGACCTCGCGGCAGTGAAGGAACCATTTCCAGAGCTTTCAAATGTAGACTCAAAGAATTAAGCTCGGGGGCTTTAAGAGTAGGCACATTGCTCACACTCACGTCATCAATTGTTAAGTATGCACGCTTTGACTTTATGAGTTCTTTATGCTTGTTAAAACCATCGACAAAAGAAGAAATCGTATTGACGTAGTCTCAAGCTCGAAAGACTTGCTCATCATGAAACACAACTTATCTCTTTATTAGTTAAATACTTGCTTTGGTTACGAGATTCTAAATCCACATTCACATAATTTGGGTCATGATCCAAACTTTTTCACACAGGCCTTCGTCATTATTTAGAAATGAAGAAATAATTTTTAAATAAATAAAATAATAATTCTCTAAATAAATAAAATAAATGTAATTTATTTTAATCAAATTGAAATAAATAAATTTAATTAAGAAACATATTTCTTAATTATTTAAGAAAATATTTTTAATTTTAAATAGTTTAATTAATTAATTTTTAATTGAAACTAAATAATACTATTTTTAGAAACTAATTTTCTAAAATTAAATTAGGAATCAATCTAATTATTAATTTTAATCATATTAATACAAATAATTAACATAATTTTAGAATTGAATGTTGATTTTAAAATTATGTTTAGAACTTGGTTAAATTAGAAATACAAGATTCTAAATTAAATTAACTTAATTTAATCTTACAATTACTTTAATCCAAAAGTTAAATAAGTCAACATTTTATAGTTTAAGTCACACTTAAACTCATCTCAATTAGAAATACAAGATTCTAAATTAAATTAACTTAATTTAATCTTACAATTACTTTAATCCAAAAGTTAAATAAGTCAACATTTTATAGTTTAAGTCACACTTAAACTCATCTCTATAGAATCCTTATTAGAATAACTTATTCTTAATTTAAGTTAAACTTAAGCTAATTACCAAACACCCCTTATTTAAGTCCTAATAGACCTATTTCAAACTTAGGATACGATTTTTATGTGCCCAAACACACCCTTTCCTAACCCAATTCCCGGACACTTCTCTTCTTTATCTTATTCTCAGACCTTAGGGTATGTTTGGGAGTTTAGGATGGAATGGAATGGAATGACAATTAATGGAATAGAATGGAATGGAGTGGAATGTGTCACTCTATTATTTGGAAGTTTAAATAAAATAGGAGAGGATTTGGAAGGCAAGTCATGCCATTCCATCCCTGACCCCCTAATTTGGGAGGTATTGAATTTAGATGGCAAAGGATGGCTTCCAAAACCATTAATTGTCATTCCATCCTGTTTCAAAATAGATTCCCAAACAATGGCCTGAGTCATTTGGGCCATTTCATTCCATTCCCTTCCATTCCTCCACTCACGTCCAAACATACCCAGCTTCAAACCCTAAAATAAGATGCTGTCTTGCCCTTTGCAATTTCCAACCACTGCTCGCCAGTAGCCACCAGCCAATGGCTGCCAGCAGTCACCAGCCACTGCCTATCAATTGCAGCGTTGCACCTCACTAGCTAGCCTCCAAACTACCATCGACCGGTGACATCCCACGTTGTCGTCGACCAGCAAAGTTCTCTAAAATTTGGTTAGTATCGTACTTCGCAGTCCCCCTTTTCGTTGATACGTATGATCATTTCGTTGTCATAGATCATACCAGGCGCTGACTTCTTTTTCAAATGACTATTGTATACTCGCACCCAGAATCCCGAAAAGAGGACTTAAGGGTATTTGTGTAAATTGCTTTGAAGTTGTTATAGTAAAGGGGAGTACTTATTCCCGCTAATTTTGATCAAATTTTAGCGCCATAAATAAAACCCGCAACTTCAGAGTCCATACTCGCATTTTAATGCCGTAGTCCTATTTTTCCTTTTTTCATTTTCTGTTTGCCGTTGCCTCCCTGGAATCTCTCATCTAATAGCATAAGTAAACCTTAGGTCTTCTTGTATTTGTAGAAATGGCGGGGCAATCTGACTGTCAACTTTCCGTCTTTTCTCCCGAAGAGGTATGTATTCATAATTAAATGTAACTACTTTGTACAAGATTCTGTATGTTCTTGCTTGAAAATGCATTTGGTCTTTTTTTACCCAGATCGAGTTCGTGGCAGAGGATGAATCGGTGGAGATTGTTCCCAATCTCAGGATGGATTCTCTCAATTTTATCTGTGTAATTCTCTGCCTTTCCCTCTCTATCACTCTAATTATTTTGTCTCAGTTCTCTAAATATATATTTAATGGATTACATTGATTATGTACTAACTTAGTATGGTTGCAGGGGGATTATGGTCCATTTTATCCTCAAATAGCCACTCAAGTGCCGCTGTGGTTAGCGGTGGCTTTAAAGAAGCGAGGGAAATGCACTATTCGGCCTCCGCAGTGGATGTCAATTGGTGGGTTTCTGCTTATAACACCCACATATGAGCTCCATTGAATGGATGACACTTTTCTTGTGTGAACTTGAATAGTATAGTCTCATATCATAGAGATTAGTTGTAGTTAAAGCTTTGCCTCTACAAGCCTGCCTGGGTTCTTCTTCTGTTGGGGTTGTTATCCTTTTAGTGAAAATTGAACTGCTTAAACTAAGGACCCTTTTATCTAAAGAGTCGTGAATTCCTTTGACTGTTTGATTGGTTAGTAAAAGAAATCCATTAATCAATTTCACTTCTCAATTTTCAGTTGAGAACATATGTTTGTCAATCACGCACTTCTTATAATGGGTTACCAGCAACTCCCTCTTCAACCTTGAAAATTAGTTTCTTGTTTTTTCTTTTTAAATTAGTTATAGCTGTTCATTTCAATGCTATGCATTGCTCTGGGCGTTCTTTGCTTTTTTGTTGTTTCATGAAACAGTTTATGATTTCAAGTTTTTGGCTTTCCTAATTTGTAATTCCAGTTGTTTTATATTGTTCCTGCTAGAAAGCAAATTGTAAACATTAATCTTTCTCACCATTCTACATGCTTTAGAAAACTTGACTCAGGTTTTGGAAGGTGAACGAGATTCTCACGCATTTCAGTCATTACCCTTCCATTACGTGGAAATCTCAAGACTTCTTTTTGACCAGTAACTGCTAAACTATTATCACTTGATTGTGAAATTCACAATTGGAAAAATTCAAATATTAAAATTTTTGTTCTTGATGGCAGTGCACGTGATGACATTCCTGACATTTACATGGTGAGCTTAAAGATTCAGCAAGTCCCATTTAGTGGTTATTTATGTTTGCTAAGAGTTTCTTTTGATTCTTTTTATAGGTTAGATCATTGATTGAGGACATTAGGGATGTAAGGTTTCATAAAGTGGAGACTAACTTGGAAAAATTTACTGCATCTTCAGTGACGGTATGCTTTTTAAACTCTCAAGTCCTAAAAGTTTTTTTTAATAAAAATTTTGTTGATGTAGATCATCGTCATTAGAATGTGCTTATAGGTGTTAGAATTGCTTTATGCATGCTTTATAAGTCTCATGTAGAGAACTTTTTATGCCTTATTCAAAGTGAAGAACACTGTTAGAAGTGCAAGGAACATGTCTTCTGTTTGTCATCATTAACCTCTATTGAAGTAAAACTTTAGTCAAACAATTCAACAAAGAAACCATATACTAAGTAAGATTTCAAATTTTGGGTGTGGACATCATACAAATATTGGAGGAAGAATATTTCTCTTATTAATCTTTTCTTTATAGTAGATGAAATTAGGATATATATTTAGATAAATTGAGTAAATAAATCCACCAAAATAACTGTCAATGAATATTAGTTAGCAAGTCTATAATCCCCACATCCAACCAATGACTAAAGCTCCTCGAATGCATTGTTGAGAATTTAAGTTTATCTACTTTCTGTGGTTTGAATCATTCTGGTGCCCAAGATAAGTGATAAGAAAAAGATGGGATGCTTGTTAAAATAATCACAGAGAGACTACTGAATCAAATTTCTTCCTCAAAGGTTAGTTACTTGCTAAATCATTGAAATGCTAATGGGTAGAGTACTAGGAATATATTTATTTATAATGTGATAGAACTATAGATAGGAAAGTGAAATTTTATTTGCAAGTTTAAGGCAGGAATCTTAAGTACTCCAAGATGTTATTCGTATGGAGAGGAGTCGACGATCTCAAAATAAAACCAGCAACAAGTATTTAAACACTCAAAGATAATAACCGACTCCTAAAACTTAGAGAAATGAACTAAATGGTGTTGAAGAAGGGAGAAATTGCAGCTTTAGTTGAGAAGTGTTGAAGAGTCGAAAGTGGCTGCTTTAGAGGATCTGAAGAGTAGACAAGTTGAATACCCAAAAAATGACATAAGTTGACTTTGTCAATTGCCCTGTGCTCCCCACCTGATTTTTTTTGATGTCCTTCTAATATAGGTGCATAAGGAAGGCATCATATTACTGCATCCCCTGAAAAGTTGCCTTGTCCTCGAGACAAAAAAAAAGAAAATTGTTCAGCCATAAGATCATAACTCTCCTAACTAGCTTCTTTAGAAGGACGATTTGCCCATTTAACAAGTAATTCTAAAGAATGAGTACCAGCTTTACTAATCCATCTGTGAGATAGAATCTTTTCTGAAGGTAAGGTGAGCTCATAATCAATGTTAATTAGAAGTGGCGATGAAGGAGTTGCAACTTGTTGTCCATATGCTTGTTGAAGAAAAGAGACGTGGAATATTGGATGGACTTTGTAAGATTCAGGAAGCTCCAATTCATAGGCCATTGGTCTTATAGGTCAAACAATCTTGTATGGTCCAAAAAATTGAGGGACAACTATTCATACCTACAGCGTACCAAAGGTTGTTAACGATATGGATGCAATGTAGAAAAATAGAGTCCCCAACTTGAAAAGTTGGATCCCTCTGATGCGCTTCAACTTGCTCCTTCGTCCTAGTTTGAGATTTTAAGAGATTTTTCTTAAGGATCTTGAGCATAACATTGTGTGTTAGAAATTGTTTCTCAAGCTTAGCAATGTGTGTTTCACCAATAACAAAAGGAAAAATGGTAGGAGGGTTTCTTCCATAAACCAACTTAAATGGAGTTGTTCTGATTGAAGTATGGAACCTCTTATTATAGGAGAATTTTACCCATTGTAAAAAATGAACCCAAGAATGTGGTTATTCCTGAGCAACTCACCTCATACAAGTTTTTAAACATCTATCGACAACCTCTATTTGCCCATCAGATTAAGAATGATATAAAGTGTTCATCTTTAGTTTGGTATTGCTAAGTCTAAAAAGCTTTTACCAAAAGGCACTAAGAAAGATCACATCCCTATTAGACATAATTGATTGAAGAATAACAAAGATAGAGGCAATTTCTCTGGAAAAAAAATTACCAGTTGACTTGGCAATATAAGGGTGAGAAATTGTGATAAAATGAAAATATTTGCTAAGGCGGTCTACAACCAACAAAATAGTGTCATAGCCTCCAAATTTGGGAAGTCCTACAATGAAATCCAACAATATATCCTCCGATATTCTTTCTAGTGTGTGCTATGGTTATATAAGACCAGTAAGTGCTAAAGCTTGGTATTTGGCTTGTTAATAGACAAGCAATTTTGAACATAGGTTTTGAAGTCTTGGTTCATTTGTGACCAGAAAAAAATTGAAGAAAGATGCTTCAAGGTCTTTAAATATCCACTAGGTCTAGCAATAACTGTGGCATAAGATTCTAAGAGAAGCTTTCAATAAAGAGAAGGCTCATTTGGAATAACTATAACACTCTTTGAAATAGAGCTTATGATTCACTATCTGAAAATCCAATTGAGGGGAAGGATTTTGGCGAATGGCCTTCATAATCTCACAAGTAAACTGCGGAAATACTGAACAGCTGTATTTCTTTTCTTATTTTCATCTGTACAACGTTACATATATATATAGAAATAGAGCTAGCTAATTTAGGAAACAAGTATATGTACATAATTTTCTAATAACTATACATAATCATCTAATATTTGTACACAATATCAGATCTGATACATGTTATCTGATCTGATTTATTGACATTTAGGAGTCGATAATATCTTAGGAAATATTCAGC
>JANZLD010000237.1:29085398-29096231 GCA_026413575.1 Erythroxylum carthagenense | reverse complement strand
ATAGAGCTAGCTAATTTAGGAAACAAGTATCTGTACATAATCTTCTAATAACTATACATAATCTCCTAATATTTGTATACAATATCAGATCTGATTTATTGACTTTTAGGAGTCAATAATATCTTAGGAAATATTCAGCTGAATATTTCCCAACATAAACAAATCTGATTGAAGGGCGTCACTTCAATTGGAAAAATCCAACAAGATGGGAAGTGCAAGAGCTAAAAATTCAGTGTATTGTAGTTTCTTGATGACAAGTTAGCCCCAGAATTATCTTTCCCTGCCCTATACACAATTATTAAGTCGAAAAGTAATAATTTCATAAGAAGCCACTGCTATCTGTTAGTGGTAATACATTCGCTGAGGAGATATCTAAGTCTATAATGATCTATTTGGAAAAAGAAATGGCATTCCAAAAAATAATGTTTCCATTTATGCAAGGCTAAGACAAGAGAAGCAATTCACAATCATAATTGGATTTAAATCGGTTTGAAAAAGAAATTCAGATATAGGATGCTCAACTCGTAGGATTATAGCTCCAATTCCTTTTAAAGAAGCATCACACTCTAGCATGAATGTCTGAGTGAAATTCAGAAGTCAGAGGTTTGATACTATGGTCAATGCCAACTGGAGCTATTGGAAAGCCTTCTATACTATAGGAGACTAGTGAAAAGCTTTCTTCTTAGCGAGATTAGTTAGTGGTCGGGCTATCATTCTGTAAATTTGCACAAACTTGCAGTAGTAGCCTGTTAATAAAAAAAAAAACCTCATAACTATTTAACATTAGTCGGTATCATCCACTTTTAAACTGCTTGAATCTTATCTTGATCGATAGAACTCCTTTGGTTGAAACGGAAATTTTGGTTTGACCAAATAAATATTTAGATGCCTTAGCATGGTAGTGGTTATCTTGGAGAAGGTGCAAGATAAGTTGTAGATGATTATGTTGCTCAAAAGATGGACTATATAATAGGATGTTGTCAAAGAATACAAGAATGAATTTTTGCAAATATGGTTGGAATAGATCATTTATTGCAGATTGGAAAGTGGGTGATGAGCCCAAAGGGCATCATATTGAATTCATAATGGCTTGAGTGGGTGTGGAAAGTAGTTTTGTGGATGTCTGTATGGTTGATGCGTATCTAACGAGAACCTGAATGTAAATCAATTTTGGAGATGGTAATATGTAATTCGTTGAGAAGCTCATTGACGTTTGGGATTGAGTATTTGTCTAGAATGATTGTTTGGTTTAGGCTTCTATAATTAATACACATACGCCAAGTGTTGTCTTTCTTTTTAACAAGGAGAATTGGGCTTGCAAAAGGGTTGGTGTTAGGTCTATCAAAAACAATTCCAAGAATTGCTTCTCAATTTCAGATTTTTAAAAGTAAGGATAAAGATATGGATGGTTGTTTGGTGGTTTTGAATTGGGGAGTAGAGAAATGGTGTGAGTGTGGTGGTTATAAGTTGGAAGGATATCGAATTCTTCGAAAATCATTTTAAAATTTTGAAGCAATTTTTGAATTTGAAGAGGAGGATTACCTAGAAATTCAGCTTCTTTGGAGAGAGATTCGAAGGCTAGCTACACATATGACTTTTGTGGCACCCCTTGGAGCTTATATCGCTTCCTGTTAAGATTAAAAATTAGAAACATTTCATTCCAGTTGCCTGCATTGTATTTAAGGGAACAGTTCATTTAATTCCCATCACCAAATCTGCGCCACCTATTGAAAAGGGATAATAATCTTGAGTGATGTTGAGTCCTTGTAATTGAATAGCAAGGCTTTGGCAAAGATGATCGTAGCAAATTATCTCTCTATTGTCGATTTGGACATTGAATGAGGGAACAAATTAAATAGGTAGTTGTAATCCTAGAGTCCCTTTAAGCTATGTCATGGAGCTAAAATTCTTAGAATGGCATGGAGGGAGATTTCAGCTAGATCAGCGGCAATTAGTTCCTGGTCACTGTTGTCACTTGGTGCGTCCACAATTGGTTCGTTGCCATCTTCAAGTTCTAGAAGGGTGAGTGACGTTATCTTGCAATGATGACCAGTAACAAACTTCTCATTGCAACTAAAACAGGCCCTGTAAGATGCGATTTTGCCTCTTAAGGTCCCACATACAAGTTGAAGAAGGCGAGGACTTGGCTATGTAGGAGCCATGGTCTATAATGCGTGCTGATTTCCAATTCGATTGAAATAAGCTTCACGTGAAAAAGTAGTTGGATATAGGTTGGGCCTTGACGAATATAGCCCTTGGAAGCCTTTAGACCCAAGATTGAATCCCACTTTTTGCTTGAATTCCATGGCAAGGCTAGGCTCACTGCCTTGTACATAGTCTTGGGTTTGTGAATTCGTGCATTAGCCTTGAGTTCCTTTTAACTCATTAAGGAACACACTTAGAAGCCAATGTTTGGGCCAATTTTTGACATGAGCAAACCGTTTGGCAAATTCCTGGAAATTTTTTTGTACCATGCCCAATCGTTGTTGTATGTTGCAAAGATGGTCATCAAGGTTTTGGAACTCAGCACGACCGTAATTCTCTTCTAGGGCTCAAACAAGTTCCCCAATGTAGTGAGCGCATTCCCTATTGATCCATGCAAAAGATCAAGTGCATCGCCTTTTAAATACATAGGAGTGATAGTCTATCTTCCAAGCATCAAGCGTTTGGTAGTACCAAAAATATTTTTCGTTCTTTCAAATCTAGTTGCATGGATCTCCTCCTTCAAATCGTGGGAATTCATCCTAGTATGTGGTCAACGGGAGGGATCTTTTAACCACCAATGTAAGTCCATTTCATCTTCTGCTTCTTCTGCCCAAGATGATTTGTTCGTATCTCAAGGACTCGTGTTGTCTTCAGGGGCCTACCCTTTAGCGGGAGCATGTTTGACCTCAATCAAAGGGCCTATGGTTTGGGCTTTGATGATGGCATCCATGGCTTCTAAATGAGAGGTGAGAAGTGATAATTGCTGGAGAATTGAATCATTGGAAGGGAAGCAGGCAACCATTTTGGATCTTGACCAGCTCTGGTACTAAAATGATAGAAACTAGAGATAGGAAAGTGAAATTTTATTTGCAAGTTTGATTGCAAGAATCTTAAACTCTCAAGGATGTTGTTTGTACGGAGAGGATAAGACTCCAGTACAATAAAACAAATGATTTCAATGATCTCAAAACAAGACCTGTAATAGGTATTTAAACATTCAAAGATAATAATCAACTCCTAAAACTTGGAGAAACTAATTAAATGGTGTTGAAGAGTGGGGAAGTGGCAACTTTAGTTGAGACGTGTTGAAGAGTGGGAAAGTGACTACTTTAGAGGATCTGAAGAGTATGGAAGTGGAACACCCAACAAACTGATATAAGCTGACTTGATCAATTGTCATGTACTCCCCACATGATTTTTTTTTAACTTCCTTCTAAAATAGGTGCATAAGGGAGGGGTCATATCATTGTGGGTGTCTATACTTAGACTTCCCTGCTTCTAGTAGGGAACATAGGATATTAATGCTTATGGTGGTCACATTTCAGCAGCCACATTGCTTTTTTCAACCCCTTTGAAGTTGCTAGTTGCTACTTTAGTCTTGTTTTTCTTTTTGTTTTAAATGTTAAAGCTAATGCTCTTTTAAACTTCAAAATGCAGTGCAAAAATATGTCTGCAATGGAAGTGAATATTATTCGTGCATTTGCTGGGAGAGCTTTGGAAGCATTTTATAAGCATGAGAATGAGCAACAAGTGCCAGATACAGATGGAATACAAGATAGGCAACTGCAAATACCTAATGACAGGCCAAAAGTACGTTCCTGCACAGTTTTTCTGTTTCCCCTAGCAAAAACCCCATTCCATTCTCATCTGTTTTCTTTTCTCTGTTTCTTTTAAATGTTTCTGTGAGGGTGAATGAATAATTGCATGACACCGTAATGGTGGTTCAACTAGTGTCCAGTGCATTAATTTATGCAAAGCTCTATATATTCTTTCTCTATTAGTTATTATTTTATATGAAGGAAATTCTGTGATGGAAGATAGAAAAATTATGTGTTCCCTTTTAACAAAATGCTTTTTGCCTAATGTTTCTACATCCTCTAAGTTTCCTTTATATAATGAGTCTCATTTGATTTACTTTCTTCTTTTCACAGAGAAATCTGAAGCCTAGATAACAAGTCATAATCTTTTATGACAGTCTTCCTTCTCAACTGCAAAATGGTAATCTGCAGCCAATAACAGATAGTAGTGGAGTTTACGCCTTATAATTTTCTGAAGTTTAATAGTGCTTATTTCAGTGATTTACTAACAGTAATTATGTTGAACGTCATATGTACTGTTTTTATTGTCATTTTGTACATGGTAAATTATGAAATCTTCCGAACATACTATGAACAATCTGTTGGTCATGCTGCATGTTATACCAATTCTAAAGCCTTAAGTGTCTGACTCTGTATTTGCACTGGGGACTGCATAATAGTTGCGCAACAGATCTTCCTGATTTGTCCTTATCCGAACTGTCAAATACACATGCAAGCAATCAAACTGCTCAAATATCTCTATAAAATTTCAGTTACCATAAATAATAAAATTGAACTGGTGGTCAATGCTATTGATACCTTGTGTAATTACTCATATTAGCTGAAATCCTGAGGCCTGCCGACTTGTGTTTTACTGCATAGGTGAGGGGAACTATACTGCTTGTGGTCCATAGGATACTTGCTTGAGTTTTGGTCTTTGATAGCCAGAGACTTGCTTCTGTCAAAATTGACCAAGTTTTGCCTTTAGGGCTGCTTCAGTTTTGAGAATCATACTCTTATTTCTTTTAGGTCATGGTTTTGGCACTTTATTATTGTTGAAATAGGTATGTTGCTATGCCGTTTATTTGCTTTCCAACATTAATCCTAGGTGCTTGAGTTGTCCAGTGTTGCACAAGTTGGAATATTTTCGACGAAGTTCCTTGTTTTCTAGGTCAACTGGACATAAAAAAACTTGAAAATGAGATCAGGGCAGATCTTGCTTGCTAGCTTTTCTGTTGTCGCATTAGTTACCGCCGCATTTCCTACCTCTGAAACAGAAGTTAATAACAAAGAATCCGTCCGTTATGGAAACAAGCAATTGGGATTTGACGTGATATTCCTCAGGCAGCCAGGACTGCATTCGGCATATTCCCTGATTGACTGGGTTATTAAATTAGCAGGGGCTGAGTGTTCAATAAACACACGTGGTTATGAGGGATTATCCAGGATTTCCTTATTTCTCAGGTTGGCAATTTGTTTTGATCTGCAGCTACGTGCTACTTATGCCACTTGGACTAATTAATGTGATTCGAATTGGGTTTGGTTGAGAGACATGAAGACATTTGGTTAGTGAGGTCGTAAAGTTGAGTCGCCCAATTATTTTGTTACTCTTGTACTATGGATTCTACCTTCATTTGATCGCTCTTTAATCTACATGTTTCCGTCAGCTGACCTGCGTGCTTTTGGGTTGGATCTCTTTCTTCGTGAACGCGTTGTTACATGCTTGTTCTTTGATCTTATCCATGTGACATTCCTAGTTCTTAGTTATTCTATTGGCCCAACCCAACGACTCTATGTATGCATTGTATTATTAACCCTAGAGCTAGAGGGGGAAACAGTATATACACTTTAAAGAAGATGATTCTAATTAATTTTGTCTTTGAAATTGAATAATTAGATTCTTTTGTTCTCTATGTTTTTAAATTCTCGTTTTGATTATTTTAGGTGTCATGATTAGATTCTCCTTAAAGTGTGTCTTTTCGTCATGATTAGATTACTTTATAATAAGAAAAAGGAAACAATGGAACCTCATGGACATGGCAGCGTGGATGGGAGAAATTCCTGGATTCGGTTGTTCTTGGTGAAACCATGATGTCAATGAAATTTCAGTGTAGAAGACGTGAACCGATTGATTTTGTGCTTCTGATATTTAATGCAGCATCAATAAGTTAACTGAGAAGGATTGCTTTCTTTTCATCGAGCAGTAGTGAGAGATAAATCCAATACGGTGGTCCCATCCCAATAGAAAACAAAAAAAAGAAAGGGAAGGGTTGACTCCTACCAACCATATATTCGAATGATGCTTTGCTTTGTCCAGTAATCTGTTAAGTTGTATCAAATTAAATTAAATTAACGTAAATGGTTTGAATTCACGTGGGAAGGTGGCTAAACAGATTAATTATGGTATATTGTATTAGATAAAGCAGAAACTAAGTGCGTTTAGAATTGTCGATGGCTGTTTTTATGATTTAAATATGATCAAGTTTTACGTATTAAAAATGTGTTTCTCACTTAGACTGGAATATGAATTACATTTAGTTGTCAAAATGGAAATACAGGAATGAGTCAAAATTATTAATTTGAAATCATGGACATATAATAAACTGTTTATAACACAAATAAATGACTAACAAGTAATTTATTTTATAATGATTATTGTATTTTAATTTGGTATAACAAGTCCAAATTCAGCTGGCTGGGTTTCCAATTTTAAATTATAATGCCAACTCAGCATTTGGTGATGAAGGACGAAGGTCTCCGTGAATTACTCTGTTTCGTTCCCATTTGGAAACGTTAGCTTGGTGGACAAGGCAAGCGGAAACTGCTATGAATATGATGATAAAAATTGTACTTTTGTTTGTTTGTTTGTTTAGGAAATAAGTTAGTTTCATACTCATACATGCTTATTTAAAACAAACATATTTTATCTTCAGAAAATGATAATTCTAAAGCCATTCACTTCACCAGCGAACTTCCCCTTATTCTCGACCCTGTCCATTTTCGTCATTTCATACCTTCACAACTTCTTTATCAACGCGTCTCTTCGTGGCCCCGTTGCTTTCGCCTTCTATTCTTTGGGTCTTAGCTGCAGAAGAAACCTCTCCTCTCCTCCCCTTCGCTTCATCTTCCTCCTCCTCCTCCCTCTTTGTCCTTTGGATCGAACCACGCTCAACGACAAAACAAAAGAAGAAAATTGAACCGACCTTGTCTTCTTATTCTTCCCAAGAAAAAGTAAAAAAGAAAAAGCAAGGACAATCGTTAAGCGACGCACAAAACTTCCAAAACAGAAAGAAAAGTATATTTCAGAAATCACTTTGGGTTTTGAGGAAGAATTTAGGAGTCTACGTTCACCGAATTTGCTTTTTTTTTTGATACGGTGTTATAGTCGGAAGAGGCGTAAATTAAGGACAGCGTGGCTCCACAACGCCGTCGGAGGGATGTGCACAGTAACGGCGACCGGGGACTGGCGGGCGAGAGGGATAGTGCCAGTGGGGCAACTTGGAGGAGGATGCAGCCACGAGAGCGAGCACGACTTGGCTCTCATGGTCAGCGATTTCCTCGAGAATGGCGCTAGTAGCGGCGGCGATTCTTGGTGCAGCAGTGACGGCGAATCGGGTCTCTCCGATCTTCACCACCTAGCTGACAAGATTTCGGTAACTTTTGTCATTTCATTTCTGTTTAGAATTGTATTGTTTTATTTTCCTTAAAGCATAATTATTATTGAGGGAGAATGAGCTTTCTTGAAAAGGAAATTGAAATCAAGCTACCTTCTGCTTTATTAGGATTTTATTGATGAGAATCTAATAATCGCGCCCTCAATTACTTGGTTTTTGTGACTTGTATTTGTTAGTCGAAGTGATTGAATCATCTTAAGCGTTCTTATTTCCTTGGGAGACTCGAAATCAGTGTCAGTGTACTCTTTTATTTGGCATTTGCTTCATATTTTTCTCTTGGTCCATAGGAGATAAAAATTTGCGAATTTCGGGTGAATAATTTAATTTCTTTGCACCATAGTAAGTTTCAAGATATATAGTTAGGTCTGATGCCTCCTTCATTGTCAAGGGATCAAAATCTAATCCTGGTCAAAATTTACAAATATTTGTTATTATTAGTTGTTCATCGTTTCTTCTGTCTTTTAAATTATCCAAAGACCTATTCTTTTTAATTCATACCTTATCTGGAAAGTGGAAACTGAGTTCCTGCGTTATTCTGTAGTTTCGTTTTGCCTATCTCTTTCAGCGCGGGTTAATGCTTTGTGGTTCCCATGGATTGGCTGTTTTTGAGCTGTCCTGCATTGAAATTTCGAGTTTGATCCTCTAATGCATTTGGTTACTTGTTTCTTGTGTTTCTGAGATTAGTACAGGTCTCCAATAAAATAACTGTTGTTTCAGATATTGTGCATTGCCTTGATTTTTTCATATGTTTCCTTGTACCATAAAGTGGTTTTTTAAATTATATTTGCAGTTAACCTTTTTTTACTTCAAAGCTGGTGTATTTTTATCCGATTTTATCTTGCATTGCAGTTTTATAAGCAGTCTCTCACTCAGCATGAGAGCGAGTTGCTGTCGCTAGTTCATTTGCGCATGCAATCCATCAAGGATACAGACCTTGGTCATGCCAAGTCTGCTTCATGTAATGGCAGTTGCATAAGGTTTTATCTGGCAAAGCTCTTGAGACTCAGTGGTTATGATGCCGCTGTATGCTCATCCAGGTGGCAGGGTAGCGGCAAGGTTCCAGGAGGTATGCTATCTCAATTTATAAGTTTTAGTTCTCACTTTTTTTTTTCCAAATTTTCAAATAGGGTCCCGTTCTATATTCCTGTAATGTTTGACAGGCAGTGAATGGTATCATGGTATACTTTTATTTTATCTTTTGTTCTGCATTTCTACTTAGGTGATCATGAATACATTGATGTGGTTGACTACAAAAACACTGAAAGCTTTGAGCGTTTGATTGTTGATATTGACTTTCGAAGCCATTTTGAGATAGCTAGAGCTGTTGACTCTTATGCTAGGATACTGAAATCGCTTCCAGTGGTGTTTGTCGGATCCTTAGCCAGGCTAAAACAGTATCTTCAAGTTATGGTTGAAGCTTCTAAGTCTTCTCTCAAGCAGAACTCTATGCCACTTCCTCCTTGGAGGTCTCTTGCTTATTTGGAAGCAAAGTGGTACTCCCCGCATCAGAGAAGGTACGATCCAGAAAAACAGAGTTCAAACATTTATTCTTTAAAGCATAAGCAATGCAATGGACATTTGAAAAGGCTGCAGTCACTGCTTCAATCAGAAATTGAAGAAGAGCGTATCTTTAAGTCTATTAAAAGCGACAGTAACTGGAAGGTGAAGTTTGAGAGGCGGAGACACTCCTTATTGAGGGGTCTTTGATATGTATAGCTTTTTGCACAAGAAATGCAAATCCTTTTTGTGAGAGGTTAATTGTATTTGCGGCTATATTCTGTTTCCCCTGTGGATTAATAAGTGATAACACGAATGAGTTATAATTGGGATGTGAAAGACAGCAACATACTATATACTCTTCATTTTTCATGGAGAATCAAACACCTGAATTTTGTATCGGCATGATCAGGTGCCTGGTAGGCCCTCAATCAACCCAGGTGAGTAGTGACACGGCCTGCCAAATCAATCTAGTGATTTGGCAAGTCGCATCCCTCGGTAGATGGCTATTCTCTTATCCGTTCAATCGTTGTATGGCTTGTACTCCTTGTCTCTTATTTTATGGTCAAGGAAATTTTGTTCTTGTTTCCAGTTTTGATTTGAAGTTCACCACTTCACATGTCGAGTTGCAAATGATTTCAATTTCCCTCAAGCGGATAATCATTGTAATTTATGAATTGCTAATGTAATAATAATTTAATCATCTTTGTTCCCCATTTTCCTTTTCATTGTTTCATTTACTGGTCACTTATTGTTGTATATGGCATATGTACGAGCCTGTATTGTCAAAATAAATGGATCATTCCCCAATTAATCAATTTTTGACCAAGCTCTTGCCGCTGCTAGAGGCTGACATATCATTCTATAAATGATGATAGCTTTCATGGCAACCATAAAAAGTAGACTCCTTCGTTTAACACAGTGGCAAGAAGTAACGAAGAAACCTAAAAATCTTCTACCTTTTACAGTCACCGAGATAGAGATGCTGGTTTGACATTCACATTAGTAGTAACGAGGTGAGGTGATCATTTGTATAAACATATTACGTGTTAATCTCTTGAGATGGAGTGCAAACAAATAATGAGAGCTTGAGATTGTGAGTAAAAAGAAAGATGCTATATTTCCTTAAACTAAAGACTTAATTCTCAATCTTTCGTCATATAATGCTCGTAGTTATGGGATGTCTTTAATTTTTTTTTTTGGTTTAAAAGGAAAGGCCGAAGTAAATTACAAAGCAGTTCTAGAGAAACAGATCCCCGATTGATCCTCAAAGAGGAAATGGTGGCACCCGGAAGGTGCAATATAAAAAAAGTAACCCCAACAGTGAAGCGGTCTGCCTGGGAGGCCAGCCAGTCGGCACATCTGTTGCTTTCTTGGTAGACGTGCCGATGAACAACAGACCAATTCCTTTAAAGTAGCTCGTGGATGACCATAACCAAAGGGTTGGCGACCTGGGTCTGATGAGTGGTGGAGGTGAGTAAATTATGCACTGCAAGCGAGTCCACCTCCAACTCGATGTGGCGAAAGCCGAGGTGCCAGGCGAAAGAGAAGCCTGTGAAAACTCCCCAAAGATCAGCAGTCATCGGAGCACACCAACCTAGGTTCTGAGAGAAGCCTCCAAGCCAGTTGCCATCACTGTCGTGGAGGAGGCCACCAACTGCGGCTGTGCAGTTGTTGCGATTGCTAGCCCCATCGGTGTTTAACTTGATCCAACCCGGGGGCGGCTTGCTCCACTGGACATGTAGCTCGTGACAGGGTCGGACAGGATTGGTAGGATTGTGACACCTCGCGGACGACAACCGAAGATAATCTGCATAAGACAAAATAGAAGAGTCAGGAGAGGGGGGCCAAGTGAAGTGAGGATCAAAGAGAGACTGGTT
>JANZLD010000237.1:29071897-29085298 GCA_026413575.1 Erythroxylum carthagenense | reverse complement strand
AGGTTGAGTAAAGAACTGAGTCGCAGGGAGTTGTGGCGACAACATGGTCCACACACTACGGGCCTTGAGGCAATCTCGCACAGTGTGGAGGGAAGACTCCTCGAAGGAACAGTGAGGACAACTGCCATCCATAGTGAGGTGCCGTTGGACTCGGTTATGATTCATGAGGAGTCGGTCGCGACCGAGGAGCCAAAGGAACGTGCGAATACGCGGTGGTCCGGGCCACTGCCAAATGCCCTTCCAAACCGCACGAGGCGACTCATGGTCAATGCCCATGATTATGGAGTACGTAGAAGCCACTGTAAAGTGGCCACTGTCGGAAGCACCCCAGACCAACCGATCGGGGCCAAGGAATGGATGGGGCAGAAAAGTGCCCGCAATAAGGCGACAAATAGGGGGAGGAAGCCAGGAGTAGAGCTGCGCCCAATCCCAATGGCCACTGGAATTCACAAACCGGGAGACATGCAGGGGAAGAGCGAAACCGGGAATAGGGTGGGTAGCGTGGGATAGAAGTGGTCCAGTGTCCACAAGCCACGAGTCAAGCCAGAAGCGTGTCGTGGAGCCGTTGCCGAGCATCCATTTCATCCCTTGCCGAACGATGGGCCAGGTGGCTTTGATGCTTCGCCAAACCATTGAACCCCCGGTGGTGGCCAAGGATGGGGGAGGGTGGTTTGCATCGAAACGGTATTTACCAGAGAGTACTTGGACCCACAACGCTTGCAGAGTGGTAATCAGGGACCAGCCGAGTTTGGCAAGGAAAGCATCGTTCATGACTCTAATGCTCCGAAGACCAAGGCCGCCCAGCTCCTTAGGTTTGCAAACATCTGACCAATTGACAAGGTGAATTTTGTGTTGGTTGCGTGAGGAACCCCACAAAAATTGGCGCATAGCTCGTTCCAGAGCATCACACAGTCCGCGTGGGAGGCGAACTGTCTGCATAGTGTAGCTCGGGATAGCTGTTAAGACCGAATGGGTCAGAGTGAGTCGTCCAGCAAAAGAAAGGAGTTGAGACGATCAACCCGAAAGACACTGGTGAACTTTGTCAAGAATAGGCTGATAAGTGTGACAGGTAACACGCCGATGCAGAAGAGGGACGCCGAGATACCGGCCGAGATCAGAGGTCCCACGGACTCCTAAGGCGTTGCTGAGGGAGTGGCGTGCAGTTGGAGAGGTATTTCGGGAGAAATAGTATCTCGATTTGGCCAGACTCAAGCGTTGCCCAGAAGAAGCACAGAAGGAGTTAAGAGTGTCACGAATAACGGACACAATTGTAAGAGCAGAAGTTATATTTACTTAGGAAGTCGGGGCTAAAAACATGTTAGGACTAAGCTACTTGGTGTCAAGTCTCAT
Source organism: Erythroxylum carthagenense (assembly GCA_026413575.1). Classification (NCBI taxonomy): domain Eukaryota; kingdom Viridiplantae; phylum Streptophyta; class Magnoliopsida; order Malpighiales; family Erythroxylaceae; genus Erythroxylum; species Erythroxylum carthagenense. The sequence goes on along the minus strand of JANZLD010000237.1, from coordinate 29,083,948 downwards.
CCATCCTGTCTCTGTTTTACTTTGAAGCACATGGCTTTTTAAATACTATTTCTTTTAACCCCAGGACGCAGGTGAGTTGGTAAGGAGCTCTCCTGGCTTAAGTGAGGTCACAGGTTCGAACCGTCCTCATGTATGCAGCCGTTTAAAACGTGGGGCCAAAGCTTTGCCTCCCGCAAGGGACATACCCAGCTCGAACGGGGATTAGTCTGGAAGTGGATGGCTTAAAGATGCCTTCTCATAGTTGGGACCCTCCTAGGACACCTCGTGGGCAACAAATTTTTTTTTTCTCTTAGTCCAAATTTCAGAATAACGAATTCAATTCCTTATTTTAATTTAAAGATGCGACTATTTTGCATATTGGAATTATTGCAAAGACATCTCCATCACTAATTTAAGAGATATTTCCAAATAATCTTTATAGCACCACCAAGCCAGCCATAAATAGTTTCCTGGAACGAGGTAAATTATGTGGATTGTGGCTTCATAATAACAACTAAATACGTACTAGAGATAAAATGCTTATTCAAATTTTCATCATATAGTAAACATGCTATTTATAGACATACATAAAATAACGACCTTAATCTGAATTTTAAGAATATCTAGATAAGATTTTATGTATTCTATAAATTATAGGTGACATTTTTCTAAATTGTTGTCAATAGGTTTCGGCTACGGTTCATTTTCATCGCTAAAACTTATCAGTTACGTTTATGAAAAAGTAACTAAAAGTTATTAGCTACGTTGGAAAATATAGCTAAAAACTTTTAGCTTCGAAAAGAAAGCTTAGCTAAAACTTATTGGCGATGTTTTTATTTTTGGTGATATTTTTCAAAAATGTGGACAATTATTTTATATAATTTATCATGCAAAAATATAATAAAATAATTAAAATTTAGAAACATTTTATATAGAAAATAAAATATGATTAACTTTGACCATGTACATGATGTTAATTACAATTTCAAAAATACTTATATACAAAATAAAAATAAAAATAAAAATATTAGTTTAATGATTAGGACTTATCATGATCTTTACTACTTACATAATTTGGGCCAAGTAAAATTTTACAAACTTTTCAAGTTTGACTAACTTTTTTCATTACATTCTTAATTTAGCATGAAGTGACTGATTGTCCTCTTCAAGACGTTGAACATATTGTGATCTTGACGAGGATGAAGCAGCTAGCTTTGGCTCAAACCCAAGACTTTTGATGTAGCCGAATCGTGTACCAAGCACCTTGTTGCAATTGTCATCAACATTTGACTTATTTCTAACAGATATTGATGTTTGTATCAATTCATGCATTTTATTATAAAATTTAAAACAAATCAACATTCAATTAAAATATTATTAGTTAGTACAATATAAAGAAATAATCAGTACACTACAATAGAATAGACTTTTAGCGACGAAAATTTTTGATTTTGTTGCTAAACGTCTCAAAATCGTCGATAATAGTCATTAGCGACAAATATTCGTCACCAAATTCTCATAGCAAAATGCTATACATGACATTTTCACCAAATCGTCACTAATTGTTTTGAGTAGCTTTTGTAGAGAAAAATTATAGGTCACATTTTTCTAAATTGTTACCAATAGGTTTTAGCTACGGTTCGTTTTCGTCGCTAAAACCTATTAGTTACGTTTATGAAAAAGTAGCTAAAAGTTATTAGCTATGTTGGAAAACATAGCTAAAAATTTTTAGCTTCAAAAAGAAAGCTTAGCCAAAACTTATTGACAATATTTTCAAAAACATGGCTAATTATTTTATATAATTTATTATGCAAAAATATAATAAAATAATTAAAATTTAGAAGCATTTTATATAGAAAATAAATATCATTAACTTTGATCATGTACATGATGTTAATTACAATATAAAAAATACTTATATACAAAGTAAAAATAAAAATATTAGCTTAATGATTAGGACTCATCTTCATCTTTATTACTTGCATAATTTGGGCTATGTAAAATTTTGATAAACTTTTCAAGTATGACCAACTTTTTCATTACATTCTTAATTTAGCATGAAGTGACTGATTGTCCTCTTCAAGATGTTGAACATATTGTGATCTTGATGAGGATCACTACAAGAAAAATAAAGTTTAGCGACGGAATTTGTACATATTCCGTCGGTAAGCTTTTTTAACGACGGAATTTATTCACGGAAAAAAGGCGTTGGAGATATGACTGTTACTAAATTTAACGACGGATATTTTCTGTTGGTAAATTTACCGATGGTAAAAATTTGGCCCAAACCCAATAATTTTGATGTAGCCGAATCGTGTACCAAGCATCTTGTTGCAAATGTCATCAACATTTGACTTATTTCTAACAGATATTAATGTTCGCAACAACTCATGCATTTTATTCCAAAATTTAAAACAAATCAACATTCAATTAAAATATTATTAGTTAGTACGACATAAAGAAATAAACTTAAATTTTAAACAAAATTTTTACTTACATAATTATTATGCGCTTCTTTAAACATCCAGCCTTCACCTTCCTTATAGTGTGTTATTTTGGAGAGTGTGATCTTATCACACTGTTCTACATGTAGTTTCTTCTAATTTTGTTTTATGAAAAAAATACAAAACACAATAATTAATATTGTATTTACTGATATAATTATAACTTGTAAATAAAGAATTTACATATTTATTTTGCATGATATCAAATGATTTGAAGCCTTGGTTGTGAGGAGTTTTCATTTTTCTTCTATTAACCTTGGCTTTCTTACACTTTTCCTACATATGTGTAATTATTATGTAACATGATTAATGGAAGAAAATGTTACGAGAAAGAAAACAAACTTTAAAGATGGCAAAGGCCTAATAATCGCACATATTATTCCAATTTTCTGAAGACATCCATTTGAGAACATGTCTCCTTGCCTCCTCATCCCATGAAAAAGATTTACAATATTGATGTAGTTGATAACGACAATTCTTAGTCATTTGTTTCAATAGTGAAGTCACACAGTTTGAATCATTATGGTTGTTGATATCGACGATATTGAGCTTCATTTATGAACAATAAATAAAAGTGAAATTAATCTTTAAATAAGTAAAATCATATTCCATATAAGTAAATACATTGAAAATTTACTAAAACTTTATCCAAAGTATTATGCAGCAAGTTGTCTTTCTTATCTGCTTGGCATGCTTAACGCAAGATAATTCAGTTTTGGCCATTACCTCCAACTTGCTGAATAATTTTGCTGATTGAATCTTATCTATATGATGACTTTGCGAGGTATTAATTGTAGGAAAATCTTAGTGCGTGTATCATATACATGCGGTGCGAAAAATAAAAAAATTTGTTCCTGGATTTCTAAACTCTAGGATCTATATGCCTATATAAGGAAATACCATTAAACCTAGCTAAAAATTCCCAATTCATATATATCATATATAGGAATTCATGACATTTACTTAAATCAATCATTCATATAATAACCATATACCTTATATGTAGTCTCCTTTGTTCTTCGATCTTCTACTCGTCGAGTTGTTGCAAACCACAATGACTAAAATAGATCGTCTCTAATGTTATCCACGCAATGATATGAGAAATTAACTGAATCAAACTCTTTGATCTGAAATGGCTAGAAAAAAAGACAAGAGTGCTAGCTTTCTTCTTTGTTCTATGGAGAGCAAAATTGTGAAAGAGAATGAAGAGGAAGAAGATGAGAAAGATGAGGAGAATGAGGTGAGAATCGTGAAGATTGCTTACTTAACCATTTTCATGATTATCATCATCTTACTTACTTTTTGTCTTTGTTTTTGTCTTTTATCATTTAAAGACAACAAATGCATAACTTTAAAGAAGACTATCTCATCTTTCAGGTTGCACATATCTTATATATATATATATATAAATGTTGAGGTGGTCCAATCACACTAGGGTCGGTCTTACCAGGTCTTAGGTGTGAAAAATACACTAGAGACCTATTTCAGCATGTCACGATCTCATTGTGATATATCCTGATTTCATCGGGATCAATTTAGTTCTATTGCTCTCCACATAATAGATCTTTATCTAAAACCACTTTACGAATCCTCCGAGTTACTCTTATGAGTGTGACTCATTAGATTCCTGGTTATATTGGCCACTTGGATTAACACTTAATCTAAGCAAGTCATGAGCGATGTCTAGCAACATATCTGACCCCCAATTAACGAAAAAGTAAGTGGATTGATGAACGAACATGCTCTTCACGAACCATCTCACAACTATCCCATAGACAATTATCGTACAATTCGTCCTTTTATCATGCTATACCCCATTTGGTTATGAGTATGGCCAAAGTGTCAGCTTTTACTACACTGACTACGTCAAATCTAGCCTAAGTGATATTAGTTCTCGTCCTAGGACTCATTACTCTATATATCAATGAAGACATTCTTCATGACACATATACTTCGGCCAGAAATTTTCGAGTAATAACCCTGACAAGAGGCCGTGGGTATCCTCTTCTGCTATCACATAAGTGATGAATCCCTTATTGGCTACTCAATTATCTTCTAATACCTCAAGCTGTACCTAATCACCACCCTATGAGCGACCTCTGTAAGGTAACAATGAAAGAAGTCAAAGCACAGAATCAGTATCCAAGATATCCTTAAGTACCTTAAGTCCAAGGATACTTGCACCATTGCTATGATGAGATTATCACTGACAGAAAAGGACATGATCTCATGGTAGGTCATCCAATATACTTACTACCTCTATTAAGCATCCACATCTTAACTCTAAATATTTCATGTTTACAGTTTCTGAGATCCACTGCTTGATCAAATGAAGGAGTTTGATATATACTAGGCTACCGGGGTTAATGATGTCCAGTCTTATTAATCCTATGACTAGGGATAATTTAAATACTGATATAAATGCACATGATAAGAATCTCAGTAGTATGATCATATCATGATTTCCTTCATGCTATGTGATACATCACGGACTTCATTAATTTTCTTATCGATCGATATCAATTCATAAATAATGAATATCAAATTAATAAAATATGCTTTTCTTTATCATTGACAATAAAGTCTGTACACAACTTTGTAAAAAACGTGCTAAAGGTCGTTGCCTTTAGGGCATTACTTTAACATCAATATGCACAGACAACTTGTTGTTCATTGCAACATTTATTCGTTGCAACTCACAATCTTTATTTATGCCTCTACCTCTTTTTTCTGACAATGATATTGGAACTTGACAACAAATAAATAATGATAAGAAAATTAAACATGCAAATATATATTTGACTATAAGTTTATTTATATGGGTTAAAGATTAACAAACTGCAGATCCCTCTATACTAGTTGAGGTAGATGGAGGTTGTTGTTAATTGACTTCATTAGTGGATGAAGTCGATTATTGTTATTGGCTAGGATTTTATTGATCTGGTTATTGTGGGGGAGGAACAACCTGTATACTTGCCACCTTTTTGCTTTTGTTTCTACTAGGTACCATTATATTGGATATCTATAACTCAAATATCGACAATCCATAATAACATAACTTTCCTATAAATAATCCCCATAAATATAACTATAACATCAACAATACGCATAACCATAAGTCAAATATCAATAATTCGCATAAACATAAATATCAACACTACATATAAACATAACTCAAACATCAACAATACGCTTAAACATATTGGAAATCTCTCAACATCAGATCATCCATAATTATACATGAATTTCTTATGATATCAGTTCTCAATTAATTAGTATAAGTTCATACACTAAGTTTCAATTCAAACAAACAATATGGTACGTGACATTATTATATCACATGAATCGAGAAAGGGTTTTCTCGCTTTGACTTCTAGGCTCGTAGAATGTTTCACCGATAAGCCTCATGGGAGTTACGTCACATATTTCTAGCGTATATACCATCCTAAGGGTTTATTATGCCTAAGATCATCTATAATTATATGTGAATGTCTTATGTTAATAGTTCTCAATTAATTAGTACAAATTCATGCACTAAGTTTGAATTCAAGCAAATACTATGGTACATGACATTATTATATCACATGAATCGGTCTTCTCATTATGACTCCTAGACTTATGGAAAATTTCACCGATAAGCCTTATGGGAGTTGTATCTTGGGTTTCTAGCCTATATACCATCATAGGGGATTATTATGCCTCAAATAATCCATAATTATACATGAATTTCTTATGTTAATAGTTTTCGGTTAACCAATACAAGTTTACATACAAAACCCAGGGTCTCCTTCCATTCACACAAATTCTTCTATATTTAAACAGAAGATAAAAATTAAACAAAAATTTGATGACTTACCTAGACGAATGGACAATTGAAGATGACAGATGACGAACCATGAAAGTTAGTGAATTAATTGTGAAATTGGCCCTGGTTCGAATCAGTTAAGCCATTAGAGGAAATAAAGAACCTTAAACCAAAAGAATAAAAAACCTTAAACCAAAAGGTGTTTCACACAAATTAGCAGTGCTTGAATGAGACTTGGTATGCATAGAATTAAGATGAGAAAAAATTTCTTTTATGACAATATATGTAGTAATATATGAAAGTAGCATATATTATGTAATAATTGAATTTGCACAATTTAACTCATCCTTGTTGATATCTTATTTAAGTTTTTTCATATAAAATTTTAAGTGATGCTCCAAACTCTCTCTATATTGAAAATCTTTTTGTGAAATGAGTTACTTAAAGGTATTTAGAAACTTGATGGATAAGAATACAAATTGTTAGTAGGTAGTTAACTTCTTAAATCACTAACTTCACTATTAAATAAAAGAAACTTGTTAAAAGTGAAGCTATAAGACATCTCACCCACTAATATTGCAAAGTTTAAGAACACATTTTAAAGCAACAATTCTCATAACTTTAAAATTATGGGATTTAGTACTAACAAACCTAATAATTCAAAAATTCTCTGAAAAACCTAATAATTCAAAAAACCAAATGCCAATTAACCAAGTCTCACCAATATCTAAAAAACTAATTCAGAATATTAAGAGACATTTCATCGAACACTTTATATGCAAACTAAACTCACCCTAAGTAATAACAAAAGCACTATATTTTTCCATTATTCACCAACAAAAATACATTGAAACAAAAAATGAACCAATCATAATTGAAAAAAAAAAATGCATGATACTCTAACCATATCAATAAAATATTCTTAAGAGACATTTCACCGAATATTTCATATGCAAACCAAATTCATCTCACAAATATTAACAAAAGCACTATATTTTTCCATTATTCACTAACATAAATACATTGAAACAAAAAATGAACCAACCACAGTTAAAAAAAATGCAAAAATACTTAAACCACATTAATAAAATATCCCCAAGATACATTTCATTGAACACTTCATATGGAAACTAAATTCATCCCTAAGTATTAACAAAAGCATTGTATTTTTCTATTATCCACCCACATAAACACTTTGAAATAAAAAATGAACCAACCATAGTAAAAAAAAATGTAGAGTACTCAAACCACATCAACGGAACTGACAAAAAGCATTTAGTACCAACAATGAAAGCAGAAAAAATAAACCCAAGAGAAAAACAAGAATAACTAACCTCGACAAGCAATTAACTGGAGATGATAGGACGATGGAAGAATAGTTAAAGAAGATGAACGACAAAGATTAAGGAAGAAAACTCAGGAAATAACAAAGAACATGAAATGAGCAAGGGAGGGGGAGGGGGGCTTCAATTGCAAGTTTGAAGTCTTAAGGAAAACGATGTTGTTTGTTGTTAAAACAAATGACATCATTTTTGTTTGATTTAAAACATTAAAGCCAAAGAATAAACAACTTCATTTTCTACAAATTTTTAAACGTTGCAGCTAAAGACAACAACAATGTTGTTTATTGTTGACAATTAGCGACGATTTAATAAAATGTCCCCAAAGGTATATCGATTGGCAATGATTTATGGTAATCATAGCCAACATAGACACCTGTTAGGGACGATAGGGATATATTTGGTGACGATTTTAATTCTTTTAATATTTATGATAATTTTTTAATATAGTAAATTTGTTGTTAACTAAATTTATTTTTAGACTTACAATCATTGTCCATAATATTAAATTTTAGTTTTAAGAATATGATATTAATATGTAATATTCATTTCCATTTTTAATTATATTGCAATAAATATAATTATCTATGGTAATTAATATAATTTCATATGAATGTATAGATAATAATTATAACTAGTATAATGATTTATGATTGCATAGATAATAGATAACTTTTCTTATATCTTACTTATATACATATAGGTACTGTTCACATACATATATTACATTTTCTTAAAACCTTTCTTGTTCCCAAAATCTTATTAAATCTTATTTCTATAAGAAAATTGTGTAAACTTAGTGTTAGCTTATCCCTTTCGAGTCGTGGTTGCATTAAGTAGGATCTACAGATGGGCAAGATCCTTGCGAAAGGATGTAAGGTTAGATGACTATTTGAGCTTACTTCACTAAATCGTCTTTCAAAGCTTGTTGTTAGTGATGTCACCTCTCATATATGACACTCTCATTTGGGTCATCTTTTTACCTCTAAATTAGGGTCTTCAATCTCTAGTAGTAGCCAAAGTCATGTTAAGACTGAACATTTTGATTGTGTCCCTTGTAAACTATTTAAAAGTCATGCTTTATATTTTATGTTAATGATTATATCTTTTTAGCACCTTTTGATCTAATTCATTATAGTATTTAGGCTATAGGTAGCATGAAATATCATGTGATATTTGTCCATAATTTTTCTCACCATACATAGATTTATCTAATACGAAATAGATCTTAACTATCCTCCATTGCTCTCATTTTGCTAATATGTTTCACACTCAATTCTCTTATAAGATTAAAGTATTTCATATTGATAATGCAATGAAATAAAAAGATAAAAAAATCATTAATTTTTTTAATCAACAAGGGACCATCATTTTGGAGATCCTGTCTAAACATGTTTTAACAAAATGTTTGGGCCGAAAGTAAACATAGACTTGACCCTATTTGAGCCCTTCTTATATCATCTTCTTACCTTGAAACCCTTTGGGAGAAGTAGCCTTTACTGCTGTCTATACTATTAATCACATTCCCTTTACTATAGGTAATATGTCTCCCTTTGAGTGCTTATTCAAGCTTTCTTTTGAGCATCAGTATTTTAAAGTTAGTTTTATGTGTGTTCTTTATTTTATTACAACCTTATGAGCATACTAAAATTGAACCTAAAGCATTCATAGGTAATATCTCTCCCCATGAGTGCTTATTCAATCTTGCTTCTAACTATGAGTCTTTTAAAGTTTTTGGATATGTATGCTTTATTCTATTACAACCTCATAAGCATACCAAACTTAATCCTTGAGCATAGTTATACTTGTTTCTAGGGTATGGGATAGAGCATAAAGGATATAGATGTTAGGATCCACTATTTCAAAGACTTGGGATCTCTCAACCTATTACTTTCCTGGAACATAAAATGTTTTCCACAATATCAAAATTCCAAGTTAGTGAACCCTCACATAATTTTACCATGCCTTTGTTTCCTAATATTTCTTTTTATATGTTTATCTTACATTTATAAAAAATTAACAAAATTGATGCCTACTTTATTGTATCTTCTTCAGCTCCAGATCCTCCGTCCTTACCAAATAACTCTTCCTCTTCTATTACTAAGTCTCCATAACCCCTCTGTCAATACTCTTGAGTAAGTCAACCATATGTTCATCTTAAAGAATTCTATGTTTGTTCCACTATTGTCTCTCTATATGAATCTCACGCCTATCGTGAGGCCAACTCTAACCCTTTATGGTAGCAAGCAATGGTGGAAGAATTACTAACTTTCTCCAACACTAACACTTAGGACTTAGTTGAGCTATCTTCAGATAAGTCTGTTATTGGCTGTAAATGGGTCTACAAAATCAGGACTTAAGCTGATGAATTAGTCAAAAGATACAAAACACGATTGGTTACAAGGGGGTTTACTCAATAATATGGAAGTGGCTATGACGAGTCCTTTGCCCCCATTTACTAGCCTAATGTTAGTCCGCAATCATATTACCATAGTAGCAAGGAAAATTTGAGAATTGTTCTAAATGTATATCAAAAATGCCTTTATTAATGGTGATCTTCATTAATAAGTATATATGCAACCTCCACATGGGTATGCTTATCCACATAATAAAGTTTGTCTTCATCGCACTTGTATGGCCTTAAGCAAACTCCTCAAGCATAGTTTGCTAAATTCAACTCCATTATAAATTATCTTGACTTTACATCCAACTCTTATAATCATGCTTTGCTTATCTAAAAAATAGATCAAGGGTGTATGCTTTTCCTTCTATATGTTGATGACATGATAATGATGATACTCAAGGGATTGCTACTCTTAAAATTTGTCTTTATCAACAATTTGAAATGAAATATTTAGGTCTCCTGAGCTATTTTTTTAAGTTTTTTAGTATCTTTTGATAATTTAGGCTACTACTTATCTTAAGTCAATTATGCTACTAATCTTATATCTCGTGCTGATCTTACTGACACCAAGATTGTTAGCACTCCACTAGACTCTAATGATCATATCTTTACCACTGATGAAATTCTTTTGAGTTATGGTACACTTTATTGACAACTAGTTGGTAGCCTTATATACCGTACTATCACTCATCTAGATATTTTTCATGTAGTTTACAATGTCAGCCAGTTCATGTCAACACCTAGTACTACTCTCTTTTCTACTATTCTTCGTATACCCCAGTACATTAGAGGCACATTGTTTCATAGGCTTCACTTTAGTCATTCATCTTCGCTAGATTTATGCACATACTCTGATGCCGACTAGATTGGAGACATTACTAATCTTTGATCTACCACTGGTCACTTTTCCTTTCATGGTACCTTTCTTATTTCCTGGTGTAACAAGAAGCAAATAATTATCTCTCACTCAAACACTTAATCAAAATACTGAGCCTTAATTGACACTAACTCTAAACTTTTATGGTTACGATAGTTACTTCAAGACATTAGTGTCACCTTTTCTTTAGTAGTTCCTCTCTTTTGTGATAATCAGAATGCTATACATAGTGCTCATGTTGGATCCCGTTTTCGGAACTCAACCTTGCCTTGCAAAACATCATCAAACATAAGATCATATTCACATCTCAAGCGTGGTTCCTTGAAAATCTCATCTTGCTTTGATACCGCAGATGTTGGGACTCAGTTTTCGAAATCGAAGCCCAACCTCGGAATCATAATTCGAAAACATGTACTAAAACGTGAGTGGACTTGTACTTACTCAAAGGGGTGGAAACAAACCAAAGCAAAATTCATGGAATCAAATCGAATCAAAATCGAAGGAATCGATAGCAAAGCGAATGGCTCAATCGAACTGAACAATTTTTCGATATCCGAAAACATGTACTTTAAAGAAACGCTGCGTTAGAAACCTACTAGACTATCTTGTTCTAACCAATCCAATTCGGTATGAATTTTTCTTTTTCATCATTTTCATGTTACTCAATCTCATACAAACAATCTTGATTTCCTCTCAGGAAATTCATCCTCATGCAAACCTCAATTCATAATCTTCTTAGCAATCATTCTTATCTCGTCAGTATTCATACACAAGTCATATTCAAATATCAATTCATTATACAAACCATAATTCACTATTCTATTCTATTCATGTATCATCACCATACACAAATTTGTATCTCAATTCCATACACCAATAAAGGAGTCACGTACATCATGAAATACATGCTTACAACATGTTAATACCATTTCCAAGCCGTATACAACATAAATACTCAAATTTCCAAAGTACTATAATACACATAAAATCAATAAACATCTTCACATTCTTTCACCCGATCTTCTTCTCATCTGTTGTGGATGGGAATGAAGGGGGTGAGCTTATAGCTCGTGGGAACACATTTATAATACAGAAATAAGCAAAATTATTCAAAAGATAACTCATTGCCGTGGTACACTTTG
>JANZLD010000237.1:29002600-29014082 GCA_026413575.1 Erythroxylum carthagenense | reverse complement strand
TCCTTTTTAATTCATGCTACCTACTTAATTAATGCTACTATACTGGATAAATGTCAACTTAATTTTATCTATTAAGGCTTTAATTTCCTTTAATCATGCTTAATAACATAAAAAAAAAATTCAGGGGCTAACACAACCAATGTAGTGATTTGGACAACTAATAGGGTTTCAAAGTGTATTGGGCATAATCAACATATATTAGTTAACCAGTATGTCATACTTGTTAACAAGTCTGTTATACTGGTTAGCAAGTGTGTCATGATAGTTAACTAGTGTACTTAGAAGAAAGTTAAATTTTGTAATGAGATTTTATATGTAAAAAGTGATTAGGGTGAATTACATGATATCAAGATTTTAATTAAAGTACATACTAACTTACAAAAATAATGTCTATAAATTATCACAAATACAAATGAATTTAATTATGCTTATAAACAATAAAGTAAAAAGGAAGTGAAGAGAAACGCAATATTGGCTAGGCAAACAATCCTGGCCTACACCCACTCTTAAGACTCATTTGGACTTCCACTATAGCTCTTCTTTCAAGGAAAAGAATAACTTTTGTACAATCTTTTATTTTAACAAAGAGGAACCTCCTTTTCAATCTCTTTTCAAGGTAAAGAGGGACCCCAAACTACTTTTAGATAAGCGCAAATATAACTTACAACTCAAACTTACTCACTTGGATACTTAATCACAAAAGGTTCATACACTCAAAATAAGACAATAAATGCTCAAATGATTGAAAAATATTTAGAATGAGAAAACACCTATTTATAGTGTTTTGGGACCCTAAATAATAGTTAGAGATAAGAATTAGTTATTACATGATTATACACAAAGCACTGATTGACAAGTATATATTAAAAGCTCTAAGTTCACTAGTCGTTTGAACACTAGTGAATCAATAAATCAACCAATGTTACAAAAAACTTTCAATACTTCAAATTTAACAACTTTAACCTAATTTAGTTGACCATTAATCCATATAGATCGACCAATCATTATAAAAGCATGACTTTAACACCTTCAAATGCTCAATCTCAATTTGATTAATGTTGTAATAATAAAAAAAAACTTTCCAAAAACTTCCCAAAGATTATTTGAAAGGTCAAGAGGCTTTTATATATATAAAAAAGCTTCAATATCTCTTGTTGAATGTAAAGACTAATGTAATAAAGTGAAATGAAATGTTTATATATAGTGAGACTTTTAGACCGTCGAAGACAATCAAGATGAGCCTACAATCAGTAATACATGAAATAATCTCGATGTATCTTGATCTTCCTCCTTACTTGATCTTGATATTGAAAATTGCAAACATTGTCTTTTCTTTCATAAGCCTTTGATATGGTAATATTTTGTTTTCATATTCCTTCACTTCAACAACATTTAACTCATCAGTAGTGCTTATTTTTTGTTATTATCAAAAACTTAATTGGAATCTCCCTTGGTTTAACACTTTTGAAATATTACAGAGTTTATAAAAACTTCGATGGGCTAAGTGTACACTTGAGTACTTATGAGCATTTCATAAATCATATTTAGTCTTAGTTTATTAGAGTGACCAAGAGAGAAATATTTTGAGTTATATTATGCAATCGAGGAAATTGCTTAATGTATATTTCATAAGAGTCATATTAACCTTAAATAAGATGTATAAGAGTTTTCTCTATACCTATGAAAAAGCAAGATATTTGTAAGAGTTCCTTTCATTAATGACAAAGAAGATGTTTTGTAGATCATCCTTTTCACCCGTTGAAGAAAGCAGATAATGAATTCTCGAATAAAACTTAAGAAGTGGACATTGACTGAAATTTATTTAGTTGAATCACTATAAATTGATTTTTGCTCTTTTCTTTTCCGTATGCTCTTTTACTATATTTGTGTTTGGTATGAATTTATTTTATATGAATTTGTCATAACCATTTATTAGAACATGAATTTGATTACAAATTGGGCAAAATGTGAATACACATAATTTACCTTATATCATATATCATCCACATACCAATACATGTGAATGGTGACATCTAGGGATGGCAATGGATGGGGTTCGGTTCTGGTATTACTCTACCCATATTCATATCCATTTTTATGACTTAACCCATATCCATATCCATATCCATATTTATATCTATCGGTTTTTACAATTTACTACCCATATCCAAATCCATTGGGTTGTTCAGGTTTTTGGATATCCATCGGGTTGTATAGCATATAAAAATATAAATTCTAAATAGAAAATATAAAGAGCAGATTTTTGTGAACACTCCAAATTAAAATTACTTTAATAATAATAAGTCAAGATTTTGATTTGTATGTCTTAAAAAAACCATAAAATTGGAATAATAAAAATCATAATATCTAGTACAAAGACAACATATATTTTTTGATAATTAAGAATTGGAACAAAGACTGAAATATCAAAGCTTCAAATTGTCTTTGCGTGAACTCCACAATATTCAAAACTCCATCTCTATATCATTTGCATTATTATCATTCTATAAGAAAATAAAATATGATGAAAAAGGTGAGTACTGAGGAGTAAAATGAAGACTTTAAAGTTGTTTCTTCTCATAAAATATTAATATTTTATTATATTTAACCATAAATATTCAAGAAAAAACAGAAAAATAGAGTTAATAAAAAACGGGTAAGATATGGGTATCCATGGTTCGGGTTATCACTAGTCTCATATCTAAATCTATATCCACATCCATTTTTCAACATTCATTTAAAATTCATTTTTTAACCTCCATGTTCATTTTTTCGGGTCGGGTAGTGTGGATGTTAATCGGGTTGAAAACCCACTGCCATCCCTACTGACATCGAATGGTGTTTAATAACATAATATTCCACATGAGAAGCATTAACAATATTGATAACAGTGAGCTATATTTGCAACAAATTGAAACCTTGGGCATTAAATTAATATAAATGGAGTTATGACTAATACTACATAATTGAGTAAAGTTATGAATTTATAATATAATATACTTATAAATTTATATTGTGTCTTAATTTTGTAAATGCATATCATATTATTTATCAATTTTTAAAAATATTCATGAAAAATAAATAGAAAGTTGGAGTTACTTTCATCAATATGTAACACATATAAGAACTTGATAAAAAAACTTGACTTCATATAACATATAATATGTCTTGAATTTTTAACTACATTTATTATAATGTAAAAAGATATAAATAAATTGATCAAAAATAATATTATATAATATTTAAATTTTAAAATATTTATTTTAAATAAATGTTAAAATAAAATTTATTTTCATTATGATTTCTCATATGATAGATCTTGATTAAAATCTCTCTAGCTCTTTCTTATTAAAATGAGTATAAAAACTTTGAATTTACTTAATTTTTTTGAATTTATCTATTAAATACAAATATTGCTTGATGAATAATTTTTTTATATAGTAAAATTTAATTAAACAATCATATCTCCTCAACAAGCATACCCTTACATAAATTTATATATTTATTAGGTATAAATCATCATTTCAATTTATTAGATGTATAATTTTTTAAATTATTCAATAACTTATATATATTTACTATATTATACATTTTAATAAAAAAATAGAGATATATATTAAAATACTTTTCTCTTCTCATATTTGAATAATAAGAATAATTTTTTTCTCTAATACGATAAGATGAATCAACTATAAACATTTTACTTAAAGTATTTTTGATAAAAAGTAATATTTTAAAATATTTATTAAGAAACTTTATTATGTAATAAAAACAAAAAATGTAATGTAAACTATACCTATTATTTATTCTATATTATATTCGATTTCATCAAAATTATTTAAAATAATGATTAAAATCACTTGTTATTTATGGATTATATGTATTGCAAAATTATATGCCTTTAAAAGATTTATAATTGCATGTATTATTTATTGTTAATGTCAATTATAATTGTACTGAAATGATTAGTTCGTACATTTTAAGCTTTCCAACAAATGTGTGTTACTGGATATTAAAAAAAGTTAAGATTTGTCTCTACCAAAAAGATGATTCTTGTCAAATTCTAATATGAAAAGGTTACTTTAGTTATTGCATTTAGGTTATTTAGCTATATATAGACATGGATTGAGAAGTTAGGTTATTATAGCTGATCTTATACTTATAAAGGTTCTATTCAAAATTTGAATTTATTACTCTTCATATCATATATCAAAACATTAAAAATAAATGCTTAAATCGCATTAGAAATTAGAGATACTGTACCAAAATTTAATTGATGAGAACGTTACAGCGACGAAGTTTTAGGAATTAGTTAAAGATACGTTTCCTTGCTTATGTCAATATAGATACAGAACGTCTACTGTTACACCGTGTTTCTAATATTAAAGAGACTAAGTAGTGGTAATTTTGACATACTAAAAAGTCAAGTAATTATAATTTATCTTGTGTTTATAAGAATTTTACTCATATTTCACTTAAAATTTGAATTTATTACTCTATATATCTTATGCCAGAATTTGGGAACATGTTAGTGTAATTAAACTAATAAACAATAAAATTTCATTTCATTTAACGCACTTGATGTATAAGACTTTCACCTTTGCAAAGTTTGAAGAAGGTTATAAAGTACACAACTTTCTCTTCATATTTTTACAAATAAGTTATTTCCTTGATTTAAATTTGCCAAGATTGACTTTATAGTTACAAATGATCAATTTCACTGGTTGGTCCAAATCACACATTTTCCTTTATTTAGATAACAGAAATAATTATCGCGTACAGTGATATAGCGTAAAGTTCCAAATAACTTAAGCACCCATGAGTCTAAGCCGTCTTAGCTCAGCCGGTAGAGCGCATGGCTTTTAACCATGTGGTCGTGGGTTCGATTCCCACAGACGGCGTACGGCGTGTTATCGTTTTGGATGGTATCGGGGAGTCAACATTATAAATATAGTGATCCATTTAAGAACTAAACAATTCGTTTGTAATAAGAGTGACACCTTGGCCCTCTGGATTCTACAATTTTGAAGTTCTTCATACTTTAAAGTTCAAACTGTTCATGGGCTTCACGTTAAGCAATTCTTGAGGATTTAATGTTTACCTGAAGCAAGATCATGGGATAGCCATGCATTTCAATAATACTAACCGCTACATTACCTAAAGATTCTTCCATCCCACCGCATACTTTCACGTTTTCCTTTTCTTTTTCTGTCTCTCATTTCTACTCGTCCTATATTTTTATTTTAGCTCTCCTAACCAACTTTAATGCCACCCACGATCTTCCAAGCAAACCCCCCTATGTCCTCACTCTCACCATTATATTGAGGACTTTGGGGCTGTAAGTCCCTTAAACTTTTGATTTGTTCTTTCAGATTGTCACATTCCGTTCTTTTTCCCATTTATTGTCGTAATTGGTTCAATAATGAAATTTGAAGACTATCTGATGCAACCAGGTGATGAGAATCAGACAAGAGTCGACTTGGAGGAGGAGGTAACTTAGCGAACTGATAAATACCCTTAAATTAAGTAGTGTGGAGAGTAGAGATAGACCTTTCTTGTATAATGATGCAGGTTGACAAATTGCAAGGTGAGTTAGATGAAGAAAAGGCTGTGAGGAAAGTTCTGCAAAGCGCTCTCCATGGACCAATTCCACTGCATCTTCCTTTTTTTCTTCCACCTCTAGTAAGGACATGCTACCGAGTAGAAATAGTGCTATAGCTTCAACGGGTTAACTCCAAAATAAAGAATATATTGATTCTTCATGTCTCAGGTTCAGGGTCTTCTCATTGAACTCACAGTGGTGGAAGAAGAGATTGTGTGGCTAGAGAAAAAAGTTGAAGAGCTAAAGCTGAGCTTGTATCTGGAAAGGAAACAGACTAAAGAATGGAAAGTAAAGAAACAGCAGCGAGGGGAGCCGATGCAGCACAGTAATCTACAGCCGTTATTTTCTCCTGGAAAATGCATTCTTAGTGACGATTTCCATGAGCTCTCTAGATCACAACATTTTGAAGATCATAAAAAGGAGAAAATCCAGTTTAGAAGGGTATCTGCGGGTTCTGCAACAGAAATTCTTAGCTTTTCTTCCCCAGGATCCACTAGTAAGCTTATATATTATATTTATCGATCACTGCCAAAAATCTTTATAATCATTTTTTGAGATTGACTCAACTAGTCCGAGTCTGTACTTATTAACATATCATACAAGTACAACAAAAGTTGGAAGGAAATTTTCACTTTGTCCCGTTGTCTTTATTGTGAACAGAAGAAAATTCAAGGAGGCATTCAGGAAGAACTATACAAGAACAAAATTTTTATAGGGAAATTCGCAGTGATAAACCGAATGAACTCTCAGAAGAATTGCTGGGATGCCTAATAGGCTTGTTTCTTGATCTAAATCAAGCACCACAGGATAGAGAAATACCTGCGACAGTTCCAAAGCTGAACCTGTCCTGCATGAACCCGAAAGGATCAAAGACCTTATTCAACTGTAAAGCATCCTTGTCCCTATTTAATCAAAATGTGTCAAATCTCGACCCCTATGGTATTATTCCAGATTTAGATGGCACAATCAGGGACATTGGACCATACAAGAATTTCATCCAGATAACTAGAAATTCATTGGACGTCAGTCAGTTCTCAGAATCTTCACCGATGGCACGAAAATTCAGGTTGCATACATGCCTTCAATAAGTTAATTTATTATCATTTGAAACATGTACCTGGAATTTTCTTTTTTTACTTATGTATTCTATATTGCCCTCTGTTCCAGGAATTTATTGCAAAGACTAGGTAATACTGACTTGACATTCTTGACCTACAAGCAGAAGCTGTCATTTTGGATCAATGTCTACAATTCTTGCATAATGCATGTACAGTAAGAAACCGTCTGCTATATCAAACAAAACAACTAAACTGAAGTCTCATACAAGAGTGTTTAAGTGTCTTCTCCTTTTCATTTTATATCAGGCATTTCTCGAAAATGGTTTACCCTCTTCGCAGGAGAATCTGCTGAATATCATGAAAAAGGTAAGTGATTTGTCTAGTCATCAAGCATTTACTTGAATAAACTACCTGTGATAGAAATGGTTGAGGCATAAAAATCAACAATTTTACGAGGATTACTTTTGAATCAGGCTTCTTTGAATGTTGGCGGTATAGTGCTGAACGCCCTGGCAATTGAGCATTTCATTCTTAGGCATCGAAGTGATTCAGAAGACGTAAGTCAAAGGCTTGTCTCCCTGACCCCAAAATTTACTCCTCCAGCCTGCAAGCTGTCTCTAAAATTTTGAAAGAGTTAGATTTGCACCTCGAAACTGTTATGGATAATTAATTTTACAAATTAATCTTAGGCTGTGCTATAAGTGTCTTACCTTGATGCAAGAGTTTGATAAGGTTACAAATTCTCTTACAAGGGCCCTGTGAATGAGAAGGAAATGCTACTACGACGTAGTTATGGTCTCGGATATCCAGAACCCAATGTGACTTTTGCTCTCTGCCGAGGCAGTTGGTCCTCACCAGCAGTAAGTACAATGGTTCTAATTCTTAAAACATACATAACTAATACATGGATTGGTCCTAATGACGAGCATGAGACATGGAATGCAGTTAAGGGTCTATACTCCAGACGAAGTGATAAATGAACTGGGTAAAGCAAAAGTGGAATATCTGGAAGCATCAGTGGGAGTTACAAGCAAGAGAAAGATTGTGGTTCCTAAGCTATTGCAATGGAACATGCGAGATTTCGCAGATGACATGGAATCCATGTTGGAATGGATTTATAGCCAATTACCGCGTTCTGGATCGTTGAAGAGATTGATGATGGAGTGCTTCAATGGAGAAAAGAAATCAAGAAAATTAGTGGAAATTCAACCTTACGAGTATGAGTTCCGTTACCTACTGCCTTTGTAAGAAATGTTAACAGGGAAGAAACTATATAAAAAAAAAGGTTTCACAGAGCCGGTTTCTGAACAAGTGCTATCTTGAATCTTAACTGCAGATTGTTCAGAGGCGTACCCCCTTCCATAGGTCGTTAAGAAACATGTCTTGATTTATACCCTACTTTCATTCAATCAGTAAGTTATAATATATAATTATTTAAAGGTACTTTTTCTCTTATATATATCTTGATCTATATGATAAAGCTTAGCGGATAAACATTATATTATAAATAAAATTACAATTAGGATATAATTATGAGATTTATATTGAATTTATATATTATCCTAGTAATTATTCTATTAAGATTAAATGTTATTAAAGCCTTAAAACAATATCACACATTATGATTCTTCTTTATAAAAGAAATATTCAATTCTAGACACTAAAGTATGAAAATATTTAAATAAAAGTGGGAGTGCTTGAATTGACCCATAAGAGAATTCTAATTAAATTGGATAATACTTTTAGATCTCAAAAGTATGTTATATAGAGATTTCTATATTTTTCATATTACTTATGACCTGTTCTAGGCAAAGGTAGCCCAGCTAGTAGTCACTAGATGTAACATGAAATACATGAAGAAATTTAAGTAATCAATATAAGATTTATTTTATTACTTTAAAATAATTAGGAAGAATGTTCCGTTATTCTCAATTAGTATTAATTTGAAAAATCCTTATCCAAGATGGAATTAAACTTTCAAAATAATTTTCAAATGCTATTAATTGAATCAATTATTAATGATGAAGAACTAACATAATTGGACTCAAATAGAGTTGATATTAATTTCATATTCTATGTTCAATCGGAATATTATATGATGAAAGGATTTTGATATTACAAAAGTTTATGCACTAAAAGATTAATCGAAATTTCTTTGACATTTCTAAATATTTAGATAGTCATAATGCATTACTAGACATTAATCTTCATTTATGCAAATAAATTATTTATTTACTTAATTAAAGATAAAAATTAAAAAATTTAATTTATCCAATCCTAAATATGATTTAGGGTTATAATGTATATCTGTTGTCAAAATATTTAGAAACCTAATGGATCACACACAAAAAAACGAGTTAACGAGAAAAATGTGTTTTAATCAAGTTAGACTTGATTATAAGTTTAAAAACTTTATGATTAAATATGAGATATTTAATAAATGATACCAATATGAGATATTGATCTTATTTATGCCCAACCAGTATTTAGTTAGAATTAATTATAGCTCTAATTAAAGTTTAATTGAAATGAGAATTTATTTAAATTAAATTACTAAAAGATCCAATTCGTATTATAAATAAGGTTGGGTTCCAAAGGAGCTAACACACTTTGCATAACTTTCTTTGTAATAGTTGCAAAGTTATTAACACATTTTGTAGATACTGTCAGAGGCTAGACACTTGTATGACTATGATAATTGAGATGAGTTGATTTTAGAAACAGTTTGAGAGAAACAATAAGAAAATGATCAACCTTCAAAATAAAGTACGAGTTATGATTTATACTTTATTACAATTTATATGTTAATTTTGTTACAGAATTTAAGTGTTGGGCCCGGGTCCCGTTTCCTATCTCGAGGCGACTGCTCGGGGTCGTCGAGTAAGGATCGCGTAGGGAAAGGGGTCGAAAACATTCAAATTTACAAGATCAGCAGCGAAGAAAAAGGTGGGTTCGTTGCGACGACAAAATACTCGCCGCGGCGGACCCCTAGCAGGAGAGGGTTCGCCGCTACGAGCTCTCATGGGACACGCCGCGCGAAAGACCAGAATCCACGCCGCGACGAATGACTGGCTCGCCGCGGCGAGCTCCCACTTTCCGAGACCCAACTCCCAACATTTGCACATTCCATACTAATACATGCACATTCCATACTAATACATGTACATTCATTCTAACTAAAAGTTAAACACACTCACATACAAAAGGAACTTCAATTCTTTATGTCATTACAATTTCAAAGAGATTGTACAAACTTTGCTTACTTAACACCATACATATCAAAGCTTAAAACAAAATACATAAGGATGTTCAATGTTGATATGCTTGAAAAGCTATCCAAAATCACTAACTTAGTACAAAAGCTTCTAACTATCTTGGAGTTTCCGATGCCTTGCAAGAATCAACGATCTTCTCGTTCTATACCTGAGGAGTGGAGGGTAATAGGGTGAGCTGCGAAGCTCAGTGGCTTATACATTTATAGTCATTGGTAACGACCCACACACTCAAGCATATATAACATAAATATGTAGCAATTCAATACTTAACAATTTACTCACAATCTTATAGCTACCAAAATGTCATCATAAAGAATATGTCATGTAATTTCTTCATCACAACATAACAATTAATTATGCATCATGCCTAACAAATCAATAATGAAATGCACAACAAATGGCTCGAGAGTTTCGTGGAACAAAACGGATAAACCGAAGTTTATACCGTGAACAAAACGAGTCCGATTTCTTAGGATCTCGTGGCCTCAAGCGGACAGCTGGGAGAAGGCTATATGTCGACGTGCAGACTAACAAAATGTTCCTCTCTTGCCCAAACACAATCAAATGTCAATGCTTAACTCATTTCATACACATTCATACTTTTCATACTCATCATGCTTCCTCATCTTTTCATTCATACAAAATGCCATGATATTTTTCAAGGCAATACATGATCACAATCACAATGCATTTTCAAAAATTTCCATAATTCAAAACAAGCAATGTCACACACACATGCAAGCAAGCAAGACAATTTGCCCATACACAACAACTATAAATATATTACCCACCAAATATTGCTTGATAATCCAAGTTCAATGTTGTCCTTCCTCTTGCGATTGGATTAGGTCTGCTTGGTTTCCTATAACAAACCAAGTTCTCATTGAAACAACAATCAAAGGAAATTCATAAAGCTTTGAAAATCAAAAGTGCTAAAATTGACCCATAACCCTTCCAAAACTAGACTTTCGGGTCAACTTTTCCAGGATCGTTATGATCAGATAAATGAAGACATTTGGTAATACTTCCTTTTATAAAAATGTTCTTCATTGTCTTACATTTCTAACAAAACAAAAATCATTCCATTTGGTTCAGAAACATGGAAGTTATACCCTAAACATGTTGGGACTAACCTTATGCTGAAACTATAATCTATACTCAACTTCCATCCACAATTTGAGATCTTTAGAGACTGATTAAAAACTTCCTTTCTTCATAAAACTTGTATCCCTATGTCTCTAGTTTATAACGAATTAAAAATCACCTCATTTGAACATCTACAACAAAAGTTATGCCCAAAATACCGAAGGATGTCTGTGCAGGCAAAATGGGTCCTCACCGCGACGAGGATGCTGGCGTGCGCCGCGACGTGCACATGAGCACGTTGCGACGTGCGAGCCCAAAATCATCCGAAAACCTATTTTTCCCATATTCTTCAACCATATAGCTCCCATAATTTAAATATAATTTATCTTAACCCTAAACCATCATTCCTACTTCATTTCTAAGCTCATTCCAACCCAAAATCAGTCACAAACACAATATAA
>JANZLD010000237.1:28870978-28883633 GCA_026413575.1 Erythroxylum carthagenense | reverse complement strand
GCAAGCAAGACAATTTGCCCATACACACAACAACTATAAATATATTACCCACCAAATATCGCTTGATAATCCAAGTTTAAAGTTGTCTTTCCTCTTACGATTGGATTAGGTCTGCTTGGTTTCCTATAACAAACCAAGTTCTCATTCAAACAATATTCAAAGGAAATTCATGAAGCTTTAAAAATCAAAAGTGCTAAAATTGACCCATGACTCCTTCAAAACTAGACTTTCGGGTCAACTTTTCCATGATTGTTATGATCAGATAAATGAAGACATTTAGTAACACTTCCTTCTATAAAACAATTCTTCATTGTCTTAAGTTTCTAACGATACCAAACTCATTCCATTTGGTTCAGAAACATGGAAGTTATACCCCAAACATGTTGGGATTAACCTTATGCTGAAACTATAATCGATACTCAACTTCCATCCAAAATTTGAGATCTTTAGAGACTGATTCAAAACTTTCTTTCTTCATAAAACTTTCAGCCCTATGTCTCTAGTTTACAATGAATCAAAAATAATCTCATTTAGACATCTACAGCAAAAGTTATGTCCAAAATACAGAAGGATGTCTGTGTAGGAAAATGGTCCCTTGCCTGGCGAGGAAGCTGGCGCGCACCGCGACGTGCAAGGCCAAAATCCTCCCGAAAACCTATTTTTCCACATTCTTCAACTATAAACTTCCCATCTTTCAAATCTAACTCATCTTAACCCTAAATCATCATTCCTACTTCATTTCTAAACTCATTCCAACCTAAAATCATTCACAACACAACAAAATCATTAATCCTAGAAGATTTAAGACATCTTTCATATATCATTCAACAACACATCCTACACACATTCAACCTCATTTTTCACTCCTAACTATCACTAACCATGGTTAATCCATCCCATTAGTGCTTATACTTACTTGGGGAAGCTTCAAATCATTCAAATTCTCCAAAAGTATTTTTGATTTAGTATTTATGTGAAAAATAGAAATAAAGATATGAGATACTTCTATAATTGTATTTATCAAATCCAAAAGTATTTTTGATTTAGTTAATATTTTTGAACTAAAATTTATGTCAATTCTTAGCTAAATGTATATGAAATATTGTATTCAAACAATGTTAAATTTTGATATATAAAACATAACAAATTTTTTACGAGCAAATGAATGTACTACAAGTATTTTTTTAACTTTTCAAAACAAAATGATCTTTATATTTTATTAATATAATAATGCCTTTTAATTATTTCTTAATAAAAATTTCTATTTTCTAGAAATAGAAACTTCCAATATATGACAATTTATTGAATTTTAGTATTAACAACTAATTATTTTCTTAACTCAAATTCATAATAAAGTTAAACTCAAAATTAAATAGAACATAAATGAAATAACCCAAACAACTTCAAGTCTTCAAAATATAAATATTAAAAATCTCATTACTCAATAAAACATATAGTTTACTATGTAAAATTCTATTATAGATTCTCACCAAATTCTTGATTAGAATTTGTAAATTAGAAATGTAGCGCATTTCTCTTGATTCAAAATATACAAAGTTAGGGTTATATATATGCACTAATTTACAAGACTAATTAGGGAATGTAATTCTAATGATCAAGTGATTATAATTGCTATAATGAATTTATAATTCCTATAATCAATGTTTAATCAGTAACACTCCCTCTCAAGTTGGAACATAAATATTGATTATGTTGACTTGTTACAAATATGACTTGAGTACTATTTAAGGCTTTTGTAAAGATATCTTTGAGTTGTTCTCCAATTTTGACATGTCCTGTATAAATCAAGTTGTGATGTACTTTTTCACGAATGAAGTAGTAGTTAATTTCAATATATTTAATTCTTTCATCGACAACTATTTAGAAGTGATATATAGAGTACCTTAATTTGTTCACCATAATTTTGCCAGTATCAAAGCTTTAAAACCAATTTCAAATAATAGTTGATATATCCCTATTATCTTGCATGTTGACCGTAACATAACTGGATCTAGATATAATATTTTTGCTTCTTACTTTTCAATGAAATCACATTTCCTCCAACAAAGACATATTAGCCAATAGTATATTTGCGATCAATCTTAGAGCCTACCCAATTAGCATCTAATAAACATTTCATGTAAGTATGACTATCATTTTCTTATAGTATCTCTTGTTCATGAGCCCTTTAAGTAACATAAGATATCTAAGGTTACCCAATGATAAATAGTTGGAGAAGATATTAATTGACTTATAACACCGATAGAATATGCAATATCAAGGATGAGTCATTATAAGATAGTTTAATTTTTCAACCACTCATTTATATTTTTATAGGGTCTTTAAGTAAGTCTCCATCTTTAGTGAGTTGTAAATTAAGAAGCACTGGGATACTTGAAAACTTTGGTCCTAGCTTTCTTGTCTTAATTAATAGGTCAAGTATATATTTCCTTTGGGATAGCAAAATGCCCCTCTTACTTTTCGTTACTTATAATCCCATAAAATATTTTAGGGCCTCTAGATCTTTTATGTGAAACTAACTATGAAAATAAAGGATTTTAATGATGAAACGTCTATATAGCAATGACGATATCATCCACATACGCAATAAGAAGAATATCTCATATTTAGATTGTTCATAAAAGTCTGAGTGATTAAATTTTCTCCTATTCAAATCAAATGTTTCTACTGCTTGACTAAATTTTTTAAACCAAGCATGTGGACTCCATCATAAGCTATACGAACTTGCCAAGATGACAAACTTTTCCATACTCCCCTTGAGCAACAAACTCAAGCAGTTGCTCCATATATAGTTCCTCCTAGAAGTCACCATAGACCAATCATAAGTAGCTACCATATAAATGAATAGATGAATAGATGCTAGTTTAGCAATAGGAGAGAAAGTGTTAGAATAATCCACACAAGTCTAAGGATAACCTTTTGTGATGAGTCGTGCTTTAAGTCGAGCCACTAATCCATCAAAATTGATTTTGAATAAAAAGACCTATTTACATCCATTACTCTTCTTTCCAATACATTTGCTTATTAAAATCTATTTACCATTAGCATTAAAAACAATCATCCGCTTTATTATAATATTACGCTAACCAAGGTGAGATATAACTTTATAAATAGTTTTAGGAGAGTCATGAAATTAAGTGAGGCAATAAAAGACCATGAAGTGGAGGATGAATGATTGTAAGAAACAAAAAATGGAAATAAAATAAATGCATTGACATTTATCTTTGTGAAGGGCCATTCAGATATCATCCAATATTGAATCTAATGTCGAAGATATCAAGATGATTTCATCTTCGGGAATAGACTGGATGGATAAGTGATGATTATGTTAGTTAAGGAGTAACATTAGTGGTCTAATAGGTAACCTTATTAACTAATAAATTATCATCCTCCTTTTTAGGTATTAAAAGAGTAGGGAGGAAAGGAATATGTTCAAAAAAGGTAACATTGATGAACATAAGATAATTGTTAAGAGTTGTATAGTAGCATTGATATCATTTTTATAGATCAAAGTAGCGTAAAAATACACATTTTGAATATTTAAGATTTAACTTAATAACCTAAAGACAAACATCATGAACAAAACAAGTACTACAAAAATTCATGGTATAAGAGAGAATAAAGGTTTAGTTAGGGAAAGGAAGTTGTAAGAAATCTCAACACAAAGAACATATGAAGGCATGTGGTTGAGTAAAAAATAAGTCGTGGAGACCTCATAGGCCCATAATTGTTAGGGAACATTCATTTGGAATAAAATTACTCTAGCGGTTTCAAGCAAGTGATGAGCTTTTTTTTTTCTTTCAGCTATACCATTTAGAGATGGTGTGTCAACGTATAAAGATTGATGAAAAATAACTTTTTGAAGCATTTATATTTGGAACGAGGTGGAAAAATATTCTTTACATTATCACTTTTTAAAGTATAGATAAAACATTAAACTATGTTTTGATTTTAGTATATAAAGTAGTAAAATGGGAGAATAGCTCAGAATTTTTTTCATTAAATACAGTCAAGTCACATGAGAAAAATTGTCAAAAAATGTAAGGAAGTATTGAAACCCAATTTTAGATATTATATGATATGGACTCCAAACATCATAGTGTATTATTAATTCAAAAGAAAAACTAGATATTTATTAACATAGGGGAAAGGAGACGCATGATGGTGTTTGGAAAATTGACAAGACTCACATTCTAAACTAGAGACAATATGAACCTTAGGACATAACTTCTTTAATAAAGGTAAAGAGGAAAGTCCTAACCCACAATGAGCTTCAAGTGTAGCTAAGACACTAGAATAGGCAATGGGTCTAATTACCTAGGCATCCAAAATATGGAGAACCCCTTATTCAAGTCGTTTACGAATAATCTTCTTCTTCACAAGATTTTAAAAAAGATGATGATCAAGAAATAATAAGAAACAAAAATTTAAGGCACGAGTGAGTTCACTCATAGAAAGTAAATTAAAGAAAAATTCTAGTAAGTTTAAGACAAATGATAATGACAATAAATGAGTGGGTATAGTGGCAAATTCAATAACAGAGGAAGTAGATCCATTCACTAAAGTAACATGGGAAGGAGATGAGTGTTTTTGGAAAGTAAAAAAAATATTGGGATTACCTATCATGTGAGCGTAGTAGTAGTTGTAATATTAACTGAATGAGTTTTCTAATATTTATATTGTAGCTTTCGACATGTGTGTTTGGTATGACTTGGTTCATTACAATTTCAAAAGAAGATTCCTCTTGCATTTTGATTCTAAATTCCTGTTCCTCCTTTGTTAGTATTCCTTCGAGATGATTTTCCATGATCATATCTAGTATTTCAACTCATAAGATCACTAGAGGTTTGAGTGGTAGGAGCAACAAATGCAATGGTGTTTGTATGGTGCATCTGAGTAAAGACCTCGTTTAAGCAGGACAATTTAGCTCTTAAAAGAATTTGAGACTTAACAATCTCAAACTGTGAATTAAGTCCAACGGAAAAACTCATGATTGCCATATACTCCCGTTAGGCTTGTTGAACCTTAATTATCCCAGTTAACTAGTACCAAAACAATTTGTTCTTTATAGATCTTTTTGAAATTCATAAAATAAGCTTGAAAGCATTGGTCTTGTTATTCAGCCCAATAAAACCCCTTACACACCTCATAAGTTTGGGAAGTATTTTATTTTTCAAAAATATAAATTCCAAATAAGTTGTTAATTCTTTGAAATACTCACAATGATTAATTAGATTGATGACCTTGTTGTCATTATAGCTCTATATTTGCAAGAATAATTGAGCATCATCTCACAACCATTCTTTGCAAGTATAATCCAATAGAGGATTGTCAGGAACGTGATGATTCCTAGAAATGCTCTCCTTAAATAAATTCAAATTATCTTACTAAATCAAAATAGATAAGATCAATTAATTTATGTTCCATAATTTTTACATCATAGGAACTACATCTGATAAAATATTTGTGTTTGTCAGCCATAGAAATAACTATAGCAAAAATTAACGTAAGAGAGTTAGATGCAAAACCAAAAACACTCCGAGATAGTACAGGCCTTATGGATCCCACCAATCACACCAGTTCAAGTGTACAGATATTCTGAGACCGCCACACAAACTGACAAAACTAAAACCCAATAGCAACACATAAAAATTACTATTATGTGACAAACCCAAATGGTAAACATGGAAATACCAGAGAATTAGGGGATCAATGTATTTCTATTAGAAATTTAATGTATTTCTCTTAGATTCAAAATGTACAAAATTAGGGTTATACATGCACATACGCAAATTTACAAGACCAATTAGGGAATATAATTCCTATGATCAAGGGATTATTATCCCTATAATTAATTCGTAATCCCTACAATTATATTGGAAGCTATATAACTTTTAAAATATGTAAGTGAATTATTACATATATACAATTCTTTCCTAAAAATTTTGTGAACGTAAATTTCTATAAAATAAGAACTATAGAGAAAAAAAGTTACGAAAAAAGTGAGATCTAGAACAATAATTACAGTACATAAAATGGAGCAGTTGCAGGCGGTAAATGAAGTTTTTCAAAATCTAAGAGCGAACTTGTCTCTAATTCTAATTCCGCTGGCAGCATCAAGTTATGTGTTTGTAAAGATTCTGGTAACAGTATTTCTATCATTGTCTAGTTATTTTATTTTTCTTAGAACATACATTCTCACTGTAGCGTTTAACTCTTAAATGCATCTTTGTAAGGTTAGATGTGTATGTGAATCCCCTGTCATAGCAAGTTGGCATCTTATTGATAAGCTATTAGCGTTTTATTTTATTTATTTATTTATTTTATTAATTAATATTAATATTATTAGTCTTAATATTATTTATTTATGTTTTTATTTAGTTTAATATTGCTAGTATTTTTTGTTTATTTTATTTACTTAATAAATTATTTATTTAAGTTTTCTCTGTTATTTCAAAACAACCTCTCTATTAGTTAAGGGTAAGGTTGTAAATAACTGGACCTCTTTAGATCTAGTTTTTTAATTTTCATGTCACATTTACTTATGAGTCTATCGGAAACAACTTTTTTATTAGGTAAGAATAAGACTGCATATTATCAAACTTCCCTATATTTCATGTTGATGCATGATTTCATCTAGATGTTAACTGAAAATGGAGGACTATTATAATCATCAATTTCAATGTATTTGATAAATAATAACATATTAAATAAAAATCATGTAATTGTATTGATAAAATCTAAATACAAATTATATAATTAAATGAATTTGAAAATATATTTATTAAATAGTTAATAAAATTTACATGAGACTTAAAAAATCAGTGTAAAAGCATGGAGAATTATTTTAAATAACGTTAAGTTTAAAGATTTAAATAAAGCACAGAAGTGTTAATGGTTATTAAACTATAAATTGACCATTTTGCCACAGGCTTGAAACGATTTGGGAACTTTTTGATCCAATCGCAGGCTTTGGTTCATTTAAGAATCCTTTTGGTTAACACTTAGGATTATTTTAATTTAGGAGTTTGGAGAGAATAAGTAGGAGTAGGAAAGAAAAGGTGTTGGAACCAAAGGACAGGGTGATGATTGGAAGACAGCTGAGCATGAATATGATGATGTCCCTTTCACAATCACAATATTAATTTGAGATACAAATGACTAAATAGATCTTAGAAGGTAAATGTTGTAAATTTGTTTTCGTTCATGAGGACCATCTTACATTGTAATTGTAGACTCATTCGTGTCTCTCAAGGAGAGAAAGTGACGGGGAAAAGAAGCGTGATGTACGCAGTCAAGGTCAAAGAGAACTGCGACTACTCATGGAGGGCTACCAAAGAAAGTTGGAAGTAACTCAGTTAAATTACAAGAGAACGCAGCTAATTAACATCAACTTTATATATAATCGTTGAATAGTAACTTAGACGGTAGTCAAGCAAATAGAAGCCGCGGGCCACATTTTTCCACTTTGAGGCCACTTCAGCTAAGGACATTCGTGCCCAACTTCCCAAATAGCTCACCTACACAACCCCACTCACTGTCTCTCTTGTTTTAACTTATCCCCAAAATTAAAAAAAAAACAAATTAATCAGTAACTATAAACCATTATGCGGGAATGTTTCTGAATTAAAATTAGACACGGAAATTCTTTCCAGTGAAAGTTTGACCGAACTGCCAGTTTGAGGGAACAATGTTCCAGGAGGTTGAGGTGCGCCTGTCACTTCCTGTGACCCTGAATGAAAGTGACTGACCAGCCAATACAGAGTTCACTTGCCAGTTCTGGCCCCAATTACGGCTCATGCTCATCCAACCGGTCTTAGAACCTTTAACGCTCACCCTCACCAGGTCTCCAGCACCCGCCACGTTGGTGATCAATACCAAGTTGAAGTACGGATTGCCATTGATTTGGAACCTGATTCCTCCTCTCTTCCTGCAAGGCACTCTGTTTCCCGACAAAACCAAACCAACATTTCAACAAAGCTTTAGGCTTTAGAATCTTAGTAGAAGCTGTTCTAGTTATTATATGATCAAAAGTAAATATGAGCATAGTGTAGAGGGTGTTGATTTCCAGACAAAAGGGGTTTCAACAGAGTTCAGATCTTTGGTTAAGTCTTGATAGCAAGAAAGGCATTTTGAGTGACATAGTCAGATAGAACTTAGAATCTTATGTTTTTACCGGCGATAAGAGACGGGGACGATTCCTGCGCGATACTCGGCGATTTTGAGGAACATTGGCATAGCGAGATCGAAATGAGAGCGAGGAGGGTTGCACCAGCCACCATTGTCATTGGGTAGAGCGAAGTTTGGAGGGCAAAAGTTTGTGGCAGTGACGAAGATTGATGGACTACCAGAGTGGCACCATTGTGGTTCACTAGCACACTTGATTTCAAAGCACGATCCACAACTCTGGCCATTGTTGAATAGTGCTGTGCTTAGTGCGGCAGTATTCACGCCGTAGCCTTGGCTGTATAGGTTTCCATACCCACAAGCACCACCTGTAGTACATGGGAGAAGAAAATTGGAATCTCTGAAACTGTTGCTTTGTTCACTTGATTTTAAAAGGCTCAAGAAGAATGACTCTTTACAAGCTTCACAGTTGACTTTCGCCAATGGATATAAAAGAATGCTTAGAACAAATAATTCAGAATGTGAAAATTCGCGAGTGGAAAACACAGGATATATTAGTTGATGCTGCAAAATTGCAAAAGAAGAAAGTAATTTACTTCATCTTCGTTGGTTAAGCTTCAAGTGATTACTCACTGCACTTTTATCTGTTTTTTTTTTCTCTACGACCAATGAGATCACATAAACTGAAAACTCATATCCAAGCTAAGTTAAGAATGCAGTACCCATTGTCCCGGAGGCATCATTGCCACCATAGAACGTTGCATGAGCGGTCTGCCACGCTCCACCAGAGAAAACACCTGGAATTCTCGCTTCAGCAAGCTTCAAAACCAGGAGCAAGAACACGCCATAACTGAAGCTCTTCAAAGCCATTTCCTATTCACTTTTCCAAGCTGGAAAGATAGAGCAAAGGACTCCTGAAGAAGCGGGGTGCGAAGAGGAGGTGAAGAGTAGAGTGGTATTTATGGGGGAAAACAGAAGGGTGTGTGTAACGTTGTCAAAAAGGAAAAAAGGAAAAGACAGAGAGACAGAGAGACCACATTATTATCAAGCATTAATTACTGATGTTGCCTGTCAATCTCTTGTTAATTAAACCAACCCGTCTAGCATACACTATCCTTGGCGGGTAACTTATTTCAACCTCCTTTAATGTTTTTACACATATCACCACAATGCGCTTGGAGTCTATGATTGAAAAAAGGAAGGGGTAGGATATGAAAAGGGTCCAAAGTCTCAAGTAAGGCTGATAATGTGAAATCGGTTCGCGTCATTCGTAAGTTGTGCCATTGATTACAGGCTCTGTCCCAAAGGTTTGCTTTTCTTTGGCTTTGAATTTTGGGTGCTGATGAATGTGTTGGCCTTGAATTTTGGAGGGAATGGTACCGGCCAAGCCTAAGCCTGAGGCTTCGACTAGCTACTGTTGGTTTGTACTTGTACATGGTAAATGCTATTTGAACTCTGTTCATAGACATTGAATATTTGAACGAGAAACGTTTTCAAGTCAGTAAAATTCTTATTGGTCAAGGAACTGAATCCAACCTCAAATGGATAAGCAAGATCTCTATTTCCTTCTTTGGCGAAGGGCAATGTCCATTTTTGAGCCGAGCCTCAACCATTATTAAGTACTGTCCAAGTTGCGAAATTCTGGCATATGTAAGAGCTTCTTGTGAAATGCCGTACAAAACGACAGCAGGTGTTAGTGGGAGTAAACTTTTGATGCTTGAACTGGAACCCGCCAAATTCAAAGACTTTCGCATAAAGAACATGGGCTAATTTCGAGGTTGGTGGCCTGTGGGGCTCAAGTACCCGCTATTTACGCTCCACGTATCGCGCCGTCAATTAGCCGTACAACTTTAGTGGACCCTCACTCAGGTCTTGAAGTTGAAGGTCTTCTTCTTTGACTTACTACCTACTTAATATTGAAAATATTGTCAGGACAGTTCACTTGTGGGCTCCTTGGGTTAAATTAGAATTTAAAATTTTTATTAAAATTAAATGTTATCCAAGTAATACTAGCAGTACTGCTACGCGATGCATTGAATATTGAGACTCCGTCTGGACATGATACGTGACACATTGAAATTACCCTTGTTTGGAGGAACTATTAATAATGATTAATTTTTGCGTTTTACTTTGTTCTTTACTTTCTACATTTTTTAAATGGACAGATTCATCCAATCATCTTTGTCGATGCCAGCTTAGCACGAAGAATTGCAAACCGAATAGAAAGTTCCCCAGACACTCGAAAGATTTCCAAAGTTTGAGATGACAGCCATATTAAAGAACAATTTGCAGTTCCTAGGATTAATTAAAATAGGGGTATAATGCAGTCTTACCACCAATGTATATCATACCAAGTGCATCCTCTCCTCAATACCTACATCCCCATTCAGCAAAGTGTCGTAGAAAATGAGATGGCTGCGATACAAAACAACCATTATTCGCATGGAAGACTGGGTGAGAAAATGGCAATGGTTTCCTTAAGAGCGCT
Source organism: Erythroxylum carthagenense (assembly GCA_026413575.1). Taxonomy (NCBI): domain Eukaryota; kingdom Viridiplantae; phylum Streptophyta; class Magnoliopsida; order Malpighiales; family Erythroxylaceae; genus Erythroxylum; species Erythroxylum carthagenense. The sequence goes on along the minus strand of JANZLD010000237.1, from coordinate 28,872,997 downwards.
TTCATTTATTTGTCCAATTATTTTGTAATATGTCCTTGCCATTCTACAAATCAAGCCTAGAGGCTAGAGCGCATCCTCAATTTTCTCTCCTCTAACTATCTAGCCGGATTCGGATTTTACAGCACATCTTTCGAGGAAAACACTAGCGATTTAGTTTATACAACTTTTGTTCTACGTTGGAATAACAAATATACTGCTCTATACGCAAGTAAATGTTGACCAAGATACGTTATAGTAAGGCATGTCAAACGACTCATCAGTTAGTTCTTTCTCTTACAACTTATATTAAAAGAATCATAGTAGCGGATGAGATTAAGCAGTAACATAAAACCAGCAAAGTCTAAACCAGGTTCGGCATTAAGAATAAAAGTATTTGCTCCTCACGGCAAAGAAAGTTACTGTTCACATTCAGGATTGAAAGTTACCGTTCACATTCAAAATTTCCCAGAGCAAGACATTTTATTGAAGCTTAATCCTTCTCTCCATGACAGAACCTCCTCCTCCTGATCCTACTGGACACACGACAAAAAAGGTTCGCATTTGCAAACGAGTGGGAGATCCACCTCTCCTCCCAAATTCACCACAACCAGTATTACCTGATTACAAGCCTGCAGTCACTAGGCAACTGAATCCTAATCCTAGCACACCCGAATGACCCATCAAAAACCCTATCGAAATTGAAGAAAGCGACATCAACATAATCCCTGGCAGTTTCGGACTATGCATCGAATTATCCAATGCTTTCAAAGGCCGACTCAACAAGCAATGGGAAAAGGCAATTGTAGTTAAGCTTATGGGACGACGAATTGGGCATACCTTACTACGCAATAGACTGACCTCAATGTGGAAGCTAACTGAGCTGATGAAAATTGTAGACATTGACAATGCCTTTTTCATGATCAACTTTTTGGAGACTAAGGACTACATCAACGCCATCACACAAAGACCATGGGTGCTACTCGGTCATGCCCTCTCCGTGCAACCGTGGACCCTCTCTTTCCGCCCTTCTTCTGGCCAAGTCTCCCACGTCGTCGCTTGGGTCAGATTTTTTGAACTATCGGTCGCTCGTTACTACCCATCCATTCTCACCGCACTAGGCAACCTCGTCGGGCGAACCGTCAAAATAGATGCAAACACCCAACAGTCCCAGCGAGGAAGATTCGCCAAAGTGGAGATGGACATCGACCTGAGTCAGCCTCTGCGATCTATTGTGGAATTAGATGGGGAACGTATCAAAGTGGCCTACGAAGGCCTCTCGCAAATTTGCTTTTCTTGTAGTCGAGTCGGCCACAGTGTCGCTAGCTGCCCAACGCGACCAACATCCACTCACCCATGCTAACACCGATGCCACCCCCATAACACTCCCTTCAGATCGTACATCGGACACATATGAATCGGACCTACACCTGGCGACGTACGGTCCTTGGTTCCAAGTCCAACGTTGAGGACGTTGTCCTCCCAACACAACAACAGCCACAAGAACTGACAGACAAGGACCTAAGTCGACTGACGCTTCTCGGGGCTCTCGGTTCCATCTCTTGACAGCTAATGACTCTCTCGACTCCCCACAGGCCATACTCCCTCCCGCTTATACAAACCAACCACAGAGGACGCACCCTCGAACCTTCCATAGTTCTACTTCAATGCAATACTCTCCTCACAAATGAGCCAGGCCACCTACCCATATGGGCCCCTGTCGTGCGGGCGTACAGTACCTAACCCTAAGGCTCGTCCCTCCAAATCCCCAACCTACTCTCTTCAAGACCCACCAGCCCACCAAGTCCAAGACACTACTCTCCCTCCAAATAGGCAGATGAGCGTTGGCCCTCCCCATCCTAATTCTCAACACCAAGTCATTCTCATCCCTTCCCATAATGAGTTAATCATTAAGGACCCTATACTAGCCCCAGCAATGATTGACAATTTGGTCGAAGGCGCCATGTGTTACAAAGGTCACCTTGGAGACTCGAACTTTCACCCGAAGTTGCTCGCTCACACCCTTTGCACGGCAGTCTCACT
>JANZLD010000237.1:28775316-28787368 GCA_026413575.1 Erythroxylum carthagenense | reverse complement strand
ACGCATACATGAAGAACAGAGAAGGGTTTTTAATAGGGAGTGTTTTTAATTGTCTTGTCAACAACGATAGTGAGAGAGAGGAATAGTGTCAGTGTAAGGAGAAAAACGCAGAGAAAGAAACGAAGAGCAAAGGAAAGAAGCTGATGGAGCCAACCTCCTTCTGTATTTTTACTTGTTTCAACATGAGTATTGGAGGTAGAGGAAGGTAACTTGGACTGACATTTTACGTGACAACTGTGACTCATTTTTCAAGCATAAAAATGAATATAGAAGGCTAGTTTCCGACACCGATTCAATGGGGAAATCGACTCCGAGTCACGGTTAAGCTATTTTTGTCATTTTAAAATTGTGATTTATTTTTGGATTGTTGTGTTGTTGATATTGATTTGGATGGTTTTGAAATTAATGATCTTAATATAATATTTTGATCGTTTTATTTCGAACCTATTGCTAAAATATTAATTGTAATCCGTAATCGTTACTTTTAATATTTATGAGTAGCATCTAACGATCGTTAATCGTTAAGAACAACATGACTTAGGTTAGATAACCTAAGCGTGTGAGGTTACTACTTATATTGATCGTTTTCCAATTCGTAATGCGACTGCTAAATTGAATATAGAGATCGTATCTTACGTTATTCGATGGTTAGGTTTAATTAATGATCGTATCTTAATTAAATTCAATTTAAGGGAAAACCGAGATTTGTAGAGCGTTCTATTAGTCTCAGATCAATAGTCCGAAAAGAATTGTAAAGACTTTAGAATGAGGGAATATGCTTGATTGTGTTTAGGCCAAGATTGACCCTAGAACTAGACCTTACCTATACTCAACACTTTTCACATTTTTGATTGTTTGTTTTAATTTGTTTTCGACATTTTAATTTTGCTTTAATTTTCTATATTGTTCAAAAACCAAAAACCCCCATATACTTTTCTTGCATCAATTATTTTCAGTACGAAAATTAACCGAAAATTACCTATGGATTCAATCCCGACTTACCACAACTACAAATTTTAGTGTGCAGAGTTAGGTAAATTTTGCAATGCACTCGACAAGCGCTGTCACTTGTCCCGAATTGTTGATAGTGTTGGACCATATTTGTAATCGATTATCTAGATACTTATTGTGTTTTGTTTACTAAAGTTCCTCCACTAGTTTCATTAACCATACTTCTATCCATTGGCAATAGCCCTTCATAAAATTTCATTAAGGATATGATGGTGTAGACAGCTATCACTTAACTACTTAAATGTCTCCTAATATTTATACAATGTTTCTCCAAAGAATTGTCTTCTCCCACATATCTACTTTCTTATAATAGTAGCTTATGATGCATGTAGTAATTGATCCAAAAAATATTTTCATTTAATTATATGTTGTCACTGTGCTAGAGTCAAGATAATAAAGCTAATCCTTTGCCTTATCTTTTAACGAGAATGGAAAGGCTATGAGATTCATTTATTCTTTTGTCACTCTTTATGGCTTCATTCCAGAATAAACAACATGAAATTCTTTCAAGTTTTTATATGGATCTTCATCTTTAAGACCCAAAAAGATAGGAAGTAAGTGAATCAAACTAGATTTCAATTTGAAATCCACCTCAAAATCTAGACATCTTATACTTAAAGATTATTGATTTAAATTTGGTATTGCTAACTCTCTCAATGATGTAATGTTATCATTTTCCATCTTTTCTTCAACTTCTTTAGAATTAGAATCTCTACCAACCATTAAATATATCTCAACTTTCACTTTTAGATAGGAATGACTTTTTCCTTGCTTAGTCTTTTTACTTAAATGACACACTGTCTTCTTAATTTATGGATTATTTTGCAATTCACCTGTCTGAGAAGAACAAATCATATAAGACAAGAGATTAGTAGTAAACTATAAAATAAGATAAAGAAACTAAAATAGTTATTGATAATGTTTCCAAAATTTTGGACAGGTTGTCAAAGCCCCTAAAATTATTTCAAATTCATTAGTCTTTTAGTAGTCATGAAACTAGGTTGAATCTCAAAAGAACTAAATTTTGGTTTCTTAATTTCAATTGATAAAACTAAGTGGGAGTTTATTATTAATTAACTAATGAACTAAAATTAACAAGGAATCAAAATAAATTAACTAGTTTGAAATTCAAATATACTTAATTTGGTTGGATTGAAGGATCTCTTTAAATTGTAACTTTGATCACTAGTTTAAAAATAATAATTTTTACAATTCACGATGTTAGTATAAAACCTATTAAGATAGTCATAACAAATGTCAAATTTTCCTAAATTAATGGGTTCAAACTCGGCATTCACACCAAAACTTGCCATTAGTTGATTGGGTATGAAAATATTCCATATCAATTGAATAATAGTAATAAGCTTAATAGGTAAGACTAAACCATAAATTAAATAATTGAGAAAGCAATGACTATTCAATTTAGTTTTCTTATTTCTTATAAGTTAAATATGTAAATTTATAAATAACCTATTTACTGATTTTACCAATCACTCATAACAATTACAGACGATTAAACTCATGAATAGGTATAAAATAATCAAAATCGAAATAATTTTTCTGTTCAATAATTTTGATTAATAATGAAATAAAAGAATAAGGAATAAGGAATACTTGAACTAAAAAACATCATAAAGTTACAACTAGATTTTTGAATTCCCTTGAGTTAGAATATTTGGATTTAGCCATATATGGTCATTATTTCAGCACCAAAAATATAGATCAAATGATGAAAGATGAACAGAAAACATAAAGAAAAAAAAAGGATTATAAAGAAGGTGTATGACATTTTTTTCTCTTCTTTCCTACCCCAAAAACTAATTTCTTTCAATATCTAAAGATTATCTTTTAAATAATTCCAAATCCCTACATAAGAGGGCTAGGAATAAGTATCCTAATTAAACTAAAACTCTTGTGAATTTGGATTTAGATGTGATCTTACCTTATCCACTACAGCAATCTATGAAACATTGCTCCAATACTTTAACAAACAATGCTCCACTCTTTTCATTTTTAAAAAATTCATGAATTTGACAAATAATGTTCTAATTTGATCTAATCTCCACTTATCATCTCTTGAAACAAAATAAATATTAATTTTACCAATTAAGCACCAAAATTAATCCAAAATATAAGCGATAAATCCAATTAACATAATCATATAACATCTTATCAAAGTTACAGAATTAGTCATCTTTGACACCACTATTGGAAATTACGGGTGGGGCTGATATTTGATCCCTCATACACCAGAATAATAAGGAAAATTTTTTAATTTATCAAAATCCAAAATTACTTAAAATTCTATAAAATGATTAACAGGTAAATTATAACAAGCATGAATCATAATTCATACCTTATTCTAAAGCTTTCCTTTTTTTTATTGTTTTCCTCAAACTGTTTTTGAAATCAATTCATCTTAACCATTTTATCTGTGTAAGTTTTTGGCCTTTAATGGTATCCATATAACAAGTTAAGAGAACTATACATCTATTATAGAGAGGGTTAGGCAAGGAGTGCTAGCCACTTTAGAGCCTAAGCCTATTTATAATCCAATTTTGACATTTTATTAATTTGAAATAAAATAACTTATAATTATAATTAAATTCATCTCAGTACTGACTAGCATGCATATTCACTGCACAACACACATTATCTTACATAGGAAGGTTACTAAGGAACTTGATCGAATCATTAAGCTTTTCTTTGGTTGGGCAAAATAAGAAACTCAAAAGAGGCCAAAAGCAAATAGAGTGAAGTAACAATTCCTAAAAGACAAAAGGGATTAGTAATTGTATCAATCCTTTTATTGCAGAATATGTTTACTTGTGAAAGGATATAAAGATTGCACACTTACAATAATATTATATGGATCAAATGTATTCACGAAAATTATCTAAAAGATCGAAGCTTTTGGCAGCTGCAAACTACTAGGGACACTTCATAGTGTTTCATACATATGCTGAACTTGAGAAATACTATCTACCCTTGGCTAAAATATAGGTTTGGGAATGGAGAAAGCATTTGACTATGGTATGATAATTAGACAGAATACATTCCACTAATTTAAAGGAATGAGAACTCTTATCTCATTAATATAATTCCACTTAATGCTACAACCTCTTCCCTCATTCAGAATGGCTTGTGGAAAAGAAACTTCAAAGGTTTCACCTCCTTAATTAAGCACTTTTTTTCAAATCACTTAATGCTATAGGGATGAAAGTATCATCTAGTTAGCAAACCCTGAAAGAGTGTTTGCTAACAAATCTTATAGCTAGATCTTCAACCTCATATGGAGAATGTCCCTTAATCTGATTTTTTATGGAAGGACTCTCATAAACCTAAAAGTTCTTTTATTACATGGGTGGCTATTAAGAATAGACTCAAAACTAATAATAGGTATTTTGGTGCTTATGATCCAATATGTGTGTTGTGTAAAGAAGTTGAAGAAGATAAAGACCATTTGTTCTTTCAATGCAAGTATTCTAGATCAATTTAGAGTAGAATTATACATCTATTGGCAGAATATTTCCAAACTTATGTTTAGTAGGAAAAACTGTCCTAGATCACTAGGATTGCTAAGTTTTAAAAGCATAATGGAACAATCTTCAAGGTAGCATTCACTACAGCAATTTATTCCCTGTGGAAAGAAAGAAAAAAAAGTAGAAACCATCTAGCAAAGCACATTACTAACTAGATTAGGGCTACAACAATAGCGAGAAATGCTTATAACAACTTGTCAACTAAGCTAAAAAACATATGGCATTTGTAATTCTGTAAAAATGATACGATCCTGTCTCTTTTGCTAGATTAGTTAAATGATGCAATATCTTGTTGTATCATAAAAATTTAGTAATGTTGGAATAACTTTGCTATGATTAATGGAATTTATTCATTTTTCAAAAAGATCCAAGATCTCATATTGATCCTTATTTATTAAATATATTATATTTAATCATTAAGTTTCTCAAACTTTATGATTACATCCAACTTGATTAAAACACCTTTCTCTCTCAAACATGTTCTCTTTTTATGACTCATTATGTTCCCAAATATGTTAGTAATGGACATAAATTAGAACTTTAAATCATATTTAGGATTAGATAAATTAAACTCCTCTAATTTGTCTTTAATTTTTAATTAAATAATTTATATCAATAGATCAAGATCGAATTCTAGCGATACATCATGACCACCTAAATATATAGGAATATCTGAATGGTTTTAATAACCTTTTTATGTATGATTTTTCTTATAATTCAATCATTTCATCATATAATATTCCGATTAAATATAGAGTATGGAAATAATGTCTACAGTATTTGATTCCAATCATGTTAGTTCACCATCATTAGTAATTAATTAAATTAAATTCATTTAAATTTTTTTTACAAAGTGTCATCCCACCTTGGCCAAGTATTTTTCGAAATAATACTAATTAAGAACAAGAGAACATTCTCTATTATTATTTAAGGGTTATGAATCCTATATTAATCACATAACTACTAATTTTTGCAACATCTAATAACTACTAATTGAGCTGCCCTTGGTGAGAATAGGTAGTAAGTTGCATCAAAACATAACATTCCCTGTATGAGATAACTCTGAGATCTCAAGTGAAAGGATCGCTTATACAATCATCACAATAAGAATTTCTATTGTCATAAATGTAATGTTCAAATGGAATTCTCATATAGAGTCAGTGTAGTGAACTTGTTCTCTAATAAGCAACTATACATTTGCTTAAGTATCTTGATATTTTAGCCTATGAGGTCGACTACTTCATTCATAAGGATAAACATAATGTGCTTTAGTCTTTTTATGTTTTATTAATGTCAAATCTTAATAGAAAAATAACTAGAAAAAATTTAGGAACAATGCATCAATGGAATATGAATCTCATAATTATAACCTCATTTTAATTTCATTTGCAATTTAATTTATTCCATGGACTTTATCATGTACATTTAAATATGTATATTATAAGGAATGCATTTAAATAATTAAATCACTAAACTATAACCAACCAATTTGTTGTAGAGCATAAACCTATAAGTAAGAATCATTAAGCAATTTGTATTAGGAAAAACTCTTAAGTACAAAGCAATAAGTGTGACATTTTATCAAACAATCTTACTCTAAGTTTTGAAACAATGGTGCGAAAAGCAATGAGTGTGACATTTTATCAAACAATCTTACTCTAAGTTTTGAAATAATGGTGTGACTTATGAGGAGTTAGGCATATCATACAAATTGGAGCACATAAAATCGTTAATGGTTGAAATCATTTTTAGTTTGTTGTCATGTATCGCTCTTAATCTATCTTTAGTAGCCCTATTGCCTATCATTTCTTTAGTCAATCCATAGTCTATCAGAGTTGCAATAAAAATTACCTAGGATCAAAAACCACTTCTAGAAAATGACAACACTCACTCTATTCTTATGCATGCATGAATTTTTATTTAAAGCTCTATTTCTCCAAAAAAAAAATTCACTATAGTATCAAAATAAATCATATATTCTAGGTTAAATGACATCTCCATAAAGTGCATCCAACAATGGGACTCTAAACATGCAAATTCATGAGCTATTATATGTTATATTTTTCTAGTTGTAGTTGATAACCTATAGTTATTGGTATAAACCAAACAAGATCTTTGACTTTTTATTAAAATAAGCAATCCATATATTTATTAGCATTTAGCCATTTTATAGCTCCATAGAGAATTGGGAAGTATAAAGTTCTATCATTTACTTTTTCACTTTCTTTTTAACCATAAGCATTTCTACACTTCTAACATAGACAATAACTAGAGCATCTAATGTTTGCCTTTTTGATAAATGTAGATAATTTTGTTTATCAAGTAGCCACGTTGATCTTGTACAAAATTGGAAGTGCTCTTTATATATGACTCATTAAGTTCCCAATATGTTATTAATGACTATAAAATATAATTATAATTAGATTAAATACAACTAATTTTAATTTATCTTTAATTTTTCAATTAATTACTTTATAGTCATAGATAAAGATTAATGCCTAGCAACATATCATGACTACTAAAATATTAGTAAAATCAAAGTGGTTTGACTTAACCTATCATACATAATTATAACATATCATTTCATCATCTAGAGAGTATGGAATTAATGCCTACAAAATCAAAAGTGATCTTAATATATAAGTCATTAAGTTCCCAATATGTTATTAATGATTATAAAATATAATTATAATTCATAATTATAGTTAGATTAAATACAACTAATTTCAATTTATCTTTAATTTTTCAATTAAATACTTTGTAGTCATAGATAAAGATTAATGTCTAGCAACATATTATGACCACTAAAATATTAGTAACATCAAAGTTGTTTGACTTAACCTGTCATACATAATAATAACATATCATTTTATCATTTTATCATCCAATATTCCAATTAGATATAAAGTATGGAATTAATGCCTACTCAATTTAGATTTAAACATATCCATTCTTGCTAATTAATAATTGATTTATAGTATATATTTTATAATATTTTTTTTTCAAATATTAGTTCACTTTAACTAAGGAATTTCTTAAATCACTACTAATTAAGAACAAGTAATATTCCCGAGAATTACTTTAGGTTGGTGATTCTTGTATTAACTAACCCAACAATCTTTATATAGTTTATGTTATATCTAAATATTATTTACCAATCTATTTTGATTAAAATTGGTCATAAGTAGTTTTAAAATTTATTAATTCTTTTCACGTACCTTAGAAATCAAGTTTAACACTCAATTATATAACTATCATAATGAAAAATTTTACATTCATACAAAAAATATCCATTTAGGATCCTCATAATTAGGTGAATTCAATGATCTTTTCTAATAAGCAGGCAAATATTTGTTTAATTATTTCTATACTTTAGTTTATAAGACTATTTCTTTACAAGGAAGAAATATATGCAAAAGTCAATCTATGTTATTAATGTCCAATTTAATATAGCAGTCACTAAGAATAATTTAAGGATAATATGTAAGTATACTATAAATTGCATAATTATGCTCTCATCATAATTTCATTTATAAAATATATTTATCCTATGTACTTTGTCTTATACTTAGGGTAATTAAACAAACATGTATAAGATAAAAATGTCTTTAATTAATTATGTCATAAAATGTAAAATTGATGGATTAGTTGTAGATTATAAACCAATAAAGGTCAATGCATATATATAACAACAATCTCATATAATCATATGTCAAAAACACTATTATAGAATTTAACATTAATACTTAATAAAATTGAGAAAATTTTAAAATCACCAATCAATTTTTGCAAACACTTAAAAGGAGTAACAAAAATTTTGATCAACAAGTCCGCGAGAATTTTATATAACTGACAAAGATGATAGCAAGTTAAATTGCGTCAAGATGATGGGAATAAAACATTTTCTTAAGCTATAAAAGCTTCAAAATAATGGACCTACGAAGAGAGGCTTGAATAGATTACTAATAGTTCAACTAAAGCATCGATGGAGATCCATTATATAATGTTGGAAGATTACTAACAAAAAGCATAGCAAAGAAGGAGAAAAAAACTCTTAATGACCTAATGGTAGATCTTTATACAAGGAATGAATCTTTGTTACTTCAAGAGACTAAATTTAAGTCTATAATGTTGATTTAAGCGAAGGAGTAAGCTTTTGAAAATGGTTATATAACATAACCGAAACTAGAATAAAAACTAAACTAAAGTCAATCTTTCACTAGGTTTACATAGTGTAGCAATAAATGCAAACTAGGAACAAATTTAAACTTGTAACTAGTGCTAAACTCATCATTGTACTTATGCGTATTGTTCTAAAACAAAATTTTCATAGGCTTTAGAAGCTGGACTAGTATTGGAATTATGTTTTTGTTAGTTTTTAAATTTTAAACTTTTGTTTAGATGGAGATTGAATTACCTTTGAAAGTTATTTGTATCTATTTATTTTTAAGATTTTAACCTAAATAATTCCTTATCTAACCTAAACGTTTTCTTGCAATAACTTGTTTATTTTATTTAATTTTTTTATTTATTTCTTGTTTGTGTATTTATTTACTTTTTTATCTTTTATTTTTATTTTTTTACCTTGTTATTATTTTTTTATATTCTTATTTTACTTATTTTTTAATCAATATCCTTTATGTTTATTTTTATTACTTTTATTATTTTTAATATTAATATTTTATTTTTCTTTATTTTTAGTTTTATTTATCTTTTATTTTTATCTTTTATATCTTTATTGTATTATTTATTTTATTATTTTCTTATATTTTTATTTGAACGTATTTGTTTATATTTAGTTTTACTTTTATTATTATTTATTATTATCCTTTATCTTTATCTTTATTTTTATTTTTTAATTTGTATATTTTATTATTCTTTTTTCTTTATTCTTTATTTTTATTGTATATATTTTTATCTTTTAATTTTAGTTTTGATTTTTCTTACAAATACTTCTGAAATTTTTTTTTTGTCTTTTGTCTTTTTCTTATGGGTCTATCAAAAACAACATCTCTATTAGTTAGGGGTAAGATTGCAATCTTCTGGATGTCCCCAAACTACGTGAGTCAGTGAGACTTCTATTAGGTTGTTATTGTTGTTGTTGAAGCTTTCTTATTGATGTAACAGAGAGTTTATGATTCTCACTAATTAATTAAAAAATGTTAGAGATAATTTCCTCAAATTTTTAGAGCAACTCTTATTTTAAGTTCTATTAAAAAATTAAGATCTTATTTAGATTTGTAGTGGTGATTAAATCCTAAGATCTTATCACTCTTGATCCTTTATTTTTTAAAGCATGGTAATTATATCATTCTTTATGTTTTTATGTTTATTTTCTTGGTTCAAACTTGCCATGATAGAATGGCTCTTGCTCTTGTCATATTGATATTGAATCTCACTTGTCCTACTGGTGATGGAGTAAGAAGGGTCTGAAAAGGACTATCTCATAGAAGATGGGTCATTTTTATCTAAATTGAACTCTAAAACCTGCTTAAATGAGATACTAGAGTAGGGTTCTTAACATGTTTATGAAGAAATGGAAACCAAGTATAAACCATGACAGAGCAGACAATGATAGCATTCCCATATGGGTAAATTTTCATAACACTCCCCTGAAAATTTGGAGAATTGAGGGAATTAGCTTCTTAGCTAGTTCCAAAGGTAAACCATACACTGTGATAGAGGAAAAAATGATAACATTCCCATATGGGTAAATTTTCATATTGTTCCCTTTGAACTTTGGGCAATTAAGGGAATTAGCTTCCTAGCTAGTTCCATAGGTAAACCAATATGTATGGGCTCGCAAACTACAAGTAAGGAGGGGATGTACTTTGCTAAAATGTGTATTGAAATTAAGAAGGATGCAGAACTTCATAATAACATTCCTATTTTGAAACAAGGAGAGACAAGGGAATTAGTAAGAAGGGAAATGCCAGTCACTTACCCTCGGAAGCCTAACAACTTCAATAAAAAAATGCATAGTTATATGAAGAACTTTCAAAGCTGGAGGATATGAAGAACTCATGGGTCCTATCCCTTATGATGATATGAACTCATGGTTCCTACCCCTTATGATGATATTAATACCAACAAGGCATAAAATTCAGAGGAAGGATGTGCTAAATTTATGACTGAAACATATGAGGTGATAAGGGATTTTCATGTACAAGAAAATCCACTAGAAGGATAGGAAAAAAAATCGAAAAAGGGGATCACCCCTTAAAAAACCATGACAATTCTAATTTGGAATGTTAGAGGGCTCTATAACCCTCTCAAAAGGCAATATGTTAAAGAGATTATTAAAGAAAAGAAGCCTTTTTTGTAGGACTTCTTGAAACTAAAAAAAAAAAAGCTAATGTTCTTGATTGCCTTATGTTTTTAGGTGTTGAATGAAAAATCATCTCCAACCATGATTAACACTATAATGGAAGGATCATTTGTGTTTACAAATCTAAAAAACCATAGTCCAAGTTACTCGAGTGTAAAACTTCGAATATTCCCTTCTATTGGTTTATAGATTTTATTTTGGGCGAATAGTATTTTTTGGATGAATAGTAAACCTGGATAAACAATATTTTCACTTGAATAGGGATTTTGAGGACCCAACCCTGAAAAACAAAATTGAAAATACCCAAAATAGGTATTCAAGTGAAATGACATTGAAATAGATCAAAAACAAGTCCAATTGGACGAATTTCGAGAATTTCATAAGTTTAGGATAAAATTGTAAGTGTATCTTCAAACTAATTTTATTAAAGAAAAATACATGAAAAGTATGTTTATGAATAAGTCCATTGGTGTTGCTACTTAAATTTAAAAGCTAATATTCATGAGATTTATATATATGCTTTGAGATGGCATTGAATTGAAATTGCATATGCACTGAATTGACATGACAATGGAATTTAAACATGAGCTGAATTGTTATATAAATGTGATGCACCTATGTATTAATTGTTGTTTAGCTTGTGGTACACCGTTAGGTCTTTTTATACATATGATTATTGTTGGATCCCGGTTCCGAGACCCAACTGCTTAAACTGAACATGATCATTCTTAATCGAATCTGAAACGGAACGAAAAACGTGAAATCAATAGCGAAGCACATAGGATTGAATACAAATGAAATCAAATATCCAAAACTAATGTAAATGCGGAAACATAAACGAAGCAATTTCGAAACAGATTATCGAATAACAAACTAGTGAAACAGATACAGATCGAATTCAGTTTGGAATCAAAACATTCAAATGAAAAGAAATCGAATAACATTACAAATGTCCGACATCTGGGAATAAATATCTTAAGGAAGCGTTGCGTTGGATACCTTATACTTGACCTATACGAACCGGTATAAATTTTGTTTTTTTTTCTCTTTATTTTTTTCTTATTGTTCATTTCTTTAATCACTTGATCCATCTAATCTAATATCAAACAAATAGTTTCCCGCTTTGGGAACTTAACCTTCAACTCATACTAACCTCAAATAGCTTGATTCT
>JANZLD010000237.1:28558674-28575532 GCA_026413575.1 Erythroxylum carthagenense | reverse complement strand
ATTTCTGTCCAATGGTACTGGAATATTGGGTACATTATTTCGGGATTGAAATTGGAACCATTAGAATTGAATGGGTCTATATACTGAGTTTTAACCGACCGACTAATGTAGTACGCCACCCTCGCGGGGCACGGACTCGGATATCATCAACGATATCGGGTTCGGGTCACTCGGGAGTGGTGTGTTACATATATAATTTTTTTTTACTCTCTTAACATGTTTTTAATTTTCTATTATTTTATTTTATTTTTACAAGGATGATAATGGATGTAGATCATACATCGAGTTCACACTTTGAGATTATAAATCAGGTAAGTACCAATTTACTTTACTTCTTATCTACATATTATTTTTCTTTTTAATAATTTTTTGTTTACATCAGGGGCAATGTACATATTTAAGTGTGAGGAAGGGCTATAGTAATTTTATGGATTTAAAGTTGAATTAAGATTATATTAACTTTTATTCATTGATTATCCTCTATAAAGATCTCTTATTTCTCAATTCTTGCATTGAAGCATTTTAAGTTGTTGTGAATTAAAGAATTAAGTTAGAATATGAAAGGAAGAACAAACATGATTAAATGGATTTTTACATGTTACAGTATGAATGAATGTTTTGGTTAAATAGCTTCAAATTTTTCACAAATGAGCCTAAATTATAAGATTTTGAGCCTATAAGCATCTATTGTTATTATATTATGCTTTATTTTTGTTGTTGTGTGATGAATGATTCTAGAACTTGCTTTTATTATACAAGTTGAGACCATAACTTTTAAATTAAAGGTATTGAGATGATAAAGGCTCTTAGATTGCACCCTTGTTAAACCCTTTTTCTTTAATTTTGCTATACCTTGTTTTTACCCCTTAAGTATAAGAATTTTGAGCCTTAACATTTTCTTTGGATTAGTTTACCCATGATATAAGCTAATAACCATTTTCTTTTTTTAGCTTTTTATTTATTTTTGCACCCTGAAGGATTGTATTGACTTGATTATATAAGTATTTGATTTGAATAAGAAGTTTGATGAAAGAGGTAAGGTATGGGATTATTTCCTTAATGTTATATCTTATCACGTTTTACTTATCAATAATTTGTATATTCTCTTTACCATTAAAAAAATTATGTTTTAGGATACTGAAATTATGAGAAGGAGAAAGAGAAAGCACTTGATATGTTCTACACCTTATTTACATTATATATGGAGATTTGATTTGGTTCAATCAAATTCTTGTATGATCTTGGTTTTGTAATGTCCTTCATGTTAATTAACCCATGATCTATCCATTATTTTATATTACCTAAACCATATTACACAATTGTTATAAGAAATTTTGATTTTTCCTCTAATTTAATTCATAATGATGAAAATGTGATATGTTGGCAAAATTATGGTTAAGGATCCATCTATGTATTGATTTAAGAGTCTTATTAATATTCACCCAAAACATTTGAAGTGAATCTTTGGTGTCAGGGTGTTAAATTCTATGACATTTGATTTTAAAAAGGTTATCAAAGTCTCATTTCTGATATTGGCCTATAGAAAACTCACTTTAAGATTGTTTAACTCCAATTATATTTTGATTTGATTTTTAAGGCATGAAATTTGAAAAGTGAATAGATAGGTTGAGATAAAGAAGAAGTTAATATTAAAAAGAATTGATTAACTAAAATTACTATTTGCTTAAGGACAAGAAAATGCTTAAGTCTAGGGAAGCTAATAAAGTGGTGACTTAGTCATATTTTTAGCCCTGTAGTTTATGTATTTTGATTTTTTATTTAAGTATTTTTACTTATTTTGGTGCTTTAGTTGTTCATTTTGTTTTTAGGTTTAATTCACTCATTTGTAGCAAAAAGGAATAAGCTCAAAAAAGTTTGGAGTAATTTAGAGTTATTTTGATTAAGGACAAGAAAATGCTTAAGTCTAGGGAAGTTGATAAAGTGGTGACTTAGTCATATTTGTGTATTTTGATTTTTTTATTTAAGTATTTTTACTTATTTTGGTGCTTTAGTTGTTCATTTTGTTTTCAGGTTTAATTCACTCACTTGTAGCAAAAAGGAATAAGTTCAAAAAAATTTGGAGCAATTTAGAGTTACTTTGATTAATTTGTTAAGTGCAAGATAGTGTACATGGCTAGTTAAGAGAGTTCAATATTGTGTTAAAGATTTCTTATGGTATATGGTTATGTAGGTTGGCAATATGCCCAAGTTGAATCATGATAAGGCCATATTGATAGTTCATGCTTGTGTTTATGTACGTGCTATCTTTTGATACCCTTATTCCTTAAATTTGAGCTACATGGTCATCAATATGCTCGTGTATCTCATTTTATTGAAAAATTGAATTTAAAAAAAGATAAGATTGAGATGCAAATAGGGAAGGAGGCAAAAAGAACCTAAAAACAATCCCTAAAATGATGAAAGGACAAAGAAACAAACAATGAAACCCCTTTAAAGTGGATTTTCATCAATCTAGAGTATAGTTTTTTTATTTCAAGGGTTATACCCCTGTTTTCTAGGATTTCTAGATTTTTCTTTAGTTTTGATGTTTTGTTTTCTATTATTATAAGCTAAATACCTTTTGGTATTTGCATTAGATGAACCCCAGGATATACCTTATAATGATTTTGGTGTAATTTATTTTATTCTTTAATTTTAACAAGATTGAATTATGTATTCATTGCTATTCTTGAATTAATATAGTCAACATATTATTTTATCTATAATTTCATGCGACTGACACTGTGAAATCTAATGTATGGATAGATTTAATATATTTGAAAATATTTGGAAGCAAACCTAAAGATAGATCAACATAAATCCTCTAGATAAGGGTCAAACTTAATAGTGAAATTCATAAATCAAATAATGCAATTCTAGATTTTAAATCAGAAAGGGAATTCAATTAATCAACCTATAATTAGTTGTTACTTGTATTGAGAAAGATATTATCATTATTTAGGAATTTTCATGGTCTAATAAATTTCTTAATGAAATCATAATTGCATTATAGATCCTAAGAGGCATTTGAAGTAAAAGAATCATTATTTTATTAGTTGATTTTTTTCCATTCTTCGACTATATTAGTTTATTTAATTATCTTCATTTTTTAATTTTTTTTCTTTTATTTTAAATATGAATTATCACATGTTTCTTAATTGTCAGTTAGATAATAGGAAAAGAGTCATTATTAGTGCTTATAGTCTATGTAGGATCATCACTTATAGCTCTGAGCCCAATAATATAGAAAAATAGATGTACTTGCCTTGGATAGTCTATAGATTTTAGGAATAGAGTTATATGTACATTGTATGAGAGTCCATCAAGGAGATTCCATAAAGATTCAATCAATTTCATGATTTATGAGAATGAATTCTTTTATCTGGTTTTATTTCTTGATTATTGTTTGTTTTTTTTAACTTAATTTAGACTAAGTTAGGATAGGTTTAGCATTGACGAACCCTAAAACTATTATTTTGTATTATTTCTTTTATTTAATAAAACCCAAGTTTTATTATGAATTATTTATAATTAGGGATTATTATTGAATTGAGATTTACTAGTATTTTTATTCAATTTTAGATTTCATACTAGGCATTAAGAAATCATATATATGAATAGATCATGACATAAATAATATGAGTTACATAGAATCCTAGAGATAGAACCATATAAATTTTTTAGATTAGAGTCAAATCTTTCAAAACAATTCATAAAATAGGTTGATGCATTCTTAGGGTTTTTAATTAGATAAATATTTCAATTAATCAATCTGAAGATAAGGGTTGTATTTATTAAAAATGTATGGTTATAATTTTTTTAATTTTTATTGTTACAAAAATTAGGGTTAATAATTGAATCAAAATAATTATCAGAATAGAAAAGGTTCTAGGGGTTCTAAATTTGGATCTTATTTATCTATTGGTTACTTCAGACTTTTCTTTTTTTGCTTTGGTTTGGTATTTTAGATTAGTTCAATTAATGTTTTCGTTAAAATTAATCATTCATTTTATTACATTATATATTAGAAATATAGCTAGTACTGGTACCTGTAGTCCTTATAGGTTTGACATTAAAGTTAACATTATAAGAATGATAGGTGCACTTGCCTAGTAATCTTTAACATAGTTTTAAACGAATACACATATCATAGTCATAGCACCATGGTTAGGGATTAAGATATTTAAAAAAAATCTTTCTATTAATCTCATCAAATTTTGTTTTCCTTTTATATTTATTTACTTTAAAAACTTTCTTTCTTAATCTCGTGTTTATTTGTTGAATTTCAAGTTTTGAGGTTATAGCTACCAGACATAATGTAAAGATAAATAGGATAGCATATTATAGGGAACTATGTTATTCCTTTGCTTAATAGGATAGATTCTATCATTTCTATATAAAGATTGGAAGTTAATAATTTTGAGATCAAGCTCAACATGATCCGAATGGTTTAATAACTTATGTAATTTGATGAGTTGTCGAATGATTACTCAAATACTTATAATGCAAATTTTTTGGAGATTTATGATACATTTAAACTTAATAGATTTTGATTCCATTCAATTAAGTTACTCCTATTTACATTGAGGGACAAAGCGGAATCATAGTTAAAGTCTTCCTCTTAGATCCATTACAATTTATAACAAGTTTATTAAGAAGCTAACTAGGGATTTTCCTCTAACATAACTAACGAGAGTTATGAATGTCATCTTCTCCTTTCAGTAATTAGAGAGTTAGACATTATATGAGATGTGGGAGAGGTGGAAGGAGCCATTAAGGAGGTGCCCAAACTATAAAATCAATTTGGATTAAAATTGTAAACTTTTATACTGGATTGAGTTACCCATCTAAACACTTAATTGATGCATCTTCAGGTTGGACTATTAGCTTTAAAATGCTTAAGAAATTTTAAGAGCTTATCAACAATATAACTTTGAACAACTAACAATAAGGACATTTAACATTGAAGACAAAATTAAGTGACATTCACAATGTCAATATGTTGACAAAATTAAAGAAGAAATTAGAAACTTTGATCATAAAGATCGATAGTATGAGTTTGGAAGCTTAATCGGCACAAATGGTGAGATGTGATATTTATAATGGTGGACACCCCAATCATAAATGTCAAATGTCTAAAAATATAGGAGAATTGATCAATGTAATTAATTTTTAGAGAATTTTCAAAATAATTCTTATAAGAACACTTATAATTTGGGTTAGCAAAGCCATCCTAACTTTTTTTGGAATGATCAAACTCTACATGAATTTCAATAATAATAACAATAAGAAAGGAAGTCAAATCCTAAGGGGCTTATGAAATAATTCATTATCACATCAAAAGCTTAGTTCTAAATTCCTGGAGTTATCTTCGAAATTAGTAAGCCTTCATTATATCTTTAGCATTCATATTAGATAGCTTACTATTCTTATCTCTAAAAGGCAACCAAGTACTTTGCTTAGCAACACTAAGCCCAACATAAGAGAGCAAGAAAATACTACTATTCCTTGTAATATTGATAGTTTTTTAAATTAAAAGGGTAGTGGTATACTTAGAAGATAATATTAGTTTGATTTCATATAACATGTTTAAGAATTTAAGGATGTGTGAACTTAAACTAACTAGGATGAGCATTCAATTAGTAGATAGTTCAATTAAGTATCTTAGGGGTATTATAAAAGATATTTTGGTTAAAGTTGATATATTAGGTCAATAAGGGGGTATATATGATAAGGTTTTGGAAGAACATTGACATACACACTACTATGTATGGATCATGTCCATAAGTGGTGCATTATATTTCTTTTCTAGCCTTCTCTACAAGTGAATATGAGGTATAGTAGAGGGAGATCCTAAGAAGGTATTATAAGATATAAGTCACATATGAGAATTTGTATTGACCATGTCTTAAAGTGAAGTGTGCTTTTAGCTTCTCCAGTAGAATTAGATATAGATCAATGTAGAGTTAGAAATGGGAATATGTTTCTATTTTTGGCTTAGAAACCTATCAAATAGAATTCACCAACTCCAAAAACTCATCCATAAAAAATTATTCTAGATTCAATTAAAAATGTTTCAAAACATGTTATCCACATTAAATAAAATAAATGATTACTAATAAAAATAACTAAAATAACCAAGATTAAAATATAAAAATCAAATAAGAGTTAGGTTACCTCCACACAAATGTTGATTTATGGTCATAAGCTTAACCCCTTAAATCGCTTAGAATGTAAAGAAGGATTAAAATGATGTATGTAGCTCCTTTCTCAATTTGATATCCTGTTATTTAAATCGCCCATTCACCTTGAAAGTTTCATACTTCTTGCTCTACACCTCCACTACTCCGTAGGTAAAAAGCTTACAAATTTTGAATGGATCAAACCATCTTAACTTCAACTTACCTAAAAAAGTTTAAAGTGAGAGTTAAAGAGAAGTACCTAATCTCCCTCTTGAAATTAGGAGGATTTTTTTCTCATACTTATACTTAGTCCTCACCTTTTAGGTTTTAGAATTCTCATAGGCACATAAGCTCAGTTCATTAAGCTTATAAAGTTAGAGTAGTAACCTTTTATCAATTTCCTTCAAATTAAAGTTGAAGACCTTGATCTCTTAATAAGCTCGATACTCTAACTCGATTAGAAAGTGACATGACAACCTATAAATTATCTTAAATTGTGACATGCCATTAGAGTTTTATAAGTTATACAATAGGCCCATAATTCTTTATTTAGCCTTATTTCCTAGTTTTTCCTCAATCTAGTTATCATCTTCTTAAGGATATTCTTAATTCCTTGATTTGAAACTTTAAATTAGAGAATGATTTAAGGATGATATCCTAAAGAAAAGTTATGAGTTACTTGGTATTTCCTCAAAAAAGTTCAAATTGACATTCAATAAAATGTGAAACAACATAACTTATTACAACTCTATGAACTTTGAACCTTAATAAGATTTACCATATTAGCATCATTAGTCGGGGATGTCACTGCTTCCACCCATTTAGACACATAATCTACCACCAAAATATTATAATTGTTTTCCATAATAAGATGGGAAAGGGTCTATGAAGTATATTCCCTAAATATTAAATATGTCAACCTCTAAGTTGTTATTGAGATGCATCTCATTTCATCTTGAAATATCTTTAGTCCTTTGACACTGGTCATAGGTGGTCACATACCTATGAACTTCTTTGAAAAGGGTAGGCCAATAAAAGCTTGGTTGGAGAATCTCGATAGATAGTTTTGAAGAACTAGCATGGCCACCATAAGATGAAGCATGACAGTAAAAGATTATTCTTTGTACTTCATCTTTGACTAGCATGGCCACCATAAGATGAAGCATGACAGTAAAAGATTATTCTTTGTACTTCATCTTTGAGAACACATTGGTATATCAAATTAGGTGGTAGAATTCCACGTGCAAGGAAATTCATGAGGTTAGTATAACAATGAACTTCCAAATTTAAGATGATAAACAATAAATTATTTATAAAAGAGTTATCTATAGGTAGTATATCTTCTCTATTCACATCCAACTCTTACCTTAATTTAGAAAGATAATCAGCCAATAAATTTTTAATTCCTTTTTTATCTCAAATCTCCAAGTCAAACTCTTAAAAAAGAAGGATCAATTAATTAGTCTTGTCTTGGCTTCATTTTTCTGAAGAAGTATTTGATGTAGAATGATCAGTGTAGACAATAATCTTTGACCACCAAGTATGACCTAATTTTTTTAAAAACAAAAACTACTGCTAATGGCTCCTTTCAGTGGTAGCATAATTTACTTGGGCCTCATCCAATGTTTGGCTTACATAGTAGGTACCATTCACCTTCTTATACTTCCTTTGCTCTAAAAACTACTCATATTATGAAATTAGGGTTTTAATTAGGGTTTTATATAATTAAAGTAGACACAAAAGCCTACTTTAACATATAAAAAGCATTAATACATTTTTTATGTTGAAAATTTGCATCCTTAAGAACCAAGTTAGTCAAAGGTTTAGCAATTTTTTAACAATATTTTACAAAATGCTAGTAAAAACTAACATGACCTAAGAAACTCCTTATACCCTTGGCAATGGTAGGTAATAGCATCTTCCCAATCTCTTCAACCTTTACCTATGAACCTTAATTTCTCACTCATACTCTAAGTGTCTGAGAACAATTCCTTCCCTTACCATGAACTGACACTCCTACTAATTTTAAATTAGGTCAACTTCTTTACATCACTGTAATATTTTAGGGAAATTAGTTATACATAAGTTAAAAAAAAGTAGTGCCATATATGGATAAATCATCATTAAAAGCTTTTATAATGTTCTAAAAAAATCAGTAAGAATGTCGTCATACAACATTGAAAAGTAGTAGCAGCATTACAAAGACCAAAGGACTTTCTACTGTAGGTAAAGGGACCTTAAGTAATGTATTTCTTGGATACTATGATGTATAGGAATTTGAAAGAAACAAGAATAACTATCCATATAACAAAAATAAAAATGTTTTGCTAACCTTCATGTATATGATTAATAAAGGGAAAGGAAAATGACCATTATGGGTTATCTTATTCGACTTTCTATAATTTATGCTCATTCTTTAACCCACAACTACCTTAGCTGATACATGACTCTCATTTTCCATAATATTTATGCCTCATTTTTTAGGAAGCACTTGAACTAAGCTAACTGATTCACAATCAGAGATATGATGGATTATCCTTGCATTAAGTAGTTTGAGCTTATTATCCTAACATTAAGTAGTTTAAGCACCTCTTTTAACAACTTCTTTCATATTGGGATTCACCCTTCTTTAGTACTTAATATAAGACTTATAATCATCTTCTAGTAGTATTCTATGTATACAGATTGAATGTTCGATATCTTTAATATCATCAATAGAGTGTTTTACGACATCTCAATGCAATCTAAGAACTTCTAGCAATTTTTTAGTTTTAATTTCACTTAAAACAATATTTAAAATCATAGGATAAATGGAATTAGGTCCAAGAAATTAATACTTGGGAGTGGAAGAAATATGTTTAAGTTTTAGCAGTGGGATATTCTTTTCACTCTTATCACTTAAGGAGCCATCTTTTACCAAAAAAATTTCAAATGGATCACTTGAGTTATGTTTAGCCAACTCCTCCCTTATCGAAACCTTTCTACGGAATTTATATATGCATGAAATAATGTTTTGAAATTTACATATGCATAATCGAGTCATATATGTTGTGTGTATACGTTCTCTTTTGGCTTAGAGTCATTGTAAGGTTCCCTTTTATCGATTAGATAGATAAATAAAGGCATGGTGTGCAACATCCCACTACCATAAGGTATATACCCGAACATCCATGGACATTCAAGTACATATCCTATGATAATGGTATGTTAGGGCAAAACAAATCTAACTTACACATGGTATCATCTAACATACTTAAAAGTCGCTAATTTTTTTTTAAACTAAACATTTCATTCATTCACAAAGCTTACACTATTTCCATTAAACAAATATTTACAAGCTTCATACAGGTTCTAGCAAAAATAAAAAAATAAAAGCTACGATACTTCTGGTGTCAGCTGACAGACCTCTGAGCTATAACTTAATCCAAAAGGGTCCTTTAGTCTTGTCTAAAGAATTAGGTTTCCTGTCTCGTACCTGAAAAATCACGTTGCAATTTTTGTGAGTTTTGTGAACTCAATGAGTGAATCGTCATCGATGATTTCACCCAAGTCATATACACAAATCATATAATTCACAAATATTTATTCAGAACATGTATTTTCCAAATACTCACATTAACATGGCATTTTATGTAATCATTGCGAATCAGAACACATTTATATCAATACATGTGCGTATGAGACTCCACATTCGTTATCATTATTGTGATCGGGTGCCTTTCACATACAGAAACAAATACTGGCCTATTAGGCTCAATTAGAAACATATTTCACGGAGCATAACTCTATATGTAGAAATAGAAATCACGAAGCAAAGCTCTACATGTAACCATTTTCATTACTGACAACTTCAGTCACAACGCCTTTATCTGAACATCCATTTTATGAAATGCATCAAATACTGAATATGTCATGTATGACGTTTAATCAGAAACTCATAATCATCGGACCTAAGTCCAACATTCAACTTTCGTTGAGAATTCACATGTTATACAGAATTACACATCAAATAAGAGCACTTCCAATACATACCCAACTATTAAACTCCTCGGACTTCGAGTCTGAAATTCATAAACAAATCAAAACAGGTTAATAATATTGGAAGTTTAAAATAATCAAATCAAATCAAGCCTAAGAAAATCATCTAGGTTGACTCACAGTACGCTCTAATATGCTATTGCCTGGATGGTCCGACAATGTATGACTGGCATCGAATGAGCTCCTCTATATCATGTAAAACATATTTACAAATATCACACTTTTGCACAAATGTATAAGTATTCCTTTATGCATATCTACTTATATAAAATATGCACAATGCATGTTCAATGACAATTTTAGTGTATCTTATTGTGATCCTTATCATCAAATCATTCAAATATCAAAGCCCTCATTAATATCATTTGTATTTATATTTTGGACCATAATAAAACAATGTGAAATCAATTACATAACTTAATTGATCACTTCAGATTTTTCTAACAACTTACTTACAGGTCAACTTTGCATAACTAATATGATAAGGTAAATGACAAAATTAGCCAATACTTCCTTCTATAAAGTTGTTCTACCAAGTCTTAAGTTTCCAATGATATCAAGTTCATTAAATTTGGGTCAGTATATTGAAAGTTATTCTCAAAAGATTTTAGACTATTCTTAAGCTTCAACAGAATTCTTATCTCAATTTCCAATCAGATTCTAAAATTCTTATAGGTAGAATTAGAATTTAATCTCTATAGAAAATTTATATCCTTAAGTCTCTAGTTTAACTCAAATCAAGAATGATCCCATTCAGAGCTCTAAAGGGCAAGATATAATCAAAATAATGAAGTTTATTCAGTAAAATATTCCGGCTCATACTATTCCAACAGATTCCCTCACTTTGATTCAATCAATATTTCCCAATTTAATCCATAAGGCTACCAATTTTTATGGAGAGGTATAAAACTGTGTTAGGAATCTATTGGTTCAAGTTTCATGTCATTTGGAGGTCAGATGATAAAGTTATAGCCAAAAGAAGCAAAGGTGTTTAGGGTGAGTCACTTTGGGCAAAGTCATCGTCGTGCTTAAGCTCGAGGGTGACTTTTAACTCACCCATGCAAAGTCACCGTTGCGCTTATGCACAAGGGTGACTTCCCTCTTGCTATAGGACACCATTTTCTACATGTTTTTGCAGAATTTTTCTCCCTCTCTTCTTCTTCTTCACCAAATTTCTCCAGACTAAACACAACTCTTTTTCCAACTTAAACCCTTCTAACTTATAAATCATGCATTTCTATACCCAAAACAATCTCTAAACAAATCAGAATCAAATTTACACTTCAAAAGTCACAAATCTGAAACTCCAACTATTCTTCCTCTCTCTCTACAGTAAAGTTTTCAAAAGTTCAATCTTACATCAGTTAACTCAAATAACTTTCAAACAATTCTTCCAACTCATTTTTAGCTCATCAATACACACAAAATTCCAAAAATCCAAGATTCACACTTAAACATCAAAATCTGACTCAAACATGCAACTTTCAATTTTCTCCATTTTCCCACATTCACAAATTCAATTCCTCATCTAAGTCATTTAGCACATGTTTTCACCGAAACTCTACTACTTGACCTTCTCATGCATGTATTCATCTCTAACACTAGTCATCATCAAAATCATGGTTCAACAAGGTTTCCAGCACATTTGTAACAACTCTGCATTTACACCGAAACTACTCAACTTTCTCAATTCATGCATTAACTCATTTTCAACCATCAAAACATCATTGACACAACACCCAAAAACAAAGTTAAACACAACTTACGTGATGTTTCAGCAAAATTTCCAGCAGTGATATTAAAGAACAAGTTTTGTGGATGAGCAAGGAAAACAGATTGGAAACATAGTGTTCTTTTGGTGAAGAAAACAACAAAAGAAGGAAAGAAGGCTACAAACAATTTCCTTCTCAAAAACACTTGCTAAGTGTCCACTTTGCATGTATTACATTTTTCATCCCAATAAATCTGCCACATGTCACCACACATACAAGCCATTTGTCACATATATATATTCTCACGTGTCACTCCATAATTGGCCCAAAAATCAATATTGTTCTAAAATTCACCAAAAATTCCAAAATACCCAAAATAAATCAAAATTGCCAAATCACATTTTAATCACATTTAATAACTCAATTATACCCGAAAAATGTCAATGAATGCAAGTAAATCATATGAATGTGCAAAAATGTGCGTGACATATTTAACTTATGCATGACGTGCATTTTCCTAATTTCTCAATAGTTTCTCATAAATTACTATTCTAACCTTAACATGGGTAATGGGATGTTACATGGTGCCTTACTTGATTTTTTGTACTTAATATTTTTATATGATTTTTTGTGATTGGTGAGGTAACGATTGGTCAATCGTGTACTAGGCACAACAGATTAAGTAACCCTTGTACCCTTGATGTTGGTACATAAAAGTCGAGTCCCTGTATCGACATCTTTCTACAGGACTTACGGGTAATTCCACACCTAGAGGTCTAGTCACCAACGAGGTCATCACCTAGGGTCATAACGCTCTTGTCGATTATAGTCTGGACTCACCACGGATGAAAGTCGAGTCAACACCAGGAATTGGTAGGTGTTCACACTAGTTTGGCCAACTAGTGGCGACACACATGATTGTTTTGGCCTATTTTGATATTTGTTTTCTGAAAAATTTTGTTTTATACATGTGATGTTTTTATGCTTTTGTGTACGGGAACTAGAACTTACGTTCACCAGATGAGTGATTAATAGGCTGGGCCTATGTGGTTCCTAACCAATATATATTGAGCCATAGGCTAGACCTATATGTTTTTATGTCATGTATGTTCACTTCATAGGTGGTTATATGCATGCCAGATACGTTAAAAAAAAACCCATCCTTCGATTATTTAGACCGTCTTGTGTGTGTCCAGCTCTATTTGCAATATTTTTTTCTACTTTTTGAGTACATAGTATACTCACCCCCTCCGCTTTCCAACCATGCAAGTTAATTTGGTGAGCTTGAAGCTTTGAGTGTATCTTGCAGTTTTTTGACATTTTCATCTCTGTTTTGTACTTTTGTTGTATAGTGACTCGTGAACTATTTTTTCATTAAGTTGGTTATGTTGATATGCTTTACGATTTTGTAAATTAACTCTTGACTGTCTTGTGGTTTGTAAATAACCTTTTGTATGAATTAATTAAGTATTTATTTATTTATTAATTACTAAATATTTTGATTTTTTGTTTGAATAAAAGTGATGCATTCTAAGTAGTTTGGTAACCTTTATGTTGATATTTTTTCATTCTAACCTTTATTGTATATTATTAAGAAGATTCTATAAAATTCAAACCTGGATTGGAAACCCTCGATAAAATATTAAAGAATAGTCATATAGTAAAAGTTAAACATAGACAATAGTTTATTAAAATCTTGAAAAACATATTTTAGTATTTATAATAGTTTTTGGTTTTAGATATTTTACATCTATTGACTATTATTTTTTGGGTGATCTTTTCACATAGTGTAAACTTATCTTTAATTGATTATATAATATTAAAAGATAGTTATGATACAGTTAAGGGCTTTTTAGCTAAACCATTTCAACATTTGTATCTACATTGAATCAATGGATCTAAACAAAGGCTCTGTTTTTTTAGAATTTAGGATTGGTCTTAGTGTCATGTCATAAGCTACATCCTTTTCTCTATATTAAACAATCTTACATGGCATATAGGAAAGAACCTAGACATAAACCATGATATATGTCATTTCTTGAGTGGTTTTGTCTATAAATTGTAAAAATTATTATATATGTTATGAAAGTTTGCATCATAAGGTCTTGTCCATAAGTTGTGAAAACTATGATCCTATGCCATAAATTTTAGAAACTTTAAGATCATATGCATGATATATATATCATCAACATCATCATCATCAATTTGATTGTTAGGTGTTTATCAAAGCGTACACTTACATTAAATGTCTACAAATAACTTATTAGTTGTATTATTGATTATTTCATATAGATGAGCATATTCCTTCAATGGAGTGTTCTAATTATGTACCAGAGAGTATACTAATATGGACTTCCAATTTGATATCAACTAAAGATAAAAGTGCACTAGATCCGTTGAGAAATGATGTTTGGAATCACTTTAAGTAGGCTAGATCAATGGATGGAGTAGAAAAGGTAGAGTGTAAATATTGTCACAAGATGTTGGATGGGAGTTCAGAAAGTAAAGCTTCTCATCTAAAGAGACCTATGAATTTGTGTAATAGAAAAAAAGATTGTATCAAAAGGTTAAATTTTTTGCCATTAACCTAATAAGAGGAAAGAATGGCATGACTTCTAAAGCTTAGCAACAAATCAAGGTTTTTTATAGCTAGTATGGTTATTGGTGATGAACATCCACTCTCTATAGTTGATAGTAAAAGACTTAGGATGTTGCTCGCCTCACTCCAACTAAGCTTTAAGATCCTAACACGGAATACCTTGAAGAAAGACATTTTAAAGATATATAAGGATCAGAAAAAAGAAATTTAAAAAAACTTTTGATTATTAAAGGACAGGTTGCCATCTTAATAAACATATGGACAATCGACAATAAAAAAGGATTATATAGCAATGACGACACATTAGATTGACAACAACTAAACTCTATACAATAAAATACTAAGGTAAATTATATTCTTTAATATTGTTATCATTTATTTTTTGATTATGTTATAATTGATATTTGTCCATATTTTTAAATGGTAGGTTCATTTATATGTCAACATGGCATACAAGCTAAAGGTTAGCAACCATGTTAGTCTAGTGTTTAATGGATTGGAATATAGACACCAAGCGATCTACCATAATAATCAACAATTGTAGCATGAATGATGTGATAATTAAAAAGGTAAAGAACAAATTATTAAAAAGGTGAGGAGCAAGTTACAAGTTAAGAGCTTGTTGGTTGATGGGAGGTTGTTACATATGTCTTGTTTTACACATATTATAAATTTGATTTTGAAGGATGAGTTAGAGATGATAGAGGCAACATTAGAGTCAATACAACATAATGTAGCATATTGGAGTGCAACACTTAAAAGAGTTAAAAATTTTAAAGAAACTTCACGACAACTATAGATTTTATAAATGAAGAAGTTAGTATTAGATTGTCTTCCTATATGGAATTCATCCTTCAAGATGTTAGAGTCAGTAATCCAATATGTTAAGGTGTTTACTAGGCTGAGACAAAGAGATTCTTAGTATACTTTTCTACCTACAAAAGAGTAAAGTGAGTTGACTAAAGAACTTTGTGTGAAGTTAGAAATATTTTATACTACTACTGAATTATTCTAGGGAACAAAATATACAACTTTGCACAGCAATATTTGCAAGATCCAAAAACCTTTATCTGATTAGATATTTAATTCCAATGAGGTGACCTGGGTTATGGAAAAGTATATGACAAAGAAGCCCAATTCTTACTCATATATGGTTAGACATACTGTGGTAGTGATTTTTTTATTAGACCCAAGATACAAGATGGAGGGGGTTTATCTTTATTATGACATGTTATATAGTCATCAAGCTCACAAGCATGTTGATGTAATTAAACAATTCTAGTATGATTTGTTTAATGATTATCAACTAATATTGGGAAAAAAATTAAGATTGTAATAGTTCAGTTCTAACTTCAATTTCTGATTCAACTTCTTCTAAGATTAGTGTGAAACCCTCATTTGAAAAATTCTTAAATGAAAAAAGGGCTTGGAATTTTCATAGTATGATTTAGTTAGACAAATATTTAATGGTAGATTGTATGACCAAAGTTGAAGTTGTGGAGTTTAATGTATAGTTACCGCGGAAGAAAAACGATCGAGGCTATCCTACTTGTGAGTATACGAGATAGTTGTAGTTGATTATCTAGGGTCATCTCCTACAGAGGTGAAATTGGTTAACCTAAATTAATCTTGAACGAAAAATAAAAACATATGCAATTTTACGCACTCTATCTCGAATTGTCGAGTGAAAGCTTTAAAGAAAATCACAAAATTAGAATGAGAAGTGTAACACCCCACTCCCGTATGACCCAAACCCGACATCGATGGTGATATCCAAGTCCGTGCCCTGTGAAAGTGGCATGCTACATCACTCAGTCAAAAACTCGGTATAAATTTCCTTTTTTTAAACATAAACATACACAGCATATATATATTATGCGGAAAACAATTTACATACAATCATTAATATGTACATTAGCCGTGGGGGGCCTTTTCATGAATACAATTTAGTTCAGTCTGTTAATTTTACATGACCTAATCATTTGTACAAAAAATTTAGAAAG
The DNA here is from genome assembly GCA_026413575.1 of Erythroxylum carthagenense. Classification (NCBI taxonomy): domain Eukaryota; kingdom Viridiplantae; phylum Streptophyta; class Magnoliopsida; order Malpighiales; family Erythroxylaceae; genus Erythroxylum; species Erythroxylum carthagenense. The sequence continues at coordinate 28,558,998 of JANZLD010000237.1, read as the reverse complement.
TACAATTTTTTTCTTAAACACTAAGGCAGACACGAACTGATCCCGACTTCTTCTAGCATTATACGCCCATTGCCTAACAGGGTATTCTTCTGAGTCCTGAAAAATAATTGCAAATTTTGGGTGAGTTTTCTGAACTCAGTGAGGTAACCATCATCGATGGTTCACTCAATTTATTCAACACATCAATTCACGTAACGTATATTCACATTCTTGCATATTTGACCACATTTCACAATTTTACTTGAGCTTAGACAATTAAATACATTTCATACGATTAGACATCCATAACCAATTGAATTCACCAAACACTCAAGCATAATATAG
>JANZLD010000237.1:28543832-28558574 GCA_026413575.1 Erythroxylum carthagenense | reverse complement strand
GAGAGTGTCGGATGGAGGAGGAAGAAGAACAAAAGAATTTTGTCCCTTTTTGATGAAAGCATCGAGAATGCACTAAAGGGAGGGGTTTTTAATGAAATAAAACATGGCATGCTAGGCAAGTGACACATGTCACTTGCCACATGTCAATCTCCCATTTGCTCCATTTAATTTATTTCAATTTCTAGCCCAATTTCTCTCCAAATTCCAATGGCTCAAAGTAATAAATCCTAAAATCATGTATCTGATTTTCCAGTGCCATTGGACGGTCATTTTCGGTACCAGAAACCAAATCAGTTTGTCACTTGTAAATTTTCCGATTCGGAAAGGTATCCCGAAAAATTTCCAGAAAAATTTCTAAATTTCCACAAAAATGAAAAACACACAAAAATCCACTCCAATTTGATTTTCAAGCACTAATTCATATGTTTCTCACAATAACACATATGCTGGGAAATGTCATGAATACATGTACAATCATGTGCATATACAAAAATTACAATTTATGCATATATGGAGGCCATATTAGGCATGACCATGCCGAGATACGTTTTCACACTCATATCCCATTCCAAATTACCATTTTACCCTTCCCATCGATGATGGGGTGTTACAAGAAGTAAAATGATTCAACCAAAAACAAAGACAAATAGATTAATCGAAACGGAAGACTCTTGATCATTAATTTCACTAATTAGACTCTTGAGAATTAATTTCACTAATTTAATCTCCTATGCATGATTAAGAGAAATGATTGGTTAATTGTCTTACTAAAATTAACAGTCAGATTCTAAGATCAACTTAAATAATAAACTAAATCTAGCTTGCACATTTGACAAGTTATTGTCTAAATTAATTATGAAAACCTGAATACTATTTACCACTTAAGTTAATATATTTATAATTCATAACCTAAGTGTTTACAATTTCTAGTTCCGTATTAAACCTCCCATCTCGATCCTTCGTTTAATACCAAAATGATGCAAAGTTTGATCATGCTATTACATTCATTCAGTTCAAAAACTATAGCAAACATAAGACAATAACACAATCCCTCAATCATGCATATTTGACTAAAATAGCTACATTAATCCTCAAGAAAAAGAGATCAGTTCATCATAGCATAAACACAGTTCCTCATCTCCGTACATTTCAATTCCATATTACTATCAACAGAAGTATTAAAGCAATTAAACAATGAATACTAAATGAATTATGAAAAGAAAATAAATAATAGTTGGTTAAGCTAAAAAGTAATAAGTTTAGTAAATAAACAAGAAACTAAGCAACAAATGAAAAATAGAATGAGCAAACAAGGAACGGATGAGGGAATACGGTTGGCCTCCTACCCCTCTCAAGCTTCTTGTATTATTTCTTGCCTTCTGCTTCAGCTTGTTCTCACCCAACTGAATGGTTACTCAAGTTCCATAGATTCAACTCCAGCTCTCGCTTTTGGCCTCTGTCCCTAGCTTCTACCTCTTGCTATGTCTCTCTCTTCTTCACTGACTCACTCTATTTCTCTTCGTTGTTTCTCTCTTCTTCCTCTCTATCTCTCTATGCCTCCTGAATGTGTCTCTAGTGTTAAATGAAGAGTGAATTAAGATGTCATCGCCACCCCCCTATCCTTTTTATTTGTACCCTACTCTAGGTTTAGGTTTTCGAGCCCTTCAACCTACAACCGCCACATAATAAAACAGACAGATCAAAAGAGTGCATGAGAATTTGCATGGGGTGACTATGTTTGTTACACCCATGAGTGCTGTCAACCTCGTGCATAAACTTGCACGGTGGCAACTAAAGACATTTTCGTCGCCACCGTGCAAGTGGTGACTAATTAGTCACGACTTTATGCATGGTGGTGACATTTTAGTCACCACCTTATGCATGGTGGTGACACTTTAGTCACCATCCTTATTGTTTTTTTTTCATGCAAAGTGACATGAACTTTAATTTAATTTTTCATGCAAAATTTACAAATTAATCCAATCAACATGCATGCAATATTCACACCATTTCATTCAATTTATTGTAACCAAAATCAAGATATGAAGGCAATTAAAAGCAATAGAAACTAGGCACAACATCGAAAAATTATGGAGATTATTTTTTTTATCATGCAAGTAATTGCACAAGACCTCTTAATAATTCTAGCATCTATTGTTGCTTTATAGTCTACTTTTAGTACTAGTTGTTAGATTATTAATCCTCATTGTGCTCAACTTCATCCTAGTAATGTTGAAGCCCTTAAATGTGCCTTAAGTTGGTTAGATGATAAAGATATTGAGGGTAAACTCAAATATTTATAATATATCAATTTTCTATTTTATGATATTATCTTATCTAATATTGACTTTTTAATTTTTATATTAATATAGATATTGATGTGAAGGAGACTAGTCATTCAAGAAAAAAAATATTTTTAAAAATATTTGATCAGAGGTATATTTAATTAATTATTATCATATGTTTAATATTCATTTAATGCAATTATTACATTATCATGTATAATTTATTAAATAATGTTTCTACTTGTAGATGAAGTAGTGCAAATTATTAGCAATCTAGATTACAATGATTAGCTATTATCTTTCCTCTACAACAGGTTTGTTATCCTTAATCTTTGTTTCTGAAATTACTTATTTTTCATGTGATTCGTTTGTTTTTATAATTAAAGATATAACCATTTATTTATGTGTTTTTAAGCAGGTTTAAGCTATTGTCTCAACCTGTTTGCTCTACTCAACTTCAACATCTACTCTCCAACATTAATTGATAATTTCATTTCGACTTTTTGTAATTTACATTGTTAAAAAATTTAGATAATATTAGCTTGATGATAATCTTTTGTTTTGATAATAAAATGATAATCATAGTATTACAATTTTATTTGTACCTAAATATTACAAACGTGCATTAAGAGGGATGCAAGTATAATCTATCATTTCTCTAATAGTGCTTGAGTTAATCCTATTCAGGATGTTCATAAGAAAGGAGAAATGATTGTTGCTAATGATGATAATAAGTAGATTCCTACTAGGAAATTAGAAATCAGATAATTTGTATTGATTATAGGAAATTAAATGAAGCCATTAAAAATTTTCATTTATTGATTAAAAAAATTTAGAAAGACTTATTGGACATGATTACTATTGTTTCCTAGATGAACGGTTTGGATATAATCAAATTATTATTGCTTTAAGGATCAAGAAAACACTACTTTTATATGCCACTATGATACTTTTGCTTTTCATCAGATATCTTTTGTTCTGTGTAATGCTCAATTTAGTTTCTAAAGGTGTATAATCACTATTTTTCTAGACAAGGTGGAGGAATTTATAGAAGTATTTGTGATAATTTTTATTTAATTAGTAACTCTTTTGATAATTATTTGCATAACCTTATTCTTCCTTTGCAACATTTTGAAAATTAATAAAATCATCATTTTATAATAAGGGAAGGGAAGGGAAGGGATAGTATTTGTTCATAAGATTACTCGTGAGGTATTCAAGTTAATAAAGCCAAAATAGAGGCAATTCAAACGAGTTGACTTTGAAGATAAGCTTAAATTATTGGTGTAAGTTGGTTTAATTTGATAAAAGACAAGAACTTGTCAAACTCATCTCCCAGTACATTTTGAAAAGGAACTGGACTTCGGCCGACACACTTCGTAGTGTCATCCATCATAAAAGTAAAATGAATACCAAGCGCCTAGCTACAAGAAATTGAACATTTTTGAAATGATGTTTAACTATAAGAAAAAAAAAATTAAATACTCCTTTTAGTGTTCATTTTATGATCAAAAATATTTTAGTATTATAAATCAAATAACATTAATCTTTATTTTACTGGAATTATGCTTAGTTACATTATAAATGAAATTTTCGTCAGAGGATGATTAATGAAAGAAATTATGGATGTGGCTCAGTTAAAGATTTTCTAACTTTGAAAGCACCAGTCAAGCACAAGTCCATTGTCGTCTAGTCCGGTTTAGGATACCTGGCTTTCACCCAGGCGACCCGGGTTCAAATCCCGGCAATGGAAGATTTTTAGACAACGCAAGTTAAGCTCATAAACCAAGGTGATCTTTTTCTTCTAAAACCATCTTTCACAATTTCTGCTCGAAATCATTGGCAAAATAAGAATCTTCACTATTGGTGGATGGTGTAACAGTACATTTGTGGCCCTGAGAAATCAATTGGTATGCATAGAAACGATACAAATATATGTGCTTCGGCTTAATTCTTCTTTTAAGGCGAAGAAAATATATATATATATATATATATATATATATATGTTCTTCGGCTTTAGTACTGGCGCTTATCATCTTGAATCTTTACTTATAATTTCAGTAATTTTCCAGTCTCTTATCGTCACCATTCTTCTCTCTGCTTGAGAGATTATTTTATAAAATTTTAGTACTATTTTGTAATTTTAACATTTGTTATGGTGGCCAAATAAGTATTTGGAGTGTTAATAAAAATAAACATGCCAAAATTAATGCTTCACATGAACAAAGTTTTTGTGCTGTTGTCATAAAAAGAGAAGATAAAGAAAATTAATGGTATTTCTCACATGATCATTTTACAATATTGTGTTCATACGTATCAGTAAACAATGAAAAGGAATATGCATCGTCTCAAGCTATACCCATTTACAGATTTTGTATGCAGAGGGATTGTCACCGAATTTGAGTGCGTCCTAATGACCACAAACCTGTGTCTTTGACCGGTGCCTGAAAGCAGCCTTATTTAGTACTTGAAGATGCTTTTAATCAAATCAGTGAGTTTAGACTGGCATACTACTTACCGGTGTTTTTACAGATGGGAAGACATTCCAAAAGCGCAAAGTCTCATCTCCTGCTCCAGTCACTATTGTCTGTATGAACACAAAGTGATTGGAATATTCAAACTTTATTTATACAGTATTCAAAAACCAGAAAAGATAAGTTCAATATAAATCGTCATCATCTACGTCCATAGGCCGTGGAGAGATTCCAGTACCTGACCATCAGGTGACATGGCAAGATAAAGTACCCGCAAACTATGGCCAGTTAGAGTTGCGAACTACAAGAAAGTCAAAAACATTGGTATTAGCCTCATAAACGCCATGTGTCCTGAGAAGAATTCGCATCGATACCTTTGCAAGTGACGGATATTTCCACACCATGATTTGATTTTGGGAGTACCCGTGAGTGCTGACCAGCTCATTGACATTCTTACTCCAGGCTAGGTTGCACACCTAAGTTGGAGAAATATGGTGTTACCAAAAGCTCTTTCTTTGTTCAAGATGATCTTATCTGAAAGTTAGCATTGTTTACGTAGAACTATTGCTTTCCAGTTGCTTTTTCGGCATTTGCCCAATAAATCATTGGCAAACCTACAGTAAAAGTTGAAGAAGGAAACAGAAGAAAGTGCTGCGACAGAAACCTGGCTCCCAGTGTCGACGTGGTTTAACTGATGACCATTTGTGGTGTTCCAGAAACGAATGCACCGATCAGCAGTTCCACCTCCAGACGCAAGAAGGCCACTCTGATGGGGTGACCAAGCAATGGCCTTTACAGCAGCTGTATGCTCGGTCAATTTCAGTACTGGATGCTGAGAGTGCTGGCTCCAGACCAGCAGCTGATAACCAACAAGCAAATTTTATTGTTTGGACAAAAAGCTCACTGAATTGACCACGGCACAAAAGACTAAAACCGAATAAAATTGAATAATATTATTTGCCTTTGTGCCATGGTTGAACGTTCTGAAAAGAAGTAAAGCATGAAGAAGAACTAGCATTACCTGATTATCATTTCCACCTGAAGCAAGTTCTCTATCGTCATGAGACCATTTTAAGCCACATACCTGCAGCATTGAATCATGGTGAAATGTTACCTCTTTTATGGGTTGTGCACCTACCCTACCCAGTATGACGACTAGAAGTAGAAAGGGATTCTTGAGCCAACAAATTCCACTTTCCCCTAAGAGTTTACCTCCGATTTATGACCAACATGCTTACAGACAAAGTCGCTTGAAACACGAAGATCATGCTGAAGAATGTTACGGTCCCTGCTCCCTGATGCCAGTATACGGGAATTCCATGCCAGGACACCTGTTCTTGTTTGATGTCCTCCCAAGGTCCGTACTTTCTTGCACTGAGTTCCATCCCATACCTGTAAAAGGAAACCATATATATAGTTGTGCAGCGGATGCATATATCAGAAAGTCGAGATTGGATAAGTATACACGTTTCTCTGCATGTTAGAGAGTTGAAGATACCTGAACTTGACCAAGATGTGTACCGATTGACATGTATGAACCCTCTCGAGTCCATTGCACAGAACAGACGCTATCACTAGGTCCCAGGTCACACAACTTGGTCACCTGAGGAACAGATCATAGAACGGCAAACATGTCAGTTACCTTCTTGTAAGTTGCAAATGCAGCAATGGGGACTGAAATCCAATTTCCTACCGAACTTGGCAATGATTGCTAACTTACTTTGCTATTTGATGCAGACCACAAATAAACGCAAGTTCCCAAACCAACAGCCAATACGTTCTGCGAGGACCAATCCACAAGATTCAAATAGAAATCGTCTTGCAGTGATGGGGCGTCTAAGACCTGGACCAAACTAGCGTTTGAATAACCACAGCTACACTTCTCACCAAACATTCTTGCCCAAAACAAAATTAGATCAATAATAGACAACTAACCTTATGGGGAGTCTTGGGAACTTTTCTTGGTGGCTTCGGAGGTGTCACTGACTCGCTAGAAATCCCAGCATCCTGCCCCAGGATGGAAGGAGAATACGGAGAATTAGGCCCCGAGAAATCAGTCTTGAACCGCAACATGTTCTTGCTGGGACTATTCATAGGAGACCCAAATTGACCACCTGCAGGAGACGAAAAAGAAGCAAAATCAGACCCAAAAAGCTCACATTTCAACAACCTGGAATAGGCCTCATTGCCTCCTTCTTTAACTGGAGACTCCTTCTCTAGTAGCCCAAAAGTGTGCAGCCTTGAAGAAGATCTACAGGGAATGAATCTATCACTGCAAGTCGATGACTTTGAGGGCGATGAGAGGCTCGATATTGCTCTAGGTGACTGTATGTTTGATCGAGCTCGACAAGAACCCGTAAACGTCTCGAGCCGTAGAGAAGCCCCAGACATGGAGGATGGGAGGTTTAGGCCACTTTTTCTTCTTGGTGGAGAATCCATTTTCGTGAGTTGATTTTTCTTGTGATGGGTTCTGATGAAGATTGAGAGGCCTCTCTGTGAAATGGAAGACGGGGTTGTCAATGGAGCTTAGCAGAAAGGGTTTTTTTTTTTTTTGCCCCCTTCTGTACTGGAGAAGAATTGCAACGGTCGAATTGTGGTGGGTTATATATATATCACATATGGAGTGGGACTTGGAATGTGCGACGCTCAACGGTCAATTACTGAGGAAAAAAGCAGCTGGATGCTTGGTTTGGTTGTGTTTGCCCAAAGTAGCCGTTAGTTTCCAAAATCAATGTATGTCGGATGCTGTTGTTTCCTTCTTTCCATTTTCTTTCGTAATTCTTCACTGTTTTTTCTTTATTTTAGCGCTCTAAAAGTTGGGTGGTGGTTACATTACATTGCAGATTTTGGTTACCACAATTATTCTTGGAACTCGTGATGATTAATCTTATCATTAGTTTCATCTCTCTCCTTAGGTGCTCTTTTCAGGCGGTGGCCGCGCACTGAAAAGTTTTTGGAGTAGGGGCAAATATATGGCTCCATTAATATCCGATGAACAATGCTGGATAGTCAAGTCAGCCTAGTGAAAATCGTAAACAACTAACTAAAATCTTCCAGCTTCTCTTACAATTGATTGAAGTATAATACATCTGCTTGTTCTTGTTGGAGAGTCGTCTATATAAATAGGAACTCCTCCAACAAATAACCAATGGAAAAAGGCATAAAGAACCAGCAATGCCGCTGTCATAATAAAATTACAATGTATAACGAAACTTGTATTCCCGCAGCCAATCTTCACCCTTCTCGTAATAATCCATTCTACTAAATGTCTGATGAGGAAATTGAAACGTAGCCGCATAGTTAGAAGCACCACGCCATGCATCATATACTGGATCCAATGCTCTGACGACTTTTATAGGTGACCCACATGGCCGAATCATTCGGACTCCTGCTTCCAAGCGCTCAGCCATACCCGGGTAAAGGCAGCTTCCACCAGTCAATAAGATGGAACTCGTCAATCTCTCCACCAAGGTGTCGTCATTGAATGGGAGCCTCCTTATTGAGACTCCAGCCATCTCATCTAGTCCAGCCTGATCAATCCCAACTAAGTTGGGATGGAATAGAATTTCAGGGCATCGAAACCTTTCCACACCTAGCAGAATTTGGAAATCTTCCTTGGTCAGAGGACGAATCTGCGGTAACTCTGAAGCAGGCTGTGATGATCCTACCTCTTGCTTTGGAACAAATGCTGGGTCAATCTCCTGCAACAGCAAACTTAGTGAACTAAGTGCCTAGAAAAGTAATGTCAGTAATATGAATGAATATTAACACAAACGAATACATAAGCTTACCTGAAGCCTAGAAACAATGCGGGCAAGCTCTGCTTCATCCTCGTCAGGTCCCTCATCATCATCATCATTATCCTTGCTCATTAGTTTGTATAGTTGCCAATCTTCATCTTTGGCCCCAAAAGTGTCCTCACCTTTACCTCGATCAAAGGCTGCTGTTGTTAGGAGGCGCATCCGTTCCCGTTGGGCAGTATTCAATCTCTCACCGCGGCCAACACCACCAGACACACCATTTCCATTTGAATGGTTCCCATTTATCTTGAGTCGTTTTCTCTGTTCAACTTTCTCAGACATCTCTTTGTATTTAACATGCATCTGTTCCAAATAAAGCTCCGGGTTCTCTCTGCATTATAGAGAATGGGAACGCTAAGAACAGAGACAACCACCAGTAACAAACTAAATGGTTTCTAAATGCTCGTCTGTTCATAAATACATTCTAAAAAATTCAATTGCCAATCAACTTATCATTCTCCATACAACTATGCTTTATTTAAGAGCTTAAAAACAATGAGAGATGAACATTGTCATCTCACTTGTACAAAACCTAAATACTTCTCAACCAGCCATGTCAAATAAACTGAAAGAAGCATCTGCAAGTAGGCACTTACAGCCGTTTTGCTTCATCTAGTTGATTTTTCCGTTCTCGTTCTAATTCTTCTTCATAACGTTTCTGTTTAGCTCGCTGTCGACCATCAGATGTGGTTTTAAGAAATAGCTGTCTTCTCTTTTCCTTCAACTGACACAGAAAGTACCGTTCAAAGTTAATATAGCATATTTGTAGGGAGGAGAATATCATAACAGCACTAAACTGCTTTTGACTTGATCAAAAGTAATGCAATGAAACAAGGGGTATAGTATTATGATCAGAAATTTAACAACATTCCAGGAAGAAATAGAATACAACCCAAACAAGGAATCCAGAATTGATCAAATTGATAAGAAAAAATACCTGCTCTGGGGTCAGCATGTTATCAGGAATATTAACAAGAGGATACTTTTCATTTGTAGAAGAATCAGTCTTCTCTTCAACTTCAAATTGTTCACTTTTAGGTTCACCTTTTGCTTTTCGTAAAGACTGCATTACTTTTGTCACAGAGGATTCTATTTCCTGCCTGGAGACATAACCAGTCTCCTTCAGAAAAGAAGGGATTTCATCCTCTGTCACTTGATCAAGCTGCTGCAAAAGGAATTCCAAACCACGCAACTCATTCTCCAGTTCATTTATCCTAGATGATCTCTTTGCCTCAGCCATTTCTCGCAGTCGTTGACCCTGCCTCTCCTTTATCGCTGCCTTCCTAGCAATCTCTTCTTCAGAAGGAGGCTCCTCAACTGGTGGTGGAGTCCAATCAAGTTGCCAACACCTGGTTTTTTCTTCAGCTTCCTTAGTTCCTTTCTGTTGCATAATTTTAATAGTCAATGTAAGTTTTTAAGATAAGAGGGAAAGCATATCCAAGCTGGTTACCTGAAATAATCGAGCTTCTGAAGCATAATTTGGTGCAATGTAGCAATGTTCCATCTTTAAGTCTTCAACCTTCTCCCATGTTAACCGATTACTGCAGGAACACATCAAACATAAAACAGAAAGTTTTTTAAATTGAAGTACTGGAGTTGCACCAGAACCCATCTAGATATATATACTCACAGGTGGTGAGGATATTTGAGTGAAAGAAGTTGCTTCAAATAATCAGTGACATGGAATCCTCCAATATTAGTTCGGCAGCATCCTTTATAAATAGGCTCTCCGTCAATAAACTGATAACAAAAAGTACCATAATTAATAGCTAATGATTGATCTTGGCTAAATTGTCTAATACAGTTCTGAAGATGGTGAAACAACACTATTAGAATGACAATAGTACCAGAAGAAAATTGCAGGAGGTCCAAAAGGACATAAGATGCAAATAGCCCCAAAAACAGGCAAATATAACTAAAAATGATATTAATTCTGTTTTAATTCACATTTCAACAGGTTGGGCAACAATGATATCAACTAACTGGCATATATTACATAAATGACACGTAACAATGGTAGAGAGAGAGAGAGAGATTCAATGCCCGTCATTTCACATAATAACAAACTTCCAATCTACACAATTTCTGGCAATTTTATGAAGTTGAACTAAGCAGAACCTGGGTAGGAAAACATACTGGAATAACATGAGTTGTAGTGAATCCTGGGCAAACAGCAAGCCCATCTTTACCACAGACCCCGTGTTGTTGATTGTACTTATAGCTGAATGCAGCATCAACACCAAATGCTGTCATAATTGTTAAAAGAATAGATTAATTTGGTAAACCATCCGTAAGTACCGTAGGAGCAAAATATTGTGAGCTTCCAGGATGTCTTAAATCCTCTCATAATGAAGGAGGAAAGTTTACCGACAGATGGAACTCCGTAGGTCTCAAAAAGAAGCTCTGCCATTTTACTGCGGGAATGAACTGGGTTGCATACACATTCTGTCATCAGTATAGGATGATCAATCTGTCCTGGCCTCAAGTAATAAGAAGATCAACAAAAAAAAGCTCACGACCATGTCACATAATATATTCATGTAAATGAGAACGTATTAATAAATTCCAAAAATATTTCCATGCACACTATAAGAAAGCTACAATGCAACATTAAACTAAATAAGATCCAAAATACCAGAGCCAAAGGCAATTTGATGCAAGGTAGCATCAAACCTAGAGAGCATCTTCCAGAATAATGTGAAATACAACTTTAAATTATTTATTACACAACATGCATCTAGAATATCTGTGTATTTTATTAGTATTTTCATAATTTAAACAAATTCTACATGTTACCTGTGAACCATTTGCTCCCAGTCGATCAAATGCAAAGTCCAGGACCTATCAATTGAAAGAATCCGTTAGAGGAAGCACCCTTCTCAACAGACTTCAAAAAATAAACCAGCAGTTCTAGGCTATCTCTCCCATATAGCCTCAACTATTTAAGTAATCTCTTCCATGATTGCCATAAGCTAAGAAGCACAAACACGGATATGGACACGTGACACGACATGGACAAGAACACGGGGACACACCAACTTCTAAAATTTGGTGGACACGGACACAGCATATATATATATATATATTAAGAAAAAATTCTAAATTCATAATATGATATATATTGATTAATGTGTTTCAAGACTTCCAACATCTTGATAGTTCATACATATTTGATACTTTATAAGCCCCTCTCAAAAAATATGGAGCATATATTCCATTAAGTTGTATCCGAGCGGTCTTCAGACATGTCAAAGCCCAAAAAAATTATTTTTTAATTCCGACAAGTACGGACACGTGTCCACTTAGTGTCAGTGCGTGTCCGACACAAACACGTGTCCGACACAGACACGGCTCCATTTAGCCGTGTCCGTGCTACATAGGCCATAAGGTTAAAAAAGCAAAATGTAACAGATCACATCCATATTTATATTAAAAGGCTTACATATTCCATTATCTCAAATTGGTAAACAACATTGCTATCAAAAGCAGAACGAGGCCCTGAGCGAGTGCAGTCAAAGTACTTCAACAACGCAGGGTCATGATCACCAACTATGGTCACAGTTTCACCTAAACCAACGAAAACTCAACGAATCACGTATCAGATAAAAAAAAGTAAGTGAAATCGCCAATCGTAAATCACTATAAATGGCAATCTCTAACATTGATCACTTTTAATAAACATAAGATGAACAACGCCAAGATTTAGAACAGACAAAAATAAACCGGGTCTGAAGTAGAACATCTATCATTGACATAGAAAAAGGTGAGAGAAAGAAGTATGAAATCAATTACATTAGTTCGTCCATTTTGCATAGCAACCAAACAGACACCAGAAAATAATTTTAAAAAAAGAACTGCAAAGGGAATAACAAAGAAAGTTAGCATACCGGTGGCTTTGTGCCGTGGCCTCTGGACAATGTTACGGAAAATAACCCTCGGATCGGTCTCTCCAGCCCATCTAAAAAATCACAGAAAGAAACAAGAATTACGAGCAGAGAACAAAACCACGAGTATTGATCGAGAAGTTCAAGGCAAAGTTAGGGTTTGTTAGGCGAAGGTTGATATACCCGACACGGAAATACGAGGCACCATTGTCGACAACGATGGGCGTAGATGAAGGGAAGAAATTGTAGTCTGCTTGTCTATGAATCTGCGATATGAACGGCATAGTCTCCTCAAGATTTACGAGAGAGGGGTCTGGCTACTGGCTAGTGGCTAGTATGAGAAAGAGACGCCAACACTTGCATTGCAGGGAAGGAAATCACCGCTCGTTTAAGTTAAAGACCGGAATAAACCAAACCGGGCGATCTAAAGCCAACAATAACACACTCGGAAACCGTAAAATGAAATTCTTGTTCATGTTGGGCTTAGGCACAAAACGAAAATTCCATATTGAATTAGAGCCCACAGGCCTAGGATTGATGTCGGGAAAAATAAGATTCAAGACAAGTCCTAAAGCCGACTTGCCCAATTGATTGGTAAAATGGTAATAAAGTCAATCACTTACACGTGCACATTCCTCTACCACAACCAAACTTCAAAAAACGCAACACGTGGTCCTCATTCAAGCCCAGGCTGCTGGCTCCCAACCCGAACCTTCTGGCGCCCGCTACCAAGTCATACTAGACAGACAAGGAAAATGCTTGCCAAACGACGGACGCATAAAATAATGTCATTAAGAGCTTGCCCGATTTTCTTCTGTTCCTTCCACCACACGGTTGGATAAGTCAAGGAGCACCTTCCCGAACAAGCTTGTAATTGGAATTTTATTTTATTTATATGTGTATGCATGCTTCGTGGAAACAAAGACTTTCTGAGAGTAAGATTATGAAAATGGAAGTGAATGAAGGATGGAGAACGCCCAAACACGGCAAGTCTAGGATCCCGGCAGTGTTTTTATGTCCGTCGGCACCAAAGAAGAAACCGGTTTATATGAAGAGGAGGGATCCTCCCAAAGATGGCTACTTTCATCCCCCTGATCTTGAAGCTCTGTTCGCACTTGCGCCAAAAAGGGAAGCTTATGCTTGAGGCTTGATTATGGAGAAATCCTTATATGCTAGAATTTTAGCTCTTTGCCTTTGGGGCTGGCTCCTGATTGCACTTGTAAGCATTTAGCACCAAGTTTAGGATTACTTAGCCTCTGGGAACTATTTTTTTGTGTATTCCTTTTTCTGATGGGTAATATTGGCAGGAGTTGTTTAGATTAAGACTTCTGGTAATATATATATTCTGATAATTAGTGTTCGTGGAGAAAGTTACATACATTGACGAAAGCATCATTTTTTAATATTTGGGCAACAATGTCCTGAATCGTGACTATTGTGGGTTTCACTATATGCGGTCTTGCAACGCGAGCGGTGAAGGTTTCACACCTGCCACGTTCGTAGTGTAGGTGGATCATTTCGCCTTCAAACTATTGGGGGCCTAGCCGTCAGGTTTTCTTCCGTGTATATTGGGTAGTGGCGATTAAGTAACAGTAGGCTACTATTAAGATGGGCCTCTATTAGATTAAAATCTCTGAACCAACAAGCAAGTATAGTTTAGATAACCAAGATGAGGATCCTAACCGAAGTCGAGAAAGGTATTTGCAACCAACGAGCCGTAGTTAGACTGGTTACGGACAAGTGGACAACCTCGCCAATAACTTGAATGGGATGTGCTCTCTGTCTGTCTCTCCCTCACTCTAACAGCTCATCAGTTCGTTTTCAGTTGTAACAGACAAAGTATATCGTGGCTAGACTGGAGCTTGATGTTTATGGTTCATTTGGTTCTAGTTTTGATGAAGGGAATGAGAAAGGTGTTAAAATTTTAACTTCAATAATGATATTGCTCGACTCTTAGGGGCGTTTGGTTTGAGGGTTTGGAAATGAAGGAATAGAATGATTGTAAAAAAGAGTGTTTGTTTTGGGGTTTTTAATTCCAAATGAATGGATTTATTCCATTAAATTTGAGAATCTACTAAACCCTCCAAATTAGGTGAGTATCATGTTTTCATTCCAATCTAGTGACTATTATTTATACCCCTCCTCTATATAAGCAATTTTTATTCTTAATTATATTACTCATCATCATCATCATCATCATCATCATCATCATCATCATCATTATTATTTATAAGTTTTAAACTATTATTATTATTATTAATTATTGTTGTTGTTGTTGTTGTTGTTGTTGTTGTTGTTG
>JANZLD010000237.1:28491421-28508678 GCA_026413575.1 Erythroxylum carthagenense | reverse complement strand
ATAAGACAGAACAGTTTTCTCTGTTCTGTCAACCACAACCAAACACCACTCTGCCTCCAGTTTCTGTTCCGTTCTGTCCTGTTCTGTTCTGTCTGCAATTACTGGAGTCTGCAACCAAACGCAGCGAAAGGGAACTGAAAGGAGGGTGTGAACACTTGGCTTTCCACTGGAGTAAGCAGCTGCGCTGCAGATTCAAATGCAACATAGCGTCTATCTCATATTTGTGTATTATTGTGTTGTCCATTCTTCTACTCA
Source organism: Erythroxylum carthagenense (assembly GCA_026413575.1). Taxonomy (NCBI): domain Eukaryota; kingdom Viridiplantae; phylum Streptophyta; class Magnoliopsida; order Malpighiales; family Erythroxylaceae; genus Erythroxylum; species Erythroxylum carthagenense. Next base: position 28,508,423 of record JANZLD010000237.1, on the reverse strand, counting down.
TCAGCGAGATTTCTGGGCTGCATATCGGTTATGACTTATCTTTTCAAAACACAATTCTTGGGCTGCACCTAGTCAGAACTCTTTTGTTTTTATGGTGCAATACATGCAATGTTGATCTTATTGGGCGTTGTCTTTTTCGGTCAAATAACTTAATTTAGCTATCCCACTTGTTTTCAGAATTTATTGTTCTAATGTCGGTATGTGCGAGCTCTATAATGGCTTTCCAATATAGAGCAGAAGATAAAGCAAATTTCTTTCCCCTGGAGGACTAATTGGATTAACATATACATTCTAGGTAAACTTATATGTAATTTGAGTTTTTTGGGGCCGGGAAAAAAAGTAAAAGTTTGTAGGCCACATCCACGTGGCAGCAAGAAGATCTCCAGCCAATCAACGTAGAATAGTCTATATAACTGACGCATCTCACAGGAGGCTATGCCAATGTATCTATAATACGGAATTACTTGTTCTGTTTAATGTATTTCGAGTCTGTGCCACTAATTTTTAACTATATATTTATATAAATCTCACGTAATTGTATATATATGAAATAGGTTAAAATAGAATAAAAGATCTGCTCCCAACCAATATTTTAAAATAATATGTTTGCTTCAATTCATTAGCTGTTCATGCTATGATTTTGATTTGGAGAAATTGATCTTATCTAATCTCGGGTTGCGTCAATATGACATACCTAAAATATAGTAAACTATTTATCTCAATCTGACAAAAGACACAACCACATACGTACATGGGCATATTGAATAGTTGTTGCTGTGAAAGACACGACCACCAAAACCATTAAGCGCGGTGAAGCAGCAGCGTCTGTCGTACAAGGACGATGGCTGTGGGCAAATAACTCCACTTCTCCGTGTTTGACGCGTTTCTTTATCGCTATTCCCCCAATGTCCGTACATTGCAGCCAAATCAATGTCACGTCAATTCCCCATCTCTCTCTACGTTGTATTGTACCTAAAAAATGCCCATTCCCACCACCTTCCAGGTTCACAGATTGATTAAAGTTTTAGAGTGAACACGAAAGGCTGTACTTTAATAGTGTATGAGCATATTTTATTTTATGAGACTGCAGTTCTAACGAATAAATAAATATGTTTGACCGTTAATTAAGATAACCTCTAGGAAAATCTGTAATTTCTCGTTTTGGATTTTTCCAGTTCAGAGTGGAAACTTTTCCTGTAGCCTTGTTGGACGTGATCAAACACTTGAAAAATACCCCATTTGTAATTTTCACAATTACATAATTACATTAACTATTAACCAATAGGTCTAGGTGATTGGTAGTATGAATTGGAATTTGAGTATGAATTGAAATTTGAGATAGGGCAACTCAATCACATCTCGTCTCTTCAATCTATACGGAAACTTTCCTTGGACTCAAAAGATAGAACGCCCACCTTAGGCGTCCCTACACTCCGGCTCGTCACCGTGTGAAGGAGGTAAATCACGATTTGATTCCAACTAACTTTTCGAAAAGGCGGCCCAATGTTTGGTGCGCACAAGGAGTCACCACATTGGATGAGCTACCACATTGCCGCTACCGAGACTCGAACCCGAGACCTTGGACTCACTTTCCTTCCCAATGACCAACTGGGTTACCCGTGCGGGCTATACGGAAACCTTCCTTTATAATGATCAAAGGTTAGCATTCAAAATTGAATTACTACCCTCATTACCCTAATGCTATCAAATTTTTACTAAGCGACATTCATGCTCTGTCCAAAAATTAAGAAGGTTCCGTGCAATAATTAGCAACTTTTGTAAGCTTCAATAATTCATATTTCATAAGAATTACTCGGTAAGTATAAAAAGGATTTAAACTGGACATGCTAAACCCTACAAATCCGACTACCAAGGGGAATCGCTTTGCTGACTCACATATTTGTTTTGCGGAGAAGATAAATACGTTGCATAAAAAATAAGTGCAGGAAAGTGAATAATTGTGTAGATTGAATTGCTTTTAGGTTAATTTGCTAGAGTGTGTTCAAATATGATGTAATTAATATCAATGTTGCACTGTTTAAATGTTAAACTTCAGATGAATTTGATGGGGCATTCGTAAGGTAAAGTATAAATCAGAATTCATGTGATTTATACATTTTTTCACTTTAAGATCAGAGTACATTTCAGTTCTCACTCCATTTTTCTTTATGATAGTTCGTGCTCCATTAGAATATATTGTTCTTTTTCAATTTTCATACATTTCTCTTAAACTTTTAATTCAATAAGTCAATTTACCTATGAACTCTCAATTCTTGCTAGTCATTTATAAGAATATTTTAAGACTCTCTAAGATATTCTTATTTCCTTCAACTCTCCCTTTCCAATCCATTCAGGCACATTTTATCTTCTCACTGTTTCAAGCATTTTAATTTCTTATCGAGTCCTAATATAGCTTACATATAAGAAGAGTTCTCATCTCTAACCCAAAACTATGTATAAATTATTTTTAATCTTTATTACCTTTCAATATATATATTCCTTTGAATAATAAACTACTCAACATTTTTTAGTAAGCCAAGGAAAATATACTAAGCTAAGAATACAAGGATAATTGCAAAGGGAGTCTCTAAGCACAAACTACTCGATGAAACCAAAACTAGAACACTGGATATTAGCAACAAAATTAAATAAAACAATAAAAATACCTATAAACTGAAATCTGAGAATAGGTTAACTTTAGTTCACACACCAAATATCAATTAGAGAAGGGCTCATATGAGCCTGGATACTATGATTTGTGATAATTTATCTTATTTAATTGCTAAAATTTGGTGATCTTAATTGTTTTGAAAAAAAAAGTTTCTGTTCCTTTCTCTCTAACAAAATAAGTATCACATTAAGGATTAGATTTAAGACTTTAGAATTTTGTTGATAAGTGAAGTGTATTTGCTTTGTCTATTGCAACAATTATGACAAATTTGTAGCATATTATCCAACTCTGCACAACGTATCTAGTAAAAAAAAGACTTTGAATAACTACAAAAGAATAATAAGCACTTAATGTATTTAGGATCATATTTATAAAGAGAGTAAAGATTACGCTAAGTTATTATTCTTTTCAATCTGTCAAATATTTTGAGTGTATTTTTTGTGACTTGCCAAGTCACGTAACAAAGGAGGTTTTGGAAGAATCTCTATTAAATTACACTAGCTTTTCTTTAATAAATTTAGACAAGATTTATTGGTAAATATTTTGGAATTATAATTCGTCCAAATTACTTTGTCTTTAACTTCTACATCAAATCCATGATTTGAAACATATTTTATTATGTGATTGAAACCTCTAAATTTGCAATTATATTATCCATCAATAATAGTAAAATTAACTTTGATTTTGAGGGAAATTAAAATTAAGATTTCTTTACCTTTGAATGATGTATAAAGGTCTTAACTCATTAATTTGCGTTTGAATGATGTACTCATCATTTCTAGCCGAAAAGGAACAATTGCGCAATAATATTAGTTAGAGTGACCCTCATTCTAATCTTTTGCTAGTAATTTATGGACAGATTTATGTGACACTAAATGGGAGTAGTCCGCACACAATTACAAGGACATGACACCCCCATTAGCTTAGAAAACCAATAATCCATTTTCATAAGTGGTGCACTAGTGTGTTAACTGAAACTCTTGCCCTCATTATCCTAATTGTTACAAAGACTTTGCAAAAAACTCCAAATTCGCTCACAAAATACGCCAAAGTCTAAGTACTGGAGTTAAACTCTCATAATTTAACTCAACCTTAACAAGTCCCTTGTATTTAAGGCGTTTCCCACAAAGGCAAAGTAAACCCAAGAAATTTACTAAGCCAATATAATGGAATGGACAACCATAAGAAGAGAAAGATGCACAAAATTTTACAACAAAATTGCCAACCTATATATTACTCATAATTGGTACAAAGAATACAGAGTTCCAACTCTCTCTCTAATGAATGAAGCCTTGCTCAAATGAGCTATTTATAGCTATTTAGAGACTTGTTGGGCAAGAATACAAGAAAGTGAGCACAATGCTACTAAGCCAGTAACTTGGTCGGTGATTGACATCCCCAACTACTTTAGTGGGTGGATTACATAACTTACCACTATCCCACTCCTAAGTCAAAACGACATATGTAAAATGTTTACAAGACACCTCATCCATGTTCTTTGCCATGTCATCCCCCTTTCTTGATGATTCATCCCATTGACTTTGCCACGTCACTCATGATCTTCATCCAATGGTGAAGGTTATCCAAGTTCCAAGCCAATTTACGTATGATTTGACCAACACGCTCCCATGGTCTAATCCGTTTGTCTATGGTCCACCATTTCGTCCTTAATCCCACCAAAGATATCATAAGCAAATCTAACTCGCCCTAGCCACCAAGCTAATCAACACCCCACTGTCTGTCAAAGCTAACCACAACTCAAACCATGCTTGATTTTACTTGGTTAAATTACCCCGGTTCCATTTGGCATGCCTTCTTAATGCTTAATCCATGCTAAACGTTGGCCAAAGCTAATCAATGGCTACCAAAAATGGTCCTGCAATGTTAAAGGACTAACAAACCACCCCCATTAGATGAAACCGATGCCCTCGTTGGAATAAATTAAAGGTAGTCATTTACTTGGACTTTGAATTGCCATAAGGTTATGTCTTCTCATAAGTAGCTTTCGAGAATGATTTATTCTTCCATTGAATCAAGAACCTTGTCCTTAGATTCTTCTTGTGTTGCCATAATATTCGATAATCCAAAATCTTCTTAATTTGCTCATCGAATTGCTTCCTTACCTCTTTATTTGACTCCTTTTAAGATATGTTGAATCCTTATGATATGGTTTAAGGAAACTTAACATTAAAAGTAGGATGTACCTATAAATGCTCGGGTAACTTAAGGCAATAAGCTACATTTCTCACCTTTTCAAGGATCTTGAATGACCCATCATACTTTGGCACCAACCCTCGATGCACCTGCTTGCTACTAATCTTCTTCCAAATTTGGAGAGTAAGTATGAGAAACACCTTATCCCTGATGTCAAAATTAGGTGGTCTTCTCCTTTGATTCTCATATTTCTTCATCTGTTTGGAAGCTTTACGAAGACTGTCTCTCACTTCATCCAACAATTCTTATTTTTCCTTTGCAAAATGATAAGCAGTTGGACACTTTCCTCCCAAATTTTTTTAAGTTATTTAGAGAGGAATGAGTGGTTATTGTCCCAAAATAACTTTAAATGGATTTTTTTAATTGTTGAGGATCTGTGCAAGTTATAACAAGATTGTGCAGTATCAAGTAAACTTAGCCAATTTTGTTGACTTGTACTTACATAATGCCATAAGTATACCTCCAATAAGTCAATGATTCTTTCCGTTTGGCCATCTGTTTATGGGTTATTTGCAGTTGAAAATTTCAATTCACACCCCATCATGTTGAAAAGCGACTTCTAAAATTGGCAAGTAAATTGGCCATCTTGGTTACTTACTATGTTCGCCAGAACCCTAAAGTACTTCACCACATGTTTGTAGAAAAGCTCCACAGTAAAATTCAAGGGACACAAAGCTAAAGTTAACACAAAGACCGCATACTTGAAGAACCTATCAACCACTACAATGATTGAAGCCATGTCGTCTACCTTTGGGAAACCTCTGGTGAAGTCCATCGAAATTGACATCCATGGTCATTTTGGAATTGACAAGGGTTGCAACAAACTTGCCTCCTTCTTTCTCTAAAGTTTATCCAATTAAAAAATAAGGCAAGTTTTGAAATATACCTAAATGTTGTTCTTTATCTTTGGCCAATGGTAAGATCGAGAAACGAGTGCTAACATCTGTTCAACTTTGGGACGACTAACCTACTATAAATTGTGCGTTTCCTTCATTAATTGCTTCTGCAACAAACCAAAACTTGGTACGTACAATTGATTATTCTTTGTTATAAGCAACACCTCATCATCAAGCCAAAATCTTCACACAACACCCTCCTTTACTTGCTTCACAATTCGACTATAAGTGTTGTCCAGTGAAGCTACTAGTTTAATTTTCTCTAATAGGATAGAATTCGAGTGATCACATATAAGGCTACAAAGACTTCCTTTTGGCTCAACGCATTCACCGCATTGATGTGTCTTCCGAGTTTATGCTCTTATAAGAAGTCATATTTGGAAAGAAACTCTTGCCACTGGGCTTGCATTGTAGATAGCTTCTTTTGGGTCCTAAGAAAGGTGTTAGCAACATTATTCATATGAATCACAAACCTGGTACCCAATAAATAAACCTGCCAAGCTTCAAGGCTATGTACTATTGCTAGTATCTCCTTTTCATGTGTCAAGTATCGTTGCTCGACAACATTAAGCTTATGATTTTTAAATGCCATTGGGTGTCCTTCTTGCACCAAGACTCTGCCAATATCTTTGTCCAAAGCATCTGTGTGCACCTCGAAAGGGAGATCAAAGTCAAGTAACTTCAATCCCATAGTAAATTGACGATAGTAGTTCGCCAAGCCAAGAAAGCTCCTAAGTTCCTTTACCGTCTTTAGAATTTTCCAATCAACAATTGCTTGTACCTTTTTAGGATTCATTCGCACTTGCCCCTTGCTCACCAAGTGTCTTAAGAGCTTTATATCCGATTGCGCAAATTGACAGTTCTCCATCATCATTGCTTAAACGCCTTCCTCAAGTGTTGTATAAGCTCTCCCATGTTAGTGCTATATACCACAATATCATCTAAATAGATCTCCACAAAATTTTCCAAAGGTTGTACAAAACATTATTCATCATATTGCAAAAATTAGCAGGCGGTATTAGTCAACCCAAATGGCATAATTAAAAATTCATATAAGCCATACCAAGTTACGCAAGTCGTCTTTTGCTTGTCATCTTTAACAATTTGCACTTGTCAATACCCATTCCACAAGTCTACCTTTGTGAACATTGTAACCCTTGATAATCTATCCATCAAGTCTTGAACTAAAGCAATAGGATATTTATTTTTAATAGTCATCATGTTTAAAGCTCGATAGTTGACACAAATCTGTAGGGCTCCATCTTTCTTCTTTTGGAACAAAATTGGAGCTCCATAAGGGGTTTTGGATGGTTGGATGTATCCCGCTTTCAAAAATTCATCAAGTTGCTTCCGTAGTTCCACAAACTCTGATGGTGATATTCTATAAGGGGCACATGCAGGAAGTATTGCATCTGACACTAGTTTATTATAATGATCAACTTGATGACGACGAGGGATAGTTTTTGGTAACTCCTTCGACATCAATCCTTGAATTCCCTTAATACTTTTTCCACCGCATTTGGGATTTCTACCATGTGGTCCTCCATAATTTCCAACATGGCTATAAGGTAAGTCTTTGTACCTTTCTTAAGGCCCTTCTTAATACTCATAGTAGAAATATGAGCTACAATTGCTATTTTGTCCATAGTTCCATTGCTAGACCTACAACAATTGATGTAACATGAATTTTTATTATTCATAAACATTATACCTCTAAGATGTGGATATAGCACCGCCTTTTTCATCTTAAGAAAGTCGATACCTAAAATCAAATCAAAATCCTCGAGAGGTATCACCATTATGTTAAACTTCCCACGCCAACTTTCCATACTCAAAGGAGCAATGTATGCAACTCTTACCACAGCTTGTGCTTTCACTATAGGAGTTTTCATTTTTGTAGGGGTCATAATAATCTTCAACCCTAATTTTGGCACCAACCATTCTACAATAAAGGAATGAGTGGTACCTGTGTCCATCGTAGCTGTGAGCTCCTTCCCATTTACCTATATCTTCACATACATAAGACATTCAAATGGGTTTAATTATGTACTAACCGCATTAAGCAGATAAGATTTAACCCAACTTCTGATTGATTGGTTTCACCATCCACGTTTACTATTAAAGTATTCAACTTCTTCTTTCTTGGGCAGTCACGAACATAGTAAGGGCTACTGTATAAGAAACAACCACGATTTTTCTTGGAATATTTCTCACCTTGTTTTGGTTGCCTCATTTGTTTGGACTTCCCTTTATGATCATTCTACTCACTTTGGTTTTTCTTCTTCTTTCCTTTACTCTTCTCTTGGTAGTGCCCTTAAATTTTTAAGACGAGGAAGAGGCCTCGGTTTCCTTTGGCTTTCTGAAATCTACCAAAGCATCTGTAGCTACAATTGCACCCACAACATCCTTAACATTTTGCATTTACAACTCCATTTATGCCCAAGGTTGTAATCCCAATATGAAGTTGAATAACTTGTCCTCATCTAACATATTCTCAATATCAAACATTAAGGAACTAAATTTCTTAACATAATCGTTTACCGAACCATCATGCTTCAATCACTTCAACGCTTCCTTTGCAAACCAAGTGGTATTATTTGGAAGGAATTGATCATTTAGCTCCATTTTTATCCTCTCCCATATATCAATAAGAGGGCAACCAACATTAATTTCGACAGAGGCTCGGGTTCTCCACCACAATTTTGCATTTCCATCAAGATACATTGCTAAAATGTTCACCTTTTTCGCATTTGACACCTTAATAACTGCAAAATAGTGCTCTACATCCCACTAAAAATTCTTAAGTTCTTTAATATTCTAAATGCCCTAAAATTCTTAAGATCTTTAGTATTCTGAATGCCCTAAAAAACTTTTGGTTCACGCACCTTTAATATGGTGCTTTCAACATGTCCTGCCTCTACAGTTGTAATTGCATGTCCAAGGACAATCATCTTAAAATTTGCATCCTTTGGTGCTTTAATGAATTCAGCCACTTGATTTCATAACGCTTGGGTTTGCCCCTCTAAGGCTTCAAAATGTGATGCGTAAGATAGGACTTCTTCTTCACTTGTAGGTATAGGATCAATGAGCACCTCCGCCTGACAAGCTCAATTAGATTGTTGTCACTTGCCATTGAATCACCAAAAGAGCTCTGATACTATCTGTTACAAAGACTATACAAAGAAATCCAAGTTTGCTCACAGAATGCACCAAAGTTTAAGTACGGTAGTTGAACTTTCGCAATTCAACTCAGCCTTGCCAAATCCCTCTTGTTTAAGGTGTTTCCCATAAAGGCACAGTAAACCCATGAAATTCAATAAGCCATCACAATAGAATGGACAACAATAAGAAGAGAAATATACACACAACTTTATAACAAAATTACCAACCTATATATTACTCACAAATTGATACAAAGGATACAAAGCTCTAACTCTCTCTCTAATGAATGAAGTCATGCTCAAATGAGCTATTTATAGGCATTTAGGGACTTTGTGGGCAAGAATACAAGAAAGTGGACACAATGCCATTAAGCCAGTAACTTAGTTGATGGTTGAGATCCCTAACCACTTTAGGCACTACTTTAATGGGTGATTTACATAACATACCACTGTCCCACTCCTTAGTCAAAGAAACATGTTGTAACTATTTACAAGACACCTTGTTCACATTCTTTGCCATGTCATTCTACTTCTTTGATGATTCATCCCAATAACTTTGTCACATCACCCATGATTTTTATCCAAAGGAGAAGGTTAGCCAAGTTCTGAGCCAATTAACATATGGTCCAACCAACATGCAACCATGGTTTAATCCATTTTTTCATGATCCACCGTTTGAGCACCATTTCATTCTTAGTCCCATCAAAGACATCTTAGGCAAGTCCAACTCGCGTAGCCACTAGGTCAACCAACACCTCACAGTCCATCAAAGCTAACCGCATCTTAAACCATGCTTGATCTTACTTGGTTAAGTTACCTTGATTCCTTTAGCATGCCTTCCTCATGCTTAATCCATGCTAGATGTTGGCCAAGACTAGTCCTGTAATGTTAAGGAACTAATACCAATCTACATAAGCTTATCTTAATTGCGTGATTTAAGGTTGAATGTGAATATTGCTCCTGAAATTAATTGACTAAATAAGTCACTTGTATGCAATAGACTTAACCTTGTGGAAGTTGTGCGAGTATGTTCCGAGCACACGAGTAATAAGTAAACACAAACATTGAGAAATATGATGTTTTATGTAAAATTGTGTTAGGCACAAATCTCAAATGCATTGAACATCATTTATTAATATCCATATGAAGTTTCCATTGTAATTGATTGGCAAGAAATATGTTTTAATTAGATTAAATATGATATGTAAAAATTAATTCAATAATTATTATATGTGTCTAAATTTACGTCTGTTGTGGCATACTAACACCGAGTTAGATATGAAAAATTAAAAGTTCGAGTATTCAATTGTTACCTTTTAAAGTTTGGATTATAATTATAAATATTAGTAAGTTTGAGATTTTTTTTGTAGTTAACCCTTTTAATTTTCTAAACCAATCTCTTTCTTAATAAAAGCACACATTAACGTATTAACATCACTTTATGTAACCCTCCTCGTGGGCTCTTGCCCAACTTCAGATGCACTGTCTATTTTCTTATGTAGTTAGCTATTTCAATCTTTTCCCTGGCCAAGAAGAAAAGTTTACACGCTTTGGCTTTAAGGGTGACAGATGACAATATCAATACCTCCTAATATGTGACCGTACGAATTTATTTTAAAGAAAGTAAAATATTCGAACTTCAATCAAAATAATGGATAATTAATAATTTATTATTCGAAGTAGAGGTGAGAATCATTCGTATACTTTTCTTGAACTGATGATATTTTGTGAACACGTTATTCGTGGAAGACCAGCACGATGAACAGTAACATGAAGAACTTGACATTCAAAGATTGAATGTGGCTGATTGTTGGTAGCTAGAGGTCCCCAGCCAAATTCAAGATATTAGTGCGACTTTATTCCTTCAGCTGTGATAAAGAATGATTTAATATCCCTACGACTACAACCAGATGAAGATCTATAATTAAAATCATGGAGCTGATTGTGTAAGGAAATTCAAGATGAGATGATCTCAAAGATATACGAACTAAATATGAAATTGTCTAAGCGTGGAAATTAGAAGTAATAAGAGGACGGAAATCTATAATTGGTAGGGAAAAAAGAAAGGATGAAGCTAGGCTGCATGCACTGAAAGTTGAAATTGAACCTGAGAGATGAGAACATACATGGTTAGTTGAATCCAGAAATAAACAATTATCCCTCGTCAGTCTGACGAACTAGGGTAGACTTAAAAATTGAACCATAACTTGCAACACTTATACACATAAGAGAAGCTTTTAAAGGGTCCGAAAATAGTAATTGGGGATCAAAACAAGGAACCTGGAACCCTAGGCCGAGACCTCCCCGTTTCTGATGTATGTGTGCGGGAGGGAAAAAGGGCACAGCCCTGTCAAGTACAGTTCCCACCTTTTGAAAATGCTTGTAGAGGACGCAATCGTGGCAATTTATATACAAGCCATTACTATGGCTAAGAAAGCTTAATTTTCCACTGTCAGATTGGATATTAGTATTATTCTGCTGACATGTGATAAGAGAGAAAACTGACTTGATCAGTGGAGATTAAATATTTTGGTAAATTTGGTACCTAGGATTACGATGTGTAACTGTTGCGACTACACTATCTCTGTCTCTCTTAATTTCCGCAAAATTGATAAATATCTTAGAACCAACCATTTCCTAGTATCTCTCTTACTCGGTCATTGGTGCACTCACACTTTAACTTCTGTTAGTGTTATATATATACCCACTAACACTCTTCAGAACCTCAAAAACTCAAAAGCTTTCTTCTGTGGTTTCTTCTGTTCTTTTCGAGTCTCATCCTTTCGGCTTTTTGTTTTGTTCCAATGGAGTGAACCGTTCTCTATATTCTCTCCAATATTTTAAGTTTCTGGTAGTTGTTGGTTTATACATATAGAACAACCATAGATCACTTTTTCTACCAAGCCGGTCTTTCTCGTTTCACATAACTAGACGTGGTCTATTGAGCCTTTGAGGTTTCCTTTTTTATTATTTCATATGCTCCCCCTTTTTCTCTCTTTACTTTTGTGTCATGGATGGGATTTTAGGGTTAGGATTGGTTCCCTCCTAAAAGCAATCTTTTTGATGAGAGATGGTTGTGATCATAAGGGTTGAGATCTAAAGTAAGCAACAGTCACTGATTGCGGATGGAGCATCATCAAGATTCACAAACTTTAGTAAGGCTAGTGAGTGGCGATCGTCAGGGTTCTTTGGGATCCCTTATTCTCTTCAATCCAATGGCCCTTTGGGTATGGGAATCCTGATGATGCTGCAGCGGCAATAAATGGCTATTTTAATCTCCTTTTTCTTCAGCTAATGGCGTAGGTACAAGCCAGCAATACCTATACCGAGACTTTATTAAAGACGGAGGTGTGAATACCTGAAATGCTTTTATAGTCTGCAATTGAGTTTACTGTGACACGGTTCTTGGATCTAAAATAAGCCGATTATGTTATCACAGGTTAATTTTCGCGATATATGAGTTAGGGTTTTCGGGAGGTCAAATTAAGTTGCACCACTTTTGTGGCCTTGTCATACATATTACAAGTTATAACATGGTCTCAATAATCTGTGTTTACTGGATATGTCTTTATTCACTGATGTTTGTTGATGGGTTTTATATGCTTTTTTCTTCTCATCAACTTTCCTCAGATGCTATTTCGTACTGCCATAGTGGCATCGCCTGTCCTCGGTAGGTATATGTCTGTACTTTTGGTAGAAGAAAGGACTTGTACCAGGAGAAATCCATTAATTGTCTACTTTTATTTCAAGAATTTCTTTCCCATGTACTACTCCCCGTCTCTTTTCTTCTGTCTATATGTTATCTGAACAAAGCTCTCAAATCCGGCGGACCATGATTTTGGTATAGTGTGCGTCTCGATTACAGAAGGCGTCATACGAAATTTCGGCTTTATTTCTCTACAGATATAATTGCCCGTTTGTTTTATCCTTTGGCCTTTAGATGAAGATCTGAGGTTTTCATCTGTCATTTTGTGGATTTAAAATCATAGATTTCACAGAACTATGGATATTTTATATGTTTTCTGGTATCTAATTTAGTTTTACAACTGTTTGTTTCCAGGCCTTGGGAAGATTTCTGATTATATTGGGAGAAAATGCATTTTCCAGAAAGCAAAAGTACAATGCTTTTTTTTACGTGCCACCCGTAGGGCATGAATGATTTGTCCTTTATTTGATTTGAGAACATAACATCTTAATTCTTGTAGAAGAAACCATAATTAACATCGCTTATGATCCATGCAGGATTCATCTTTTGATTACCCAAGCTCACTTGGTTGTTCACTCGATGTTTTTTGATTAAAAGATCTTATATCCTGCTTATTGATCTCAAACTCATAAAGTTGTTTCCTTTTCTTTGTATTTGTTGAAACAGTGAGAGTTGATCAATCAGTAAGCTGTTTAAATACCAGATAAATGATCAAAATCCGTTAGGAAATTAATTATCTGTTGTGGTTTTCGGTCTAACATTTTCAATTTTGTGATCTGGCAGAATTAGAGGGAGAAAGCATTCACGTTCGTCGAGGTTTAATTTATGATAGGATTCAGAAAGCGTAGCTCCTTTTTCTTTTCTTCATCTTCGTTTTTATTTGCTATGTAAATGGCTTTGTATTTAATTCGACTTCACTGTTTTCCTGACCAAGAATATGAATCCCTCATTTTCTCAAACTTCATAACATTGGTCCCTTCATTGATTTCTGTAGAATTCTGTAGATCATCCTTTAATTCTCTTCCATCTCTGCAGTTTCAGCTCGGATCAAATTTACGGGTACGGTACCCTTCTCCTCTTACCGTTGAATGTCTCACTGATTTGTGGAAATTCTTCCATATCTTTAGGTTTCCTGTACTGGGTTGAAACCTTACTTCGGATTGCTCTTGTTGTAACGATCTTATCTAACCTTGAAGGGACCTTTACTTGAGGTAACAGCCATTCTTGCAAGTGAAAATAAAACGAAATTCTGGAAATGGCAAATGACATCAGAATGATATTTTTCTGTACGCAGACTACTAGAGAGACAACGGTTCTTGTTTATACATTTTTAAAGTTGAGTGTTGCAGTGAGCGAGGACTTAATGATTTTTCTTACACCAGGAAGAAACAATGCTTTATTGAAGATCAATGCTTTATTTGTGGCGGCGCTGAAAGATCTCACAACGAATTATCTGGAGTTGTTGCAGTTATGCATGGCTTGCATCTCATACCAGAACAAGTGTTGGTTATGTTCTAATAACAAAACCTTAATGCAAAGAAAACATTGGACAATGTTATGTTCCACTTGTACCTGTCACAGCAGTTTGCTGGCAATCTTAAACAGCAATGAATCTCAGTTTGACAACATTGGAGCCTTGCCTACTTGAACCTATAACACATGGGATTTCAAGGCTCTGGTTTACCTTAATGTCTTGTGGCCACAGTCCGGTGACAGTCTATAGATGGCTCCACTCTCCGTCCAAAGGATAAACTGAAATACTTCCGATGGATAAAAATTTAATTTATGGCTATCCTGGATTTTTTTGCAACATTAATTGTTTACTTGGGTCATTGAACCAACACGATTTCTTCTGGGAAGATATCTCATTCCCTTACTAGTTCATAGTGCATTTTGATGTTGAAGAAGGTATAAACTGTCAAAATCTGTATATTTTATTTCTGGATAATTAAATGGATTAAAAATTTTGTGATTAATTTCGTTATTTTAGGAATAGATATGATAATTGATATGGTTAATGACAAAAATATAAAACAATCCAAAAGATATGTGAAAGGAATTTTTTTTAGTTCTATTAGTTTGTTCATGATTTTTTTTTCCCAACAAAGTATGGTCATATCTTATCTAAAATACAATTAAGCAGGCACTTCTTGTTTTTATTCGTCTTCAACATTTTAGTTGTTGTTGTCATTGTCACTTTTCACCTCTAATAAGCAACATAAACAACCAAGTATTTTAAGAGGTAGTTTATTAGCACAAGAGAATAGTAATAAGAATAGAAATGAATATAGTAAAGAATGAGAATAAATATTTACATTATAATTATGATGATTAGTTAAAAAGAAGTAATAATTACCATTACTATTGACAGTGGCTGGTTTTTTAAAATATTGAGAAATAAAAATATATAAATTTTAATTAATTAATTAATTAATTATATTATATTATAATTAATTAATTATAATATTTTATCTATATAATAAATAAGAAATAAAGCTTACAAGAATAAATAAAAATAAAATATTTTATTGAAATGAAAATAGACCAAATATAAATAACTAAACCTCTTGTCTCTTGTAAAGAAAAAGATTTTGATTTCATAATTGAGCGGTGTGGTTTTCATAAAAATATTAGGTACTGAATTTATTATTTGGTGTAACTAATTTTTAGTGAAAAATTAATTATTAACTTATTGAATATCTTTAGCTGGTGTTAAGTGGTAATTAAATTTTACAATTGATATTTGGCGCAGTGGAATAAAATAAAGGCACAAATGCACAATAATGGTGGAGCCAGAGGTGAAGTCAGTTCAACTTTTTTTCAACAAATTATTGTTTTAGTAACAGAAAACAAACTATTTATTATAGAATAAAAATTATATAATTATGAGGGTAGAATTATTTAGTAGAGTATTTATATTTTTTTATTGATCACCAAGCTTTTCTAACTATAAAAAAGAAAAAAATGGAGCGAATATATTATTATTTCTTAATCAGATCAATTCATTATAATTTCTGTCTTTTTTATTTTTAAAAAATTATAACTTTAATTCTTTTTAGTTGTAATAAAAAACTGTTTTTTTTTTCTAATTTTTGATTGGAAGTTATATAATTGCTTTTCTTTTACTAAGAGTAAAAACATTCCATTTTTATTTTTATTAATATAAATTTTTAGAATAAATAATAAGTTATATGTATTTATTTAATCAAATTATTTTACAATTTTATATAAAAATAATTAAATTAGATATCGTGTCTCACGTAGGACAATCATTTTTTAGTACATTCATATATATGTATATATATATTTTTAAAACATTAATTAAAGCATGAAATATTTATAAAAGGATTGTCTTAATCATATATACATATTGATACAAATAAGAATGGAAGACGGAGATATAAAAGTGGTGTACAAGTTCTAATGAAAAATAGAGTATATTTTTCTATGAAATTGATTTTGATGCCTAATAATAATAATAAGAAATATTTTCTAGGAAAATGCAAGGAGTTAGATAGTTTGTGTTCAATTTGTTATCATGTTTGATGTCATATCTTGTAAGCAAATACAATAAAAATTCATGCTCCTTTTAATAATGTAAACTACAATATATATAATCTAGTTTGCTTATTTGTTCACTATTAAGCAATAAGATGATTTTTACCTTTTATTGGGTGTTTTTTTGATACATGTCTAAGGTGTACGAACGGATTGTTACCTGATGTAATTATTATAAATGAGTAAAAGAGTACATGGCTTCCTTCTATACAATGTCGGTTCGCCTTATGGTAGTGTCTAGATTAAGATTTTTCCTTAAAAAAATATGGACAAAAGACTTTCTTTCATAGGGTATAGGCAAGCCTAACGTTAGAGTTGCTTCTATCAAATCATAGACAAAAGGCTTCCTTTTAAGCTTGGGCATGCCTAATGGTAGTATCCATAATTGTCTCTAAAACAAAAGAGACAAAAACTTCCTTTCATAAGAAATAAAAGTCACATAATTTTATAACATATGGTAAGTACAAATTGTTGTTATAATTGATTGAACATGTGATAGATTAATAACATAAAATTATTGAACATGCTTTACTTCTATGATATACAATCATCTAATAAGTAATTAAATGTGAGCATTATATAGAAACTTTTTTCTATATTATTTTATGGGATTGGATTCACAATAATAGAACTTATCATATGAAATGTATAATTGATAAAATAAGTTTGCTTCAACATATGTTTATCATATTGCATGATTATATATTTTGAATTGACATAACAAAATGGAATGTTGAAATATTTTAATTATGTCAAATTGAATTTCATTATCATTAATTTAGTATTTTGAACATCA
>JANZLD010000237.1:28188327-28206342 GCA_026413575.1 Erythroxylum carthagenense | reverse complement strand
CATACAACATATATATATAACACTTATTTTATATCATTTCTTATTTCTAAATTCCACTTAAAAATCGGGGTCCAACAACACTACTCTGCTAGAATCATCCACCATAATTAAAAAAACAAAAGCACCGTAAAAGAACTAATATGATGGGGACCCTAAATATTATAATAATTTAATTGAAATCAATCTGTAACATGACCATCACTATCGGGAAAATTATTACGAGTATGTTTTGCTTGACAATACACATCGTAAAGTTTATTTTTCTTACAAAAATTGATACTAGTTCTAGGAGCAAAAGATAGCGTTTGACTTAGGGTGCCCAAATGTTGATGCCATAGTTTTGATGAATCATGAGCATTTGTATCTGAAGTACTAGCAAGTGTTACCGACTTATAGTAATAGACACCGTTACACAACTCACCCCTTCTAATCAACCTTTTCGAGGTGCAAGTTCTAGCATGAATTAGGCATGAGGAAGGTATGAAAAAGAGACCAAGGTAACGTAAACCAAGTAATATCAAGCATAGTTCAAGCTGCAACTAGCTTTAATTGATTATGGACCATTGATTAGCTTGGCTAGGGTGAGTTGGACTTGCCTAAGATGTCTTTGGTGGGACTAGGGATGAACTTATGCTTAAATGATGGACCATGGATGAACAGGCTAGACCATAGGTGCCCTTTGGTTAGACCATGCTCAATAGTCAGACCACACACGAATTGACTCAAAACTTTATAACCTTAACCTTTGGATGAAGATCATGGGTGATATGGCAAAGTTAGTGGGATGAATCATCAAAAATGTGGGAGGACATGGCAAAGAACAATAATGAGGTGGCGTGTAAGCATTTACACATGTTTCTTTTACTTAGAAGTGGGATACTGGTAAGTTATGTAAACCACCCATTAAAGTATTGCCCAAAGTGGTTAGGGATGTCAACCATCAACCAAGTTAGTGGCTTAGTGGCCTTGAGACCACTTTCTTGTATTTTTGTCAAACAAGTCTCTAACAACCTATAAATAGTGAATTTGAAAAATGATTTCATTCATTAGAGAGTTGGAGCTTTGTATCCTTTATATCAATTGTGAGTAATGTAAAGGTTGGCAATTTTGCTTTAAAGCTTTGTGCATCTTTTTTTCTTCTTATTGCTATCCATTATATTATGTTGGCTTAGTGAATTTTGTGGGTTTAGTTTTCTTTGTGGGAAATACCTTAAACATAAGAGATTTGGTAAGGTTGAGTTGAATTGCAAGAGTTCAACTACCAAACTTAAACTTTGGCTCATTTTGTGTGCAAACTTAGAGTTCCTTACAAAGTCTTGATACAGTTGATATTAGAGATGTTTTGGTGATTCAATGGCAAGGGAAATAATCTTACTGAGCGTGTTACAAGGATGGAAGCGCTCATTGGTCCCTTATCTACGGATGAAGAAGAAGTCCTTTCTTATGCATCTCATTTTGATGCTTTGGACAGGCAAATCCAAGCATTGCAAAATCAAGTGACTAAATTGTTTAAAGCACAAGAGGATGCAAATTTCTAGATGATTGTCCTTAAACGAGTCATTGCAATTGTGGATATGAAACATGCTGAAAGTACTATGCTAAAGGTGCATAAATCAAAAGTTTTCGAGGGCATTTGGAATGATAAGGAACTCAAGAACTTCTTGTAGACTATGAAGTAGTATTTTATAGTTGCTAAGGTGTTGGATGTGGAAAAATGAATGTTTTGGCAATGTATCTCAATGGAGATGCAAAATCATGGCGGAGAACTCAAACCTCTACCGAAACTGGTGCTAGTCAACCTCCTATTGATACATGGGAGAGGATGAAAAAGGATCCAAAGGATGTTTTGGCAATATCTCAATGGAGATGCAAAATTATGGCGGAGAACTCAAACCTCTACTAAAACTAGTGCTAGTCGACCTCTTATTGATACATGGGAGAGGATGAAAAATGATCCAAAGGATCAATTCCTTCCTAACAATACTACTTAGCTTGTAAGGGATGCCATGAAGCCGTTAAAGAATGATAGGTTGAAAAGGGATTACGCTAAGAAATTTAGCTCCTTAATGTTTGATATTTGTTAGATGAAGACAAGCTATTCAACTTCATGTTGGGGCGCAAATGAAGTTGCGAGGGTAAAATGTCAAGAATGTTGTAGGTGTTATTGTGGTTGCAAATGCTTTGGTAAATTTTAAAGTGCTAAAGGAAACCAAAGCCTCTTTCTCTTCTCAAAAATCGAAAGGCACTCACCAAGAGAAGTGTGAAGGAAAGAAGAAGAAAGACCAAGGTGAAAGAATGGAGAATGATCACAAAGGAAAATCTAAGCAAACTGGGCAACCTAAACAAGGTGAGAAATCTTTGAAGGAAAGTTGTGGTTGTTTTTTTATGCGGTGACTCTCATTACACTCGTGATTGCTTGAGGAAGGAGAAGTTGAATGCCTTAATAGCGAACATGGATGATCAAAGTAATCATTTGAAAGTGGTGCTTAATCCTCTGTACTTGCTCAATGCGGTTAATGTGGAAGTAAGTCCCTTCGAACACCTAATGTATATAGAGATATAAGTCAATGAGAAGGAGTTCACATCTATGAAGGAAATGGGTGCTACTCATTTGTTGAGGAATGGATGGCGTGAAAGTTGACGTTGAAGTTTAGCAAGACCCTTACAAAAATAAAAAACACCCAATTCCGAAAGCCTAAGTAGTGTTAGGAGCTGCATATAATGTTCCTTTGAGTATGGGAAGTTGGTGTGAGAAGTGTAACATAATGGTAATACCTTTCGAAGATTTTGAGCATTGACTTTCTCAAGATGGCAAAGGTAGTATTATATCCACTTCTTGGAGATATAATGCTTATAAATGAATAAAATTCATGTTACATCAATTATTGTAGATCTAGCAATGGAATTGCAAACAAAACAACAATTGTAGCTCATGTTTCTACTATGGACATTTAAAAAGGCCTTAAGAAAGGTTTGGAGACTTACCTTATGCCTATGTGGGAAATTACAGAAGACCATGTGGTAGAAGTCCCAGATGCGGTGAAAAAGTATTGAGGGAATTCAAGGATGTGATGCCTAAATAGTAACCAAAGCTCTCCCTCCTCATCGTGAAGTTGATTGTAAGATTGAGCTGGTGCCAAATGCAACTCCTTTTACCTGTGTCCCTTAACGAATGTCACCATTAAAGTTGGCGGAACTACAGAAGAAACTTGTTGAGTTGTTAGAAGCAAGATACATCTAACTATCAAAAGCCTCCTATGGAGCTTCAATTTTGCTCCAAAAGAAGCAACATGGCCTTGCAAATGTGTGTAGACCCTCGAGCTTTGAATAAGGTGACTATTAAAAATAAATATCTTATTCCTTTAGTTTAAGACTTGATGGACATTTTATCGAGGGGCTAAAGTGTTCATAAAGTTAGACTTGGGGAGTGGGTATTGGCAAGTACAAAATATGGACGGTGACGAGTAGAAGACGACATGTGTAATTTAATATAACTCGTATGAATTTTTGGTTAGGCCATTTGATTTGACTAATGCTCTATTATGTTTTGCAATTTGATGAATAAGGTGTTGTATGACCTTTTGGACAATTTTATGGTGGTCTACTTAGACGATATTATGGTCTATAACATTAATATGGTAGAACATATATAACATTTAAGGAAGGTGTTTAAGCGGTTGCAGTAATATAAACTTTTCGTGAAGATAAAGAAGTGTGAATTTTCGCAATCAAATGTAAAATTTTTAGGACAATTGGTGAGTAAGGGACAAGTTGGCTTGGTTAGGGCAAGTTTGACTTGCCTAAGATGTCTTCAATGGGACTAGGGGCGAAATTATGCTCAAATGATAGACCATGGATGAACAGACTAGATCATAGGTACGTGTTGGTCAAATTATGTGCGAATTGGCTTAGAACTTGGCTAACCTTCACCTTTGGATGAAGATCATAGGTGATATGACAAATTTAGTGGGATGAAAGATCAAAGAAGTGGGAGAATATGGCAAAGAGTCCGGACGAGGTTTCTTATGAGCATTTTACACTTGTTGCTTTTACTTAGAAGTGAGATAGTAATAAGTTATGTAAATCACCCACTAAAGCAATGCCCAAAGTAGTTGGGGATGTCAACCACCAATTAAGTTAGTGGTTTAGTGACCTTGAGATCACTTTCTTGTATTCTTGCCCAACAAGTCTCCAAAAGTCTATAAATAGCTTATTTGAGTAATGACTTCTTTCGTTAGAGACAGTTAGAGCTTTGTATCTTTTATATCACTTGTGAGCAGTATCACAGTTGAAATTTTGCTGTAAAACTTTGTTCATTTTTCTCTTCTTATTGTTGTCTATTCTATTGTGTTGCCTTAGTGAATTTCGAGGGTTTACTTTGCCTTCGTAGAAAACACCTTAAACATTAAGAAATTGGTAAGGTTGAGTTGAATTGCGATGGTTAACATGTTTAGTATTTGGCTCATTTTATGTGTGAACTTGGAATTCCTTGCAAAGTCTTTGTCACACATGCTATGTGGAACTCCTTGGGTAGTAAATCCTTTAAGAGATATAGGTTCAACATGAGACGTAAATACACTGGGACTTTTTCCCGAAAGATCATAGAGTAGATGTGGGACAAAAGAAGAAGCAGATCCATGTATAGTATTTAAGAATGAACAATGCCATAAATTGCATTATTGAAGCCCATAGAAATTGATAGGTTTTAAGTTCCTCAAACCATGCATTGAATTTTGGTTCATCAATCGGTGCATGAATTGAAATTTCTTCTCAGATAGCCAAAAGTTTTATATAATACACCATGATGGATATAATTTGTTGCTTCGTAAATGAAGGATCATACCATAATTGGTTCTACTTAGCCCCATTCTTAATAAAAAATCGTGATTTTAGATAATCTCAAAGAACCTTTACATCATAAATTCGACTAACACTAGCATACACAATAGAATCTTGAGTATTTTTAGTCCAAGCAACTAGCATAGAGTTCACCACTTTCTAAGCTAAATAATTCGTAAATTTCTTGTCCAATTTAGAAATTTAGTCAGTAATAAAATTCAATTTATTTTGAACCATTACATATATTAGGTTCCCAAGTGTCATAACACTCACCATTAAAACAATTTTATTAAACATCAAACATGTACTATTAGATGGGTGCACATAATATGGCGATGTAGGATCACCGACAAAGAAGTCAAATTTGGGAGTATCTCATGACATGGTGATGGATTTGACGATCTTCAACTTGGTGTGAGAAAAAGGATTGAAGGTGTAACTTAAAGATCACAGTTTGATTTCTCGTGGCTTTGCTCTCACCGTAGAGATGGTGGTATCTTTAGCTTTGATTTTACGGATAAATAGATGAAAAATATAGCAGATCAATCCAATGAGATGTGCTCAGATGAAGAAGAGGAGAAAAATTAGGCTTTGTTTGAACCTTGCTATGATACAATGACAAGTTATTTTTGTGGGTGAAATCTTCATTGTTTATTGAATTAGCTAATAGGTGTTTATATACAAGTATAGAAATCTTGGTCTCCCCATTAATATTATTTCCTAAATATACAAGGATATTATATCTCTTAATATATAAAAGGATTTCCTAAATATGCAAGGATACTATATCTCTAATAATTACATATTTCCTATGCTTAGTTTGATTTTCTTGGTTGAAATTTTAATTATACTATAAACTGTTTAAGCCATACAGAGTTTATAACAATTTAGTAAATTATTTTGAATTAAATGTTATCACAGGAAATTCTAACAGTGTAATTCTATTGGTAATATGGAATCAGTTACAATTGTTATTTTATAATTTAATTTTTAGAGTGTCAAACATATAAACTTCTGGAATTGTAGACGTCAGATGATGCCTAGATCTTCCATTACATGGCATTTAACTGTAACCATGTGGTAAAACGGTTATCGTTGCTTGAATGAGAAAATTTTCCAAATTCGTGGAATGTCATCACGTTATGATTTAATTGCATGGGTAAGAACGAGGATAGCGATCGAAACATAGAAGAACTGGCCGTTGGGCTTAATGTTATGAATTTGAATTCCAAAGCAAATTTGGTTGAGACTCCCATTCGCGGGTGCCTAAAAGTATTGGTGTATTCTATTTGGATTATATTCATGCGCTTGTTATTTCTCATAGGAATGGGAATCTATCCTTCGGATCCAATTACCAAAACCGTGATGAGAAACCAGTTTGTGGGTCCCTCCCCCTCAGGACAATCCTACAGCTTAGAAAGGAACCATCAGGAATTGACTGATGCCCTCCCTCGTTATGTCACTGTAGGTGATCCCAACCCGAGTGAGGGTATGTCGGCTCCATTCACATGTACAGTCACATCCACGTGATCATTTCACCTGTCGTAAGCAAAAAAAACTAATTGGATTTTGTTAGAGGTTTCCTTTCATTTGATTAACAAATTCTTGATTTTGAAAATTACTTGATGTCCGACAATACGAAAATAAAAGCAATAAAGCTGACTGATCTTAATGAAAAAGAAAGAGATTTTTTTTTTTTTTTATAAAAGAAGAAGAAGAGTGTTACATTAAAACTTATACATGTGTCTACTTGTTGTCTGGAAGCGTGATGGTGTGTGGTCGGTGGGTTATTTCAGCTCAAGCTAGCCAAGTCGGAAATTAAACTATCTACACTCTTTTTGAATAGTTGATACCGACTAAGCTCTTTGGTTCAGAAGTCGAGTGACAGCTGCCAAGTTCTTGGATTTTAGGGGGACATCCATCAATCACCTTTTGAGGAGCTTCCAAATCCTTAACACAGTAGCATGATTCAAGGATAATTCAGGTCTAAAATGATTCAACATTTTCCTACCAAAATCTCTTAATATGATCACAATATATGACTATGCATGCAGATCTTTTTAAGCAAGTCAGTTTACAAGCTCATTTATTTGGTACGATTGCTAGAATAAGTAAGCACTTGAGCGCAAGCTTTTTCTGCTTACCTAGAAAGTCGCAGTTACAGGCAGGGTAACAGTAACAAGTTAATAACCCTTCTTGGACTCATGCGTCGCACACACACTCGGCTCGCGCTCAGTGAGATTTCATGCATTAAATTCCCTCTCTCTAGCACTTTCCCAGCCCATGACGTGTGTATTGGAAAGGAATCCACATTCGTATAATACTATCAACTATTTATTATTTACATTAAGATATTAATTAAATAAAACTAACTTTTGGTGGGGGGCCCTGTTGACTTATTATAAATACTAACTCTAACCCCGGAGCCTTTCTCCTCTCAGTGACTCGGTTTCATCAGTCATCACACTCTTTTGTTTTCACTCACTCGACCTTCTTTGTTATCTCTCTCTCTAACCAACCCAGTGAAAGAGCCAAAGAGCGAAAGAGATTGCCATTCTTCTAACCCCTTTTCTGTTCTTTGGGGTTATCTTTCTATGGCTACATCACTCACTCACAGTGCAAGTGCACCGCCGCAGTTATTTTTTGATGAGAAGTGGAAGCTCTCAAAGAAAGAAGGCTCGT
Organism: Erythroxylum carthagenense; assembly: GCA_026413575.1. Taxonomy (NCBI): domain Eukaryota; kingdom Viridiplantae; phylum Streptophyta; class Magnoliopsida; order Malpighiales; family Erythroxylaceae; genus Erythroxylum; species Erythroxylum carthagenense. Next base: position 28,198,821 of record JANZLD010000237.1, on the reverse strand, counting down.
CAAGAAGCCGCTCCTCTACTACTGCTCCTCTCATGAAGACTTCGTCGCAAAGAAGGTGTTCTTTTACAAGGAAATGCGCCAGATTGGTTAAAGAACAAAGAGCTAGGTTCTATATCATGAGGAGATGTGTTACTATGCTTATATGCTGGCATGAATATAGTGATTCTTGAACGAGAAACAAAGATTAAAAAAAAAAGAGGGGATCTGAAGAGAGGGATTTGATCGAAGTTCTCTCGTTTCTTTTCTTTTCTTCTTATATTTTGATCTCTTTCTTTCTATGAGATGGCTCTCGGGTTAGGTCCTAGTAGACGAGGCAAAGGCAACTTCTTGGCATCCGAGAAGAAAAGAGGATATATAAATATGTATATAAAGATTGGTTCTTTTTCGAGTTATGGTATTTTTTGGAGTATAAATCTCTGCCTCTTGGAGGAGATGAGTCCTTAATGTAATGAGTAGTGTAACAGAAAATGAATGAAATATAGCATTCAATTCCATTGTTCTTCTATGGGTTTTCTTTGGCTTCATAAAATCATGATTGAAGTGATGGGTCTATCTCTGATTTCACGACTCTCTCGACCGCTTTCTCTCTCAGATTCCTTTCCACCATTCCAGCAGGTGACGCGGTGTGGATCTGATGTGTTTGGCTGCACAACTCACAATTATTTAGTCGGTTTTTTGATTTTTTAAAACTAATAATACATTGGTTTTAGTTTGATCTGATGGATGGATGGGTTAGATTAGTTGCAATTCGGCTAAAAAGATCTGAATCCCTTCCAATATTTTCGGTTCAGTTATTAAATTAAAGGCTCAGTTAAAATTAGTAGCATTAGTCATTCTTTCTAACCAAAAAAAAAAAAAAAAAAGAGTAGCATTTGTCATATCAGATGATGGATGAACGTGGGTACAAGTACTTTTGGGTGTTTGCAATTTGCCTCAAAGGAAAAGATCTGAACCCTACATTTTCGGCTCAGTTGCTAAAAGCTTAGTTCAAATTAGTAGATTAGGGTGATAGCTGAAGTTGTACAATCACCCAAATGACCATATTATCCTGCAACGATGAATCTTTGACCAGTCTTTGGACGACTTGGACCATTATCAATCTCTCTCACCTGCCATGCCATATTAGCAGGTAAATTATTCAGTTAATGTGAGCGGCGTAAAACAGCTTGTAACATGAGGGTATTTACGTCCACGAGAGGCTTTTACAGCTGGGTTTCCTGTTGTTGTTTGTATGATACTGTGGGTCTGACCATTCGTTAAAAAGATGGTCACCTTTGGGAATCAGAGCTAAAAGCTTTACTAAAACAAGTAAGCATGGAGGAATTATGTGGAAATAAAAAAAAAAGTTTATAATATGCTTTGGAAATGGCCTCCACTTCTGACGTAATTGTAAAATTAGAATTACAATGGAAGCTGTTACCTCATTTTCCTTTTATAATCAATCATATGATATATGTATATATATATATATATATATAACAGTGAGTTAGTACTGTTTGTTTTACTTGACTCTGACTTCAATGGATCCCATCCTCCTTTTTTTTTTATAAAAAAAACCTTTAATTTATCTTTACTATCTCAAGTGAACAGTTAGTTCGTACTCGCATGAGTTGGGGCTGGGCCCATTCTTTCGGCTTTCTTAGAGTAAGTGTTTTTAATTTCAAAAGGATGGAGATTTGAGTACTAGTCACTGGGTTTTACTTTTAGAGTGGCGTGCCAGAGTAATAGTAGCCACTAGACATCCAAAAATGAAAAGAAAATTAGTGAAGGTGGGCTAGACTTTATGGATTCGGGGACGAAGGAAAGTGAAACATAATCTCCGCACCCATTGCTTTTCTTAGTAGAAACAATCATTTCCTAAATTTTTCTTCTTTGCACTACAACTTTTTTTGACCGAGCTGCGTAAAATTGCAATAGCATGGAAGTAAGACAAGATTGTTCCAATCCCTAGGGGCCACCGCAGAATCTGTAGTTATGATTACATGTCAATTCCGCGATTGAAATCTTTGAGCTATATCTTGGGTGATCTAAAGTTAATATCAAATCCTGTTAAGGATAACTACACTGTATGGAGTAAGACTAGGCGGGAAAAGTTTATAGTTTGGTCAACGGTCACATCAGGGACACGCATGCGTGACCCAAGTGGCGCGATCAAGCGCCTGAGCACAAACATGGTGCCACACGGCATCAATCTATTGGAGTGAACCCCAGGATTAGGACCCGTAATACCGTATTGATTTGTACCCGAAGTCATCCCTGGCAATGGACATCCCAAATTTGGGCTGAGTTAGAGAACGCGATAAGAAGTTAGGGGCGGTTTTTGAAAATACCAATAGGTCCAAAGGCTAACTTGCACACATCCACATGACACACTGTCGCGAGTCCCTTTCCTTTGTTTGATATAAACTAACTTTAGCAAAGATCCAACATTGCAGTCCAATCCAAAAGGAAGCTCGTTGGCCTAGAGACACGCGCTAGCTTGGCGAGTGGAATTCATTATCAGTAACCCGCTGTGGTGACTCATGACTGGTGAGAATACAAATTGACCTGCGTTGCATTTCCAGCAAAATAGCTTCACCAGGACGCCTATGGCAACTTCGATATCGACGGATATTTTCTCCGAGATATTGTGTTCGGTTCTTCTCCATCCTTCGATTTTTGTTTCTCCTGTTGAGCCAGGTAAGTTCGTCGTTGTTCAATTATGGGAGTATGATTCATGAGATGCAAATATAACCCTAGGGTTTCCTTTTTTAACAGTTTATTTGAAGCTGTTTTCCTTTTGTATTCAATTATTATTGTGTGAGGGATTACATGCTTGAGTATGTATTGAATTCGGTTTTTGAACTGTTAAGATCTTGATTTTTGGTACTCAATCAACTCTTGAAAAATTAGTGCACGGTAAAACCAAATCCTACTTTTAGGGATTTTGATTGCAAAGTAGCCTCGTGGTTTACACATATATTTCCAGTGTTGTGCCAATGCTGACATTACGATGAGGTAGAAATAATAAACAAGAATAACATTATTGTTACCTGAATTATATAGGGAATTTCTCAGATTTGCTTGGATCTATACTAACAATGCTGGAGACTTCACCCTGTTCCTAGTACGTATAGAGCAGTTGACCAATTTTTTACAGCCTGTTGATTTATTTATCCATATAAATCACATTCTGTCATGGGGTTGTATTCATTTGTAAAGCTGTTAAGTTCTTAATATATAGTTACTAAGAGATCTTATTAATTGAAGTTGGTGATCTTTGTAAACCATTTGCAAGCTATTAAGCATATGTTTGCACATTATTTTACTTCTTCATTGCTATTTCTTGGTCAAAGCTCATATACCTAATGACTATATATAATTGCTCTTTGAATTGTTATGCTTGAGAGAATAATGCCTTTGAATTTCATTTCTCTAGGCTCTCCTTGGTGCAATTGTTTCTTAAGTTGAGCTCTTCGGATATATTTTTAAATGGATGTTTCCTTTCCCCAATCAGGAAATTCAGGTTTATGAAACATGGGTGACCCAATTGATTTGACTGGGGATGGAGGTGTCATGAAGACAATCCTGAAGCAAGCAAAACCTGGGGCACTGCATCCTTCAGAGGATCTTCCTCTTGTTGATGGTATACTATTTTGAATACTATTTTAAAATTAACGCAGTCTTGATATTGATGGGATTATACATTGTTTGGGTGGTTGGAATGGTTCAATTTAGAATTGTCCTGGGTGGGTTTGCATCGATAATTGAAATACATGCAACATTTACTTCAATACTCCAATAGACCTCTAAAAGCTTACCATTTTATAGTAGTGTTTTCACTTCAACCATCTAGCTGCTTTGTAGGTTTGTTGCATGGTACAACATCTTTTGACTGACAAGTAGTTGAACTGTTGGCTACTGGATCACAATTTACATGTTCCAAGACACATTAAGCTTGCTTCATGGTGATTAATGCACAATTTGCATGAATCTACAGGGCTTCTAATGTCTGTCTAACAACCACTGACTAGCATATTTTGAACTACTGTGACGGTGGTTTGAACTTTTATTGTGTCCAGGATAGTATTCCTTGGTCCAGAACACATCTTTGAAGTGGATCTTTTTGGCTTTTTCATCTTTTGCATTTTAGAATTTCAATACACTGTCAGCTTTGACTATATGAGTACTACAATATCCGTTTTTGTGCTGAATAGTTCATTATGAGGGCAAACTTGCTGAAACTGGCGAAGTTTTTGATACCACTCATGAGGATAATACTGTGTTCTCATTTGAAGTTGGAAAAGGTTCAGTAATTCAGGCATGGGACATTGCATTGAAGACTATGAAGGTGATGTGTGTTTTATTGCCGCAATTATTTGAAGCACATATAAGTTTGTAGGTTTATATCGTTTGGGTTCAACCAGGTTGGAGAAGTTGCAAAACTCACTTGCAAGCCAGAGTATGCCTATGGCAGTGCAGGTTCCCCACCAGATATCCCACCAGAGTAATGCTTCTACCTCTTTCATATATCAATTTGTTGAAAAGTAAAGGAAAGAATACTTAAAACGGTGCCAATTTTGGCTTAGCCTTTAAGACCACTTGATTGGCAAGAAATTAGCCTGATTGTGATTAGAGTTACAGATCTCTATCTATTAATTGGTTATTTTAGCAAACTAACTGATTTAAGGATCAGGGATTGGCATCTTTAAGCAATTTATATTTTTATCATTAAAAATTTAAAGTTTCCAGAACATACCTCTGTTGATAATCAATCAAAATGTGGCCAAGATATCTTTAGTGAGCCGTTATTTTGTTTGATGCAGTGCCACGCTCATCTTTGAGGTAGAGTTAGTAGCCTGCAAGCCTCGCAAGGGTTCCAGTTTAAGTAGTGTTTCAGAAGAGAGAGCCAGGCTTGAGTAAGTACTGGATCACCATTTCTGTATTTTGCGTAATGAAAGATACATGATAAATGATTCCTATAGATGTTAATGAATTTGCCGAGAATTTTACCCGCAATAGGATACAGTAACAAATGGATCGGATTTTTTTTCTTTTTCTTGAAAGATAACAAAGTATCGTTTTGCACATGAACAATGGTAAATCAGGGAGCTGAAGAAACAAAGGGAGCTTGCTGCTGCAACAAAAGAGGAAGAGAAGAAGAAGAGAGAAGAAGCAAAAGCTGCGGCTGCTGCGCGAATGCAGGCTAAGCTGGAGTCGAAGAAAAGCCAGGGGAAGGGAAAGGGAAAATCTAAGTAGGACTAATCTCAGAAACGAGTGGAAGTTAGTAACCTAAATGATCAATTAATAAATACACTAGAACTAATCTAGTGTTAAATGGCGATGTCAATAACCCATAGTTAAGAGGGTATTTCGTATTCAGCATATGGTATGAAACCAGCATGTCATGCATGTAATTGATCTTGATTCCTCCTGTTAGACTTCTCTCTGGAGGATGGAAGAATTCAAGTCAACTAGCTTATTTTATCACGAAAACAAAGGTCCCTCGGATGTATTGTTCACATTAAACTAAAAAAAAGAGAGACTGCAGTCACTCTTTTTCCTTTCCCCTTTTTTGATCCAAATTTAATCTTCCAAATTACTAATAATGACGTCCAATTGGGACTTTTCTAAAACACTTCATGGTCAACTAAAAAGAATGACGCCCAATTTTGATAATTTAATTGTTTGTTTGATTAGCGTCTTTGACATGCAGAGACGGGACGAGACAGAAATTTGAAGATGAAATAGAATAAAAATTAAAAACAGTGAAGTATTTGGTTGCGATGAATAGAACAGAGAAAATTGTCTCCGTCTTTAGAACTGAAATACGTTTGGTTGCAGTGGACAGAACAAAAAAGTGTTAATGACGAAAATGCCCATGTAATATAATATATTAGAAAGATGTAATTCATTATTTTATAATTGTATCAATATTTATTTGAAGTATATGTGTAATTTGTTAATTAAGATGAAATAAAATGAAAATTAGGCATATTTATTGAAATAAGAAACCTAAAAATTAACTATCTTATAAGTTAATTATCTTATTATTAACTTGTAACTGAAATAAAATTAATTATCTTATCATTATTATAATTATTATTAATTTTATTATATGAAATTAATTATCTTATTATTATTATTATTATTATAAATGTTGTACCTATTATTATTATTATTATAATACAAAATTAATTCTTATTATTATTATTAATTTATTATACAAAATTAATTATCTTATTATTATTATTATTATTATTATTAATTTGTTATTATTATTATGATAATGATTATTGTTATTAATTTATTATTATTATTATTATTATTATTATTATTATTATTATTATTATTGTTGTTGTTGTTGTTGTTACTGTTGCTGTAAGGGATACGTTAGGTTTCGTATATAATTCAGAAAGTTATTTTTGACATTTCCAGTTCTTGTCCGTAGAATAAAAATTCTCGTACCTCAGTTTTGAAAGGAACACAAATTTCTATCTTTGTCTTCTGAAGACGGAACAAAAATGACTGAAAACAGTAAATAATCAGCACGAAAGACATAACTTTTGTATCTCTATTCACCGTCTTCATCCATAAAAACGCTAACCAAACGCAGGATCAGCGTACATGAAATTATGGTAGCGTACTGTCGCCACCTGGCTATTCACCTCGGACGCTACAGGCAATTGTAACTCTTTATAATAATAGGCTCGATTCTCTCTTCAAGTTCTGCATCCAAACCAATTAGTAGATGTACCCCGAGCTCACCAGACGAGACTCGAGAGACCATTTCACTGCAAACTAACGGGATGCTATTATACCGGGAAAGATTTTACCAATTTCACTTGACCCTTTCTTTGGGTCAATGCTTCAAAGGACTAAGGGTGACACCAATGATGTGACTACCATTGCTAAATAGGCCCGTCCTCATTGATATGATTAACGGTTGTATAGGTTAGTGCTGTAACTAACCCATGTAAGAAGCATCCGGTCTACCTTATCCACTTTCTTGCGGAGATTGATCCTTTGGTCCATGAATTTGGTACTAATTCTATCCCAACTCATCCCAGTGGTTTATTTATGTGGATAAGAAGCATCCAGTCCACCTTGTCCACTTTCCTGCGAGGACTGATCCTCTGACTTATGAATCTTGTATCAATCCTGTCCCAACCCATCTCAGCCATTTATTTATGTAAGTCACACATAAATAAATAACTGAAAGAAGTTAGGACAGGATTTGTACAGGGTTTATGAGCCAGAAGATTTGAGGGGCTTTCCTGTCACTCAGAAGTAAGGTCCTATATAGACCCACATAAATGAATGACTGCGATGAGTTAAGGCAGGGTTAGTACAAGGTTCATGGGCCAAAAGATTCGAGGGGCTTTCCTACTACTCAAAAGTAAAGTCTCACATAAATAAATAACTGAGATGAGTTAGAACATGATTAATACAAGGTTCATAGGGGCCAAAGGATTTGAGGAGCTTTCCTGCCACCCAAAAGTAATGTTATCAATACTGGTATTAGTATCAAATTTAATTTTGGTACTATACTATACTAATACGGGTCAATACCGAGTATTGTTTTTAATAATTTTTTAAATTTATAAAATAAATTCTTAAATTTTTTAAAATAACAAAATAATCCTTTAACATATTTTACAGTATAATTTATAATTTTACACCAACTTTATCTCTGTAATAATATAAATTTAAGATTATAACATTTTATTTCGAAAAAGAGTACCGTCATATATCTTTTCATTAAGACGTGATCCGCACCCAGATCTTGACCCAAATATATCCCGCTTACCAGGCATAAGGTGCATAAAAATTTTGAACCCTTTAACCATCACAGAACCTTTTCACACTGAACCTTAGGATAGGAGATGAAGGGCCTAAAGTGAAACCAAATTATGGTCTATGGGCTAGTCATTAACTCACCTAATACACCAATATAAATATTTTATTAGGCACAATTTCTACAGGAAATGATAAGAGTATTACTAAGTCGAAATTTACTTGAAGAAGAATATGAACCTGATGCAAGCAAGGCAAAGTACGAATCAGTTCTAGATTTATTTGCTCCAAGTACACAGAGCAAGTAAGCTCTTCTTCTGACGCTCACACATTTCCCAACAGCATTAACAGTACCTTGCTTTTGTTGCTGAAGAAATGTTCAATAAATCAGAAATTATACGATGAAGAGTCCCTATAAATATAACTGATTGAAATGCAAACGTCCCTTGCAACTACATGCAACAAAAGCATAAAAAGTTAGGTCTCAAAAGGGAAAATTTTATCATTCACCTCCCCAGGTCGCATGATAAGAATCATGCAACAATATCATGATGCTGGACTTCCTAAGAGCCAAAAAGTTATATAGAAACAGAAAGCGAACACGGTTGGGAATGTTGAGAATATAAAGACTAGAGTGCTACCAGAGCCAAATGAACCAATTCTACTTCTCATGTTGATGCTATTTAGCAGTTGAAATTCGGGCCATGAAACTTGAATAAAATGACGATACAAAGGAACTGCCATGTGCAGACTTGCATAGTAAAACTTTTGCAGAACCAATTTCTGGAAAATGAAGAACTTGTACCTCAGGTGATAGAGGAGATGAGGCTTGCTGCACTGCAGATCCACTGTTTACCAAAAAAGATAAGGCATTGTCGTGTCAATATCCACAATTGTTGAAATAATGCACCATCCTAATTTCTAGATCACCACAAAAAAGACTTGAGACGAATGCACTTGGCATACAATAGCACATAGCAACCTATCTTTGAGGAGCAGCAACCTTATGCTTATGAACTGGAAATGCATTTATCTCTTCATCAGTCATTGACGAAGTGGTAGGAACATTATCCACATCTAGGGCTCTAAGTCTCGTAATCTACAGACCAAAGAAAGGACCTACATAGAGCACTCTGTCTAAATAAAAAATATTCCACAGGTCAAACACCAAAAAAAAGAAAAAGAAGGAAGAGTACATTCATATGAGCAAGCTATATTGCATGTTTGAAGATTTCAATCACAACAATTCGTCATAAGTCATTGTTTCAAAATCCTAACTCTGCACGCACCTGGGTCATCAAATTCCTGATCAAGAAGTGCAAGCTGGAGTCTGAGGCCTTGTAAACGCCCTCTGGTTGAAAGCACTACGGATGGCTGCATACGCAATCTCAATCCTGTGTGACCAAGAATGCCATTGGCCATTGCAGCATGAGCCTGTGCATGAGCTTGAAGTTGTTGACAAGTGGCATACATCCTCGGGGTCGTAGCCATAAAAAAAAAAATCCAAGCTCAAGCCATAGCTACACAAAATAATAAATGTAAAAACCGATGAAACCACCAAAAACAATAATACAATTTAAGCATCAAATAGACACAATCTACTTATACAATGGAGAACAATACCAGAAAGTTCGGGGAAATCTGGTAACTTTCTGGTATGAGTTGAATATAATGAAGAGCAATAAAACTGCAAGATAAAAAGAAAAGGGATTATAAATCAGAAACCTACTGAAAACCCAACTTGAGGCAGCAAAATAAATAAAACAAAAAGAGTTTAACGAGTACCTGAAACAAGAAAAACGAGGGGATTTGAGTTAATTGACTGAGTGGCATAAACTCGCTGATATACCCACAAAAGGATAACAACGGAAATAAAACAACAAAAGCAGCATTAGACAAAACGACGATGAAATCATGCGTCTACTTTGTATAGATCATCATAGCCAGCTCTTTACATTCGAATTCAATACAAAAACAGAAAAAGAAAAAGAAAAAAAGAATGGTATAATAAAATTTGAAAACAGGAATTTACCATAGTTCGGCGCTCGGGAACAAATCCTTGGAAGCCATTTGCTAGATCGGCCCTGATCCCCCGAAATATGAAGCTCATTGTTTACCAACTTATGCCAATCGAAATCCTCTGAAATTCAAAACTAAAAAATTGTTGAAATCCATGTATTACATGAAATTCTAAACAAGATAAAAATAAAAATGTCAAGAAAAGAACAGTCTAAATGATCGTTAAATAAACCCATAAAAATGAGAACGTAGTCGAGTCTCAACGCTGATTGCGAGCTATTAACGTATCCGTAGGATGGAAGAGCGAACGGTCGATTTACATGATCAGGTCGTTGACGGCGGATCTGGATGTCTTTTTATTAGATCAATTAAAATCAAACGAGTCGGAGTGGATCGATTTGGCTCGGACGCGTTGGAATTGGAAATTTCACCCTCAGATAGATATAATGAAACGTACGGTGCATCGGTCTTTTTTTTTTTAAAAATCTTTCTAGGCTTGGATTAAGTCCCCAGCGTCTAAGCCGTTGGAAATGGATTTTAAAAACCTTCACTTATATCCGATTTTAAAAAATTGGATACTATAAAAATAAAATTTAAGATTTAAAGATTTAACTAATATTAAATTATTATAAAATTTATAAGAAATAAAAAAGAATTAAAAATTATAAAAATAAATAAAAATAAAATATTTTATTGAAA
>JANZLD010000237.1:28150411-28171642 GCA_026413575.1 Erythroxylum carthagenense | reverse complement strand
TTTTACAAAAATTACTTTAAAATTTTAAGTTTATTAGTTATGCTTAAGTTTATTAGAGTTAATTATCCACATATACGTAAATTTCACATAAAAACTAAACTAACTTAAAATTTTAATTTTAATTCTTAAATACCAAAAATATTAATTTGGAATGATTCTTGACTCAGTTTAAGAGTTCCTTTAAATTATCTTACATTGCAACCTACTTGGAATATATATACATGACAAAAGCCAATAATAAATGGCTAGAAAATTAAACATTAACAAAATTTAATAAGAAAACAATATATATGAAGCAAGCAAACAAATCAATAAAAGACCCTCATTTGGAGAACACAATTAAGATTATAACTAAGGTTCTTAGCATGCAATTTAAGAGCTAGTGGTGGTTTTAATTGGGTTTTGTGTGTAAAGAAAAAGAATTTGGAGAGCACAATTAAGATTATAACTAAGGTTCTTATTGTGCAATTTAAGAGCTGGTGGTGGTTTTAATTAGGTTTTATGTGTGCAGAAAAAGGATTAGTGGTCCACTAACTTCTTTTTCAAGTTTAAAATCTATCAACTATTTTGAACATAGTGACGTGAATGAAGTAAAGAAATGTGAGCAGACATATTAGAACTTTTTATCTCATAAATGAATCAAAATCTAGGTAAAAGATTCTTTGTTAGAATCAATAGAAAAGATACGAATTTAATGAAAGAGACAAGAAAGTGGTCGTTTATCAAACAAAAATTGGATGAACATAGGCTGATGCTTAAAGATAAAGAACATATGTTGACTTTGTTGAATTGCACATTACTTATGATACACGCTCAATAAGTATATGCAATAAGTTTAATTTATTATGTACAATTCCATCACCCTATACATGTAGACTTAAGGCCATATAAGACATCCAGTTAGCTAAAAAGGATAAATTCAATCAACATAAAATTCACCCACCTAAGGAGGTAGAATCTTAATTAAAGACTAACTAAGTTTCTTGGTAGAAGTTAGATTCAAACTATATTAAGACTAAATATATTTCTCGAAGGATTACCTATAAAAAAGAGATACCCTAATAATGTAAGTTTTCATTACCACCATCATTATGCTTAATTAGAGATTTTTATGCATACTTAGTACTCCTTAACTCTCGTTAACTTGAGTCTTAACATTTGTTTACTATATTCCTTAAACATTATTGGTAGTTATTATGCAGAGTTACAAACTTCAAATCAATCTAACAAGTCCACTTGAATTTTATTTTATATAATTGGTCCCATTTGTTTGATGCAGAGGCACACATGTGTGATGCGTGTTGATCAGATTACTTCGCTACATCACGTTCTCAACTAGCTACTAACTCTATTCATAATCCGAAGATCAGCTGAATAGTTATTTATTTAAAATTTACAAACACATTTTTTAATTAATGTCTACCTTGCTGCTTTAGCTACTCGTTTACATGAAAAATACTAGTTAAGCTACTTAGTCGAAAGACCTAAAATTATTAATGAATGTGACAACTTATAGGGTGATAACTAACACTAAATCATAATTAACTTGCATATTTTAGCTAAAGAATCCAGATTACTAATTTTGTGAGCTAATGACTCTTCACAACCTAATAGATTATGTTCAAAATTAAATTGATTTCATTTTATCTAAGCCATCGATACATTCACACAATTCACAATATACAACCTAAATACACTAATATAACAATATGCAAAATTGACATTAAAAACAAAACACACAACCCTCCCCATACTTGAATAACTCATTATCCTTAATATGAGAAGGAGACAAACAAACAAACATGGAAGGAAGTAACATAAAAAAAATAAAAACTAAATTTAAAAGAAAATGGTTATAAACAAAACCTTATCGTGATGGAGGTGACAATGGTGAGGGATTGAGAGCAAATCTGCTGGACGCCTGAGATTGTTGTCTTAACTTGGAATTGCTTAAAGAGAGTGAGAGAATTAGTGATCCTAGATCAATTTAAATTATTAAAGTTTGATTTAAAATTCAAAACAACTCTACTAAACATAACAATTTCAATTGAACTACTAACTGTGCTAATTTATGGTCATTAGCTTGACCTTACATCTTTAGAGGCCTTTTTAATTGTTCAAATAGAAAGAAATCACTTCCTTGTCCTTGGAAATTACTCCTCCAAGATATAGTTTGCAATGATGCCCTTTGACCTTAAAAGTTTTCTTGTTAGCATTTTCCAATTTGAGGGCTTCATGATGAAAAACTTAAATGATCATAAAAGGTCCACTCCATCGAGATTTTAACTTTCCTAGAAACAACCTCAACCTTAAATTATATAACAACACTATATCTCCTACCTTAAATTCCTTTTGCTTGAAATGAGAATCGTGTCATTTTTTTACCTTTTCCTTGTAGATTTTGACATTTTCATATGCATTTTAACGAAACTCTTCAAGTTCATCCAGTTGTAGAAGCTATTTTTTGCCCGTTTGCTTCTATTCAAAATTTAATGCTTTGATTGCTTAGTGTGCTCGATGTCCTAGTTCAACTGGAAAATGACAAGCTTTTCCGTATACAAGCCTACAATGAGTTGTTTCGATAGGTGTCCTGAAAGTAGTCCTATAAGCACATAAGGCATCATCTTGCCCAATCCTTCCTAGAGTTGTTCACTGTCTTTTCCAAAATTCATTTCAACTCTTAGTTTACAACTTTCACTTAGCCACTAGTATGTGGATGATAAGATATAGCAACATGATGGTGCACTCCATATCTTTTTAGGAGGAAATCAAAAGATCTGTTGTAGAAATGTGTACCTCCATCACTTATTATCATTCGTGGCACTTCAAACCGATTAAATAACTATTTGATGAACTTTTACATAGTCATTCCATCATTGGTTGTAGATGCCACTGCCTCATCCCAACGTGAGATATAATCCACCTCACTAAAATATACATCTTCCCTATTGAGGACGGGAAAGGATCCATGAAATTGATGCCTTATAAATCGAAGACTTCCACTTCTAAAATGTTGGATAAAGGCATGCCATATTTTTTAGAGATGTTACCTATTCTCTAACATCGATCGCATTATGTCATGAAAGTTTGAGCATCCTTAAACAATTGTGGCCAATAAAATCCACTCTTGAGTATCTGAGTTGCCATTTTGTTAACTCCATAATGACCAACATATTGACCTTCATAACATTACTTTAAGATATTCAACATTTCTTCCTCTAGAACATATGATCGCATTAACCCATTATCGTATGTTCTATATAAATTTAACTCATCCCATAGATATCAGATATACTAATATAGAAATCTCTTTCTTTATTGATAAGATAAATCAGAGGGAAGCTTATCACTGACAACGTAATTTATGTTATCAGCAAACCATGGTGTAGCCAGAATTTCAAGCAACGTTAGGGTTTTATTAGGGAAATTCTCATTAATATCTTCGCTTGGCTTGCATCCAATCTTGATAAGTGGTTTACGACCACATTTTCCACTCCCTTTTAATCTCTCACTTCTCTATCAAATTCCTGTAAGAGTAGTACCCATAAAATGAGCCTTGGTTTTGCATCCTTTTTGTTAAAAAGATATTTTAATGCCATGTGATCGGTGAATATGATTACCCTTGATCCCAAGAGGAATGGTTAAAAATTTATCCCATGTGTACACTACTGTGAATAATTCCTTCTTTGTGGTGGTGTAATTAACTTGAGGTCCTGCAAGGGTTTTACTGGCATAGTATATCGCATGCAACACTTTATCTTTCCTTTGGCTCGATACACAACCTGTAGCTTGGTCGTTTGCATCGCACATAACTTCAAATGGAAGTGTCCAATCTAGTGGTGATAGAATTAGTGCTGATGTTAGTGCGCCATTTAGTTTGTTGAAGGCATGCATACATTTGTCATTAAACATAAAGTGCACATCCTTGACTAACAGGTTTGTCAAAGGTTTTGCAATTTACAAGAAGTCTTTGATAAATCAACGATAAAATCCTGCATGATCTAAGATTCCTCACACATCTTTCAAATTGTTTGGTTGTGGGAGTTTCTTTATAACTTTTGGTTTTGCTCTGTCCACTTCAAATCTTTGGTGTGAGATTTTATACCCTAGCAATATCCCCTCTTGCACCATAAAATGATATTTCTCTCAATTTACAACTAAATATGACTCTTCACATATTTGAAGCATTATGTCCAAATTGGTTAAACACATTTTAAAAGAATCTCCAAAAACTGAAAATTCATCCATGAACACCTCCATTATATCTTCAATCATATTGGCGAAGATAAACATCATACATCTTTGAAATGTAGTTGGGGCATTTCATAGTTTAAAAGGCATCCATCTATACGTAAAGGTACTATAAGGGCAAAGAATGTGGTCTTTTCTTGATCATCAGGGTAGACGAAGATCTGATTGTATTCCAAATATCCATCTAAGAAGCAATAAAATGAATGAACAGCCTCCTTTTTTATCATCTGGTCTATAAACAAGAGAGGAAAATGATCTTTTTTAGTCACTGAGTTGAGTTTGCAATAATCTATGCACACTCTCCATCCTGTGGTTGTTCTTGTTGAAATTACTTCTCCACTCTTACTTTCTATTACCATCATTCCACCCTTTTTATGTACACACTGTACTAGACTGACCCATTCACTATCAGAGATGGGATAAATTATCCATGCATTTAAGAGTTTGATTATTTCCTTCTTGACCACCTCCTTTACGTTAGGGTTTAACCTTCGTTGACGCTTCCTCACCGTTCTACATCCTTCCTCGAGGTTTATTCGGTGCATGCATGTAACACCTCTACTACCATAAAGTACGAACCGTAACACCCTGAGGATATTCTAGTATATAACCTATGATAATTGTGCGTTATGTTTAATCACATCATTCACTTAACATGGCATTATCATTCTTTATTTTCTTATAAGACATCGTAATGAAAAAACCATAATTTAAAACCCAAAATTCTCCTTTCATTTTATAAAACCAAATATTTACATTGACAGTTTACAATATCATCTAAATGTGAACATCATCATATTCTACTACAAAATACACAACATGAAAGAGGAAATACACAAAAAGATCTATTTAATCTTCCAATCTCAACTGACCGACATTTGAGCCATTTCGTTTTTTCCTAAAAGCACAAGACAATACTTCTTGTAGCGGCTCTTAGTAGCTAAAGTTATCTCTCGGTTCTAAAAAAATCAACTTTGCAATTTTGATGAGTTTTGCGAACTCAATGAGATAACCATCATCGATGGTTTACTCAATTCATGCAACACATCACACATATAATATATAATTCACATCTTTACATTTTGAATAAATTATCACATATCACATTCTCACTTAAGGGTAAGATAATTTTGCATTTCAAACAATCAAACATACTTATTAAATTGTATATGAAATGCTCATGTGACTCTTTTCTAATTATTACGTTGTTGTGACCGAGTGCCTAAATTGTTCTATATCTATTGTAGATACCGGGCTCATTTATACTATCTCTTATCTGTTGGAGATACAGGGCTCTTTTTTCATAGTGAGCCTTAGCTCTTAATCACATTTGGAGCTTTAAGCTCGTTTTTGGTGGCTACTCAGGTCACAACTCTCATTATCTGATCATGCATTCATGTATGGAATGGAATGCATCTATCATAATCAATCAATCATGTCACGAAGCATTTAGTTAGTCACATTCACATACAAGTAGCACTGCAATATCACATTCATGCATCAAGTCTCGAGCCTTCATTGTTCGGCATCAACATAATCAAATCACATTCATATCAAACATAATCTAAAGTAAACAAGTAATTAAGTGAAATCGTCTAGGTTACTCACAGATTGCTCTCGAAGCTATTGCCTCAAAGTTCCAACAACATCTGGATGTTGATGTTTTAATTGCTCCTCTATATCAAGCAATATATGCATATCACACTTTTGCACAATTATAAGTGTTTGTTAATGCACATGTATGTTTATGAAATATACACAATGCATCTTCATGACAATCTCGAGTATCACTTTATTATTCTCATCATGTAAACATCCATATTTCCAACCTCACATAAGTGTCATTTATACTTATGGTTTATACCTCAATAAAACCATTAAAATCGAAATTCATAACTCATTTCGTCAATTCAGATTTTTCCTAAAACACGCTTTCGGGTCTACTGTGCACGATCAATATGACAATGAAAAATGAAGTAATTTGGCAACACTTTCTTCTAGAAAAATGTTCCCCATTGTCTTAAGTTTCTAATGAAACCAATATCATTCAATTTGGTTCAGTACTCCAAAAGTTATACTCCAAATAATTCGGACTATTCTTAAATTGAAATAGTATTCTATGCTCAACTTCAAGTCAGATTCTGGAATTCTAGAGACAAAATTAAAATTTGATTTCTTATAAAAATTGTATCCCTATGTCTTTAGTTTAATCTAAATTAAGAATCATTCCATTTGGATAAATACAGAATAATATGTTGCCAAAATACCAAAGCATGTTTAATGAAAATACTCCATTCATCAATTTTCCAGAACTGTTCATCATTGTCGTCCCAAATTTATCACTCAATCTCTCCCAAATGATTTCAGAAGATCATATTTGTTTTGTACATTTCCCATTTTCATTTCACCATTTCAACTCTCATTCAGCTCAACATATTCTTAAACAAATTAAAAACCATAATTAACACCAAATATCAAAAACTAGAAAATTCTCCATGTATGTTCTTCATTTCCGCACTTTCCCCTGATTTTTCTGCATTTTGTTCATCTTCTTCTTTTCTTTTTATCATTCTAACATTTCTAATTTATATCTAACTGATTTTTAATTTCATTTAACTCAAATCATCCACAAACAAAGCCAAAATCCCATATTAGAACTCAAACATTAAAATAGAAAAATTCACGCATGTTCACATTTTCTTTACTTTCATTTTTCTGCATATTTATTCCTTACACATTCTTCAATTTTCTTCTCAAACTTTCATTTTAAATCACTTTCCCATATCAGAACATCATCTTACACAATTCATATTCCATACTTGATCATAAACACTCAAAGTAGAACATATTCTCATACTCTCAAAACAGAACACAAGCATATATATTCATCCACTAATTTGTTACACCCAGTTATTAATTTCATGTCAAAATTTGAGACTCTTAAAGATAGAATTTAAATTTGATTTCTTCACAAAAAATGTAGCCTTATGTCTCTAGTTTAATCCACATTAAGAATCATCTCATTTGGATAACTACAGCTCAAGTTATGGGTAAAACACAAAAGCATAATCAGTGAACATGCTATTGCTATATTTTGTAGCACTCATCTTCCAATTTTCCAGATTTTACACCTAACACAACTTATACAAAGATCACTTTTCCTACTTCATTACTCTTCATTCTCAACTCCATTTCATCTCAATATCATTCACAAACAAATTCATGATCTATGTTTGATCATTAACTCAAAAAAAAACATATGCATATGCCATTCATTATCAATTTTCTGCACTCATCCTAACACCATTATGATCATCATTTTACCTTTAAAACATCTCTAAAATAATTTATGAATTATTACTCATCATACATATACAAAATCAAAACATTTACATCAACTATTCATCACCCACAACACACACATACACATTGTAAAAAATTAAGTCATCACTCTTAATTTACTCATCATTCTAGGTTCATTTAACCATACCCATGATATTTAAAGCATAACTTACTTATTAAAACTTCAATTTCTTCAAAAACTCCAAGAAGCCATAATTATCATGCAACCCACGTATATCATCTTGAAGGTGGATTGGGTTAGGTTTTTTTGTAGTAAAAGAAAGAGACAACAAAATGGGAGGAGTAAAAGATAGATGAAAGCAAGGTGTAACTTTGGTTAGAAAACCATAAAGAAGATGAAGCTTAGAGAAGAAAGCCACGAAGAGGGAAATAAGACAAGACAAAAAAAAAAAAGAATGACTTGTCTTTCAAAGATAGAAGAAACGTGGCTTGGTCATTTAAAATGAAATTGTATAGTAAAATTTAAACTAGACAAGTGACACTTGTCACTTATCTAACTTGTAAGGCTTTAACTAAGTTCTTATTGAACTAGTCTCATAACTCCAATTTTTTTATTCCAATTTTCACTATCATCTTCTCACAAATTCTAAAGTCATCTAAAAAAACTTCTTCAATATCATTTGATTTTTATTTCTATTTCTATTCATCAATTTACTTGCCAAGTGACATTTTTCCTAGTATAATAATATTCAATAATTTTGGAAATTCTCCTAAAATTCTAATTTAACAAATACACTCTCTAAATCAATTTTCAATACAAATAAACCCCAATTCTCAATAAAATCACATTCTACATATATAAATCGATTATACCCAAAATGTCAATGAATGCATGTATAATTATTTTCACGTGCAAAAATATCCATATTGACATGTATGTGCATATCATATAATGCATAAGCATGAAATGCATTTTTTAATCTCTCATATATATATATACACTAGCCTCAACGTGGGTAATGGGATGTTACAATGCGAGCATTTGGGCTTATACCTCGAATATCAAAAATCTGTCATCCGATGGCCTTCATTCGCTTTCTAACAATTGTTACCACCTTAATTTCTTGTTTCTCATTTAATTGATTGGAGATGACTATCGGTAAATATGAGATATATAGGCAAAGGTTTAAGCTCTAATGTGGGTCATTTTTCTGTAGATGGTAGTATAGGTGCTTCAGTCTGGACTAATTTATCTTGAAGCGTTTGAACATACAACTCCTCCATCTTATCATCTCCTTTAGACTCAAGTTTCTCATATCCATTATCTGTCTCTGCTTCCACTGACTGTACTTTTGCGATGCAACTCTCAACTTCTTGCAACTTTTGATCTATAATTTCAACCTTCATGTACGAGCTGCTATTGGATTCTTTAAAGCCTTATTTATATTGAATTCGATTTAATCTTCACCTATTCGAAGTGTTAATTTCCATTGGTGAATGTTAGTTATAGCTTTCACTGTATTCATAAACGGTCGACCAAGGATCAGTGGACAGTTCTTAACTTCTTCAAAATCGAGAACCACAAAATCTAAAGGAATAATAAACATCTCCACTTGCATCATAATGTTTTACACTATTCCAAATGTTCCTTTAATAGATTGATCAACAAGTTGAATTAACATCGATGTTAGCTTGATCTCACTCAGCCCCAACTTCTTGAATATCTATAAAGGAATAAGATTAATACTTGCTCCTAAGTCGCAAAAGAACTTTGTGAATTCAAATTCACCAACCACACAGGGTATTGTGAAACTTCTTAGATCCTTCAATTTTGATGGCATCTAGCTGGTGACTATAGAACTGCAGGTGCTAGTTAGAGCTACCATCTGGTTACCTTCCCAAGTATGCTTCTTTGATAATATGTCTTTCAAAAATTTGGTGTATTTAGGTATATGTTCCAAAGCCTTTATAAATGAGAGATTTATTTGTAACAACTTTAATTTCTCAACGAATTTTATAAATTGTGCATCCAACTTCTTCTTTGTAATCGTTAAGGAAAGGGAATCTTTTGTTGATATGATGGAGGGACGACATAAGGAGGGTATTCACTCATATTCACTTCTTTCTCCTTTTCTTGATCTTTCTCAGCAGGAGGGAAGGGCTTCTTTATTTTCTTTGTGAGTGGTTCAAGTTCCTTCCCACTTCGAAGTGTAATAGCTTTTAGTTGCTCCCTCGATTTTATTCCTGAATTGTTAGGAAGAATTCCTACATTTCACGTTAAGGAAACATTTGACAATTGGTTTACTTGGACCTCTAAATTGTGTATTGAAGAGTTATGATTTTTTGTCACTTATTCGAATCTACCTTCCAGACTCTTTTTTGCATCGTATAGGGTTCCAAGCTTATCTAAGATTTTGTCAAGTTTGGATTTCATCGAACTAGGCTTGTCTTGTCGAAAGCCTGGTGGTCCTTGATGTTTGAGTTGTCCTCTAGCATTATTTTACTAAGAGAAGTTTGGGTGGCTTTTTCAACTAGGGATGTATTTGTTGGAGTAGGGTTTGTTTCCCCCTTGACTGGGCGTCGTTACTCTAATCAACATAAAATAACTAGACTACTACTGTAACAGTGGCGAGTCTAGGTCGATCCCACAAAAAATACGTGTAAAGTTTATTATAATGAAATTAACCGGTGTTTAGGGTTAACGGGGGGTTTGATTTTGAAAGAAGAAAATAAAATGAAACTAATTAATAAAAACAAATTTAAAAAATCATGTAAAAATGATAAAGGTGGGGAACTTGGTAGAGACCTGATTCTTTGGTTCAATCTGGGCCTACACCCTAATTAAGCATATTTCATTAATTTGTTGTTCTTTAACCTCTCCTAGCTACTATTAATTGTGGGTTAATAATTAACCTGAGTTTTTCCTTAGGTTTTGATTAATCAAGATACGATCGTTATTTAAACCTAACCACCGAACAACCTAGGATATGATTTCTAGATTTAATTAGGCAATAACATTACGAATTAGGAAAACCGATTAATCAAGGCAACAACCACATGTGATGCGTCATTTAACCTAGGTCATGTTATCCCTAATGATTACGAATCATTAGTCGCTACACGTGAATTTCAACATAACAATTACGAATTATATCGAAATTCTAGCAATGGGTTTAAAATTAACGATTCAATGAATGCATTAAAATCATCAATTCACAATACCCAACAGGTTCATATAAAAATAACCGAACAATAACGAAAATCCGATTATCTAAACATAAAACCCAAGTCAATTAACATAGGATAACACAATCAATTCTTATTGAGAGAAAGAAACAAAAAAATAATAAAAAATTACTTAACGAGGGTCATCTACATCGATGTCACCTCTAAACCAGTGTCGAGATGTCTAGCCCTTCATGAGTCTTTCCTGGAAAAATGCTTCAGCCCCCATCTTAATCCCTAGCTAAAACTCCCTTAATTTTTGTTCACTGTCGCAACTCTCCTCTTAATTTCACTGCACTATTCATTGATTTGACGAATAAGCATGGGAGTGTTTTTGGTCCTGTTCACACCTCCAGCTGCGTCCAGCGCTAGCCTCCACGCTTGAGCCAACAAGCCGCACCAGCCACAGCCACACCTGCGCCTGTGCCCCAGTTGTGCCTCTATGCTCTACGTTGCCCTCCTCTTGCACTGTAGCGTGTTCTCCACTGTAGTTGATTAGATAAATAAACTTTGACACTCTTTTAAATCCTTCTCCGCAAGGCCTCCTTGTTTGTGCACTTCTCCTGGTCTGCATTTAATGCAAAAAATCTGCGTTAAACATAGACCTCCACACTTATGCCTAGCCTCGCCCCTCTAGTGCCTCCACTCCATGCCTTTTGTTGTTTTTATTGCCGCGCTCCCATTCATTGTGTAGATGATTTGACAATTTAATGAGCTAGGTTGTCACCAATTCTTTTACCGCACCAAACGAACGCATGTTGTTCCCTTATGAGACATGAAATGCCAACTCTATATGCATTAAATGCATTTTTTGTCAGCATTTCTTTTCCTGCTGTGCTTCGTTTTGGCTACTCTCCTCCCCACTTAATTCACGTTGTTATTTATCTAATGGACTGCTACGTTTTATTCTCTTATTTCATTCTTTTGTTGTCATTTTGTACTTCATTTTTCTTGTCTCCTTTTTTTCTTCTTGCTCCATGAAGACAAGCAAAAATAAATCTTCAGAAAATGACCCAAATGTAATGCTTCCTACTCACTTTAATTTCTTTGCTCCCAAATTGTACCTAAAATCATATATGAATTAAAGTGAGTATCTTAAACATTTTCATGTCAATAATCGCTAAGTGTAAATGATTAAATATATTAACAATTAAACACATATCAATTTCTCTCACATTTAGCTTTTATCCGTCCTCGGGCAAAACATCCAAATTAAGCTCATTGACTAAAAGCATTTACTTATTTTCCATATTTTTCCAGAATTATATAATCACAACCAAAGATGAGTGACTTTCAAAATCATAGCAAGAAATCAATATTCCAAGCATTCACTCATGATCAATCAATATTCAATATCTTCAAAAACTGAGCAATCTAATGGTAGACTCAAAAAATGTGTTTAATTAAAATATATCTATGGGTACACTCAACACCATTCATGATCATGGCAGTCCACAACTTTGCATATCATTTTTTTTCTCCACCACTGAAATTCACATGCAAAATCATGAATCAAAGGACTTTTCAAGGTTATAGTCTGGGCAAAGGTAAGGTGAGATATATTTAGGTTAAGTAGCATGAAAACTATCAAAGCCAGTAAAACAAAAGTAACACTCAATAAAAAACTGGGAACCGTCAGTTAGGACGAATGCAACATTTACATTTTACAACCCCATTAAGCTCTCACACACAAACCACATGAAGTATATATCAATCCGAAGGAATCACTCATACAATTTATGCCAATGAAATCATAAGAACGAACCTTCCAAGCCATCCTCTACCTCATCTTCAATATACTCAAATAAAGCATCCATTACAACTATAGGAAGATGCATAAACTATAAACAAATTTTCAACACATATACAATTCTTCCTTGATACATTTATTTTAAACAAAAAAATTTCATTCTTTTTTTTCCTTCTCTTTCTTCCTTTCTTTTTCTTTTCTTTTCGCTTTTTTTTCTTTTTTTCTTTCTTTCTTCTCTTTTTTTTTCTTTCTTTCTTTTCCTTGTAAAAATTAAAATAAACCACATCAACATGGAAATTCAATGATAAGACATAAAATAATATCCCAAGAATATAATCAACCCTCACATATGTACACCACCACACTTAGAATTTTGTATATCCACAAACTTAACAATCACAAATGTTCCACTAGCTTTATGACTTGGGTAGGATATTTGGTTAAGTTTAAAAGCATAAATTGTGGTTTATACAAAAAGAAAGGTTAAAGCTTAAAGCGCTTTATCAAGGGAAAAATCATGTCAATAGGATAGGTTATTTGGCCTATATAGTTTATAAAAAACAAAGAATGCCTAATCATATCCATGTTAATGCATGTGATAAAAATGTGGTCTCGAATAGAAATTCAATGCAAAATCGGGATGTACATATCATGAAGGTCACACATTATCAAAAGGCAATGAGACTGATATGAATGTGTCAGTCAAATAAGGCTTAAAATCTCACCAGCTTTGTCTACCATTGGTCTCTATTCTAAAGATAATGCATATCGACCAATCACAAGAGCAAAAGTACATACTAAAGTTGCTATGAAATTCTCTAATCGATTCACACTCTAATCATGATTATATAATCCTAGAAGCAATAGAAAACGACAAAATGTTTGTTTCATTTGTTTTATTCTTTCTTTCATGTTGATTGAAAACTTAAAAACAAGTAGAACAAACAAATTCAAAAACACACATGCATATAAAAAGTAATATAGAAATGTAAAGGAAAAGAAATTTACTTCCCTTGGGTTGCCTCCCAAGAAGTGCCTTTGTTTAGGGTCGCTGGCTCAACTCCTTCTTTTCTTCACATGACAAAACTGTGATCTTTGGTTATTATAGTTAGCACCACTTTCACGCGAGGTAGTTCTGGATAGGACCTTAGTTGATCGTCATCCTCATTCAGCGTCTTCCCTATCCTCATATGCTCAATCCTGACTAAGTCCATATACTCTGGAAATATTTCAAACATCTCTTCACCCTTTTCTTCATCATTTAACTCTTCCAACTTGTTATGTAAAGGTAAAAAGTTAGTTTAAAAAATAATCATAGACTCAGTATTTACCTTCGAGCTAAAAGATGTGTCCTTTTCGATTTCGAGCTCATTCTCAACTTCTTCGGCACAAATAATTTGTTGAGGATTGACCTCAAAATTCTCAAGCTCCTTATCACTTTGCAAAGTTTCTGCACAAACATCCATTGGGTACACCTCGGGTTGATACGAATGCTCCTCTTTGCTTTGTGAGTCTAGGTGATTAAGCCTTATTGCCATCTAACCCATTAGGTGTTCCATCCTTTGTTGGCTTGCTTTTGTCTCTTGTCGGAATTATTGCAACTATTGCTGCGTATTCTGTTGAAATTGTAAAGTGTTACCAGCTAGATTCTTAATAAGTTCTTCTAAAGATGCACCTAAATTGTAATCTTGGGTGCTAGACCATGTGTTTCTTGAAAATTGCCCTCCATCCTTCTAGAATTGTAGATTACTCTGCTTCATTTGTAAAGTATTAGTTTTCAAAATATTATTCAACTCTTCCAGAGATGGATCGGAGTCGTGATAGGAAGCTTCTGGTTTGTACAAGAATTGTTGTGCGTCCTGCAAACTATCATAGAAGTAATTTTGATGATTATCCTATCCATAACAAAAGTTAGGTTGATCAGTACAAACATTGTCATTGGATTGAAAATATAAGCCATAAAAGAAATCACTTCCGTCCATATCGAAATTGTTTTTTCAAACACAATACAAAAATAAAAATTGAAAAGATCACCAAATAACAAAAAGGAAATTAATCACAAACAAATATATACAAAACATCAATTAAATCACAAACAAAAACTAAAACACCGCATTCCCCGGTAACGGCGCCAAAATTTGACCGCGCGTTATTACACTAGTCAAAATAAAATAACTAGACTACTACTATAGCAGTGGTGAGTTTAGGTCAATCCTACAGAGAATGCATGTAAAGTTTATTATAATGAAATTAATCGGTGTTTAGGTTTAATGGGGGGTTTTGATTTTGAAAGAAGAAAATAAAATGAAACTAACTAATAAAAACAAATAAAAGAAAATATGCAAAAAAATAATAAAGGTGGGAAATTCGATAAGGACCCGGTTCTTTGATTCAATCTCGGCCTACACCCTAACTAAGTATATTTCATTAATTTGTTGTTCTTTAAACTCTCCTAGCCACTATTAATTGTGGGTTAATAATTAACCCAAGTTTTCCCTTAAGTTTTGTTTAATCAAGATACGATCGTTCATTAAACATAACCATCGAATAATCTAGGATATGATCTCTAGATTTAATTAGGCAGTAACATTACGAATTAGAAAAATCGATTAATCGAGGCAACAATTACATATGATGCATCATTTAACCTAGGTCATATTATCCCTAATGATTATGAACCATTAGTCGCTACACATGAATTTCAATATAACAATTACAGATTATATCGAAATTCTAGCAATGGGTTTAAAATTAACGATTCAATGAATGCATTAAAATCATCAATTCACAATACCTAACAGGTTCATACACAAATAACCTAACAATAACGAAAATCTGATTATCTATGCAGAAAACCCAAATCAATTAACATAGGATAACACAATTAATTCTTAATGAGAGAAAGAAACAACAA
The DNA here is from genome assembly GCA_026413575.1 of Erythroxylum carthagenense. Lineage (NCBI taxonomy): Eukaryota > Viridiplantae > Streptophyta > Magnoliopsida > Malpighiales > Erythroxylaceae > Erythroxylum > Erythroxylum carthagenense. The sequence continues at coordinate 28,156,199 of JANZLD010000237.1, read as the reverse complement.
AATAATAAAAAATTACTTAACCAGGGTCATCTGTGTCGATGTCACCTCCGAATCGATGTCGAGACGTTTAGCCTTTCATGGGTCTTTCTCGAAAAAATGCTTCAACCCCATCTTAATCCCTAGCCAAAACTCCCTTAATTTTGTTTCACTATTGCAACTCTCCTCGTAATTTCATTACACTGTTTATTGATTTGACAAATAATCATAGGAGTGTTTTTGGTCCTGTTCACGCCTGCAGCTACGTCCAATGCTAGCCTCCACGCTTGCATCCAGTGCTAGCCTCCACGCCTGAGCCAGCAAGCCGCACCAGTCGCAGCCACACCTGCGCCTGTGCCCCAGTTACACCTCTATGCTCTGTACTACCCTCCTCTTGCACTGTAGCGTGTTCTCCACTGTAGCTGATTAGACAAATAAACTTTAACACTCTTTTAAATCCTTCTCCGCAAGGCCTCCTCATTTGTGCACTTCTCATGGTTTGCATTTAACGCAGAAAATCTGCATTAAATGTAGACCTCCACACTGGCGCCTGGCCTCACCCCTCTAGCGCCTCCACTCCACGCCTTCTGTTGTTTTTATTGCTACGCTCCCATTCATTGTGTAGTTGATTTGACAATTTAATGAGCTAGGTTGTCAACAATTCTTTTGCCGTACGAAACGAACGCATGTTGTTCCCTTATTAGACATGAAACGCCAACTCCGTATGCATTAAAAGCATTTTCTGCCAGTGTTTTTTTTCCTGCTATGCTGCATTTTGGCTGCTCTCCTCCCCACTTAATTCATGTTGTTATTTATCTATGGACAACTACATTTTATTCTCTTTTTTCATTCTTCTGTTGTCATTTTGTACTTCATTTTTCTTGTCTTCTTTTGTTCTTCTTGTCCATGAAGACAAGCAAAAATAAATCTCTGAAAAATGACCCAAATGTAATACTTCCAACTTACTTTTTCTTTGCTCCCAAATTGTACCTAAAATCATATATGAATTAAAGCGAATATCTTAAGCATTTTCATGTCAATAATCACTAAGTGTGAATGATTAAATATATCAACAATTAAACACATATCACCCCTCCTCGACGGTATTGAGTTCCCATATAGTTTACTTGCTCTGATCCATTATCCTTCATTAAGAAGCAATCCACTATATCCTGATCCATATGCCCAAAAGGCTCACACTTCGGCTGAATAGCTTTTACTATATTTGAGGATGAAGCCTTCATATTGTTTAGCTATCGAGTTAAATTATCAATTTTAGCCTACATTTATGTCATTTGATCAATAATTACCACTCCTTTTTGCTCAATGAGATTTGTAGGTTGTTTACTCTGCTGGTTTGTTCATAAACAACTATTACTCTCCATCTTCTAACAGTTCTTCTGCTTTATCTACCATTTTCCTCATAAGTGATCCTTCTGAAGTCGCATCAATTGTGCCTCTCATATGTGGGGTTACTCTGTTATAGAATGTTTGCAAAAGAAATTCTTTAGGTAGGTTATGGTGTGTACATTTTCTTTGCAAGTCTTTTTATCGTTCCTATGCTTCATAAATTAATTCCCCATCACCCTGCTAAAAGTTTGTGATCACTTTGATGATTTTCATAGTATTAATAAGGGGAAAGTACTTATTTAAGAATACATGAACTAATTGGTCCCAAGTGGTGACATTATTCAAGTTAAGGGAATGGTAACCAAGCTTTTGCTCTATCCCTTAAGGTAAAAGGGAAGAGTCTAATTCTTACAACATCCTTCGACATCTGATGATAACGGAAGGTATCATAGATTTTAAGGATATTGACAATATGTGCATTTGAGTCTTCATTTGTTAATCTATAAAATTGCACATTTTGTTGAAGCTTGTTTAGGAGAGCTAGTTTGATTTCAAAGGAAGCTGCTTGTACAGGTGGCATCATGATTAGCTGCATTGAAGCCCAGTCTCATGAAGTCCATAAGGGTTCTCGGTTGATACCTTTGGTTTGCTCCTTAACCCAACTCTTGCAAAAACTCCTCGACCATTGTTGCTTTTGTAGTTTCTTCTTCTTTTTCACGCCAAGCTATTCTAATTGAGCATTTTAGACAAGTGATGCCAAGCTCTACAGTTTAAGCTATACGACTCAAACTTCTTGTCTTCTTTTCATGCAAGAGCACGAACACACATAGAAAGAATGGGATTAATATAAAAACTTAAAACTAATTAAAATGCCTTAGACTAAGAGAACTAAACTAATCTTCACCCTTCCCAGGCAATGGCGCCAAAAACTTAATTGTGTCGATCAAGTTTTAAAATTTATAAGGCCTCAAATATCGCAAATGCACAGGTCGCGACTATAGAATAAGAGGTGTCAATCCCACCAGGAGGTGGAGTAATCTAATCCTAAAATCTAAGGCTAAAAAGATATGAAACTTAAAAAAAAACTGTAATGCCCCTTACTGTAGGGTATACATCAGGATGCCCGGAGGTCATTCCGGTACATATCCTATGATAATGGTGCGCTACGTTCGATCATTACATTTACTTCACGTGGTATCATATCTTTATTCACTTATAAAGCATTATACGAAAACCACAATATTTTAAAAACCAACTTTTCCTCATTTCATTGCATAAAAACTGAAGTTTAGAATATGTTTTTCAACACTTCTTACAAGTACATTATCAAAACCTAATACAAAAGTACTACATAAATGAGGAAATACACAAAATCTATCTAATCTGTCCCAAAATCCAGTTGACTAACCTTTGAGCCATGACTTCTCTTCCCAAATCACCAGTCTACACTGTTGGTAGAGTCTCTCAGTAGCTAGAGTCATCTTTTAGTCCTAAAAAGACACGTTGCAATTTTGGTTAGTTTTGTGAACTCAATGAGGTAACCATCATCGATGGTTCACTCAATTCATGCAACATAACATTTCACATAACATACAATCACATTTTTGCATAATTGATCATGTATCAGATTTTCACTTAAGCATAGGCAATTTTGCATTTTAATCAATCAAACATACTTAACAAAATGTATATGAAATGTTCATGAGACTCTTTTCCAATTGTTACGTTATCGTGACCGAGTACCTGAACTGTCCCGTATCTATTTTAGATACTGGGCTTATTAATAATTGTCCCTTATCTGATGAGAATACATGAATCATTTTACATAGTAAGCCTTAGGCTCTTTATCACTGTCTGAGCTCGAGGCTCTTTTCACACTTTGTGCTTTAAGCTTTGATCGGTAGCTACTCTAGTCACAATTGTCATTATTTGATTGTGCATTCATGTATGGAATGCATCTATCACAATCAATCATATTATGAAGCACATAGTTTTTCACATTCACATTCAAGCAGCACTTCAATATACACTCCACATTTCACAATCATTAGACCTTCTGTCCGAAAATCAACACAAAACACATTCATTTAATCATTTATAACATAATTTAAACAAACAAGTAATTAAGTGAGACCGTCTAGGTTACTTATAAGTTGCTCTTGAAGCTAATGCCTGGGAGTTCCGGCAATGTCTGAAAGTTAACATTCCAGTTGCTCCTCTATATCAAACAACATACACATATATCACAATTTGCAAAATTATGAGTGTTTAATAATGTACATGTATGAATGAATTATGTATATGAATGAATAATGTACAAAGCATGTTAATGACAATTCTGGGTATCTTTCCATTAATTTCATTTATCTTACTTGAATCACTTAGTTTCTGACACAGATCAATTTCACCAATCAACAGTATCTCGAATCAATTATGGCTTTTGTCCATTTTTAGGCCCTTTTTATTTTAATGTAAGGGTGAACGACCCTTTATGTCATATAACGCCTCATATAGTATTCTAATGACATCACAATAATAATGATTGATATGCTAAAAGTCAATTAGAACTATACCTTGATTTTATATTACTATGAACTCCAAAAATATAAGCTTTAAGCATATCTCTAATAGTTAGGACTGTTAGCAATTCAATCATTATGTTACTTACGCTTTATCTAATAACATCTTTACTCAATCCCTTTTTTTTGTTGGGTACACATCTTTCTTATTTCAATCACACAGTAACATTTTTCCTATTCGAACTTAAATTTCCTATTCATTCTCAATTCCTCAATAAAATTTACAAATTCTGGATTGCCAGTTTAGGCTTTGCTAAATTTTTCATATGAATCTGATCTTAAATTCTATATGACTAATAACACTTCATTTTACCCCACTGCACCTCAACATTTTATGCTCTGCATTCCACTAGATTTGATAACCTCAATATCTGAGTTTATGTTATTTCGTTGTTGAATTTTCTACTCAATGCATTGGATTGCAACAATAGCTTTACTGGGAAATATTCATTTACACAATCCTTTCAAACTCAAAAATTACCTCAATCTTTACTGATCTGTATATTCATATATATCCAAAATGTTTTTGTACATATAATGTCTCCAAGTTTTCCAAACCATTACAATTACAACAAGTTCTAAATCATATCCTGAGTAATTCAATTTATGAAACTTTTACTATCATATATAGCACCCCACTCCCGCAGGTAACAGGATGTTACATAAATAATGCAATAGAAAGTAATCAAGAGAATTGAATTCAACCACTTAAATCAGAAGTTAAACACAAAAGTATTAATAAGTGAGTAACATGCAATCACAATAGAAATCAACCTAAGGAATTTATTAATTTATGTGAAAGGGAATTTTACTTATCATTAATGCTAACCTAGCCAATTATGTGTCAATAGAGTGTCAGTTCTAGACTATCCTAGAGTTGATTACTCTTTCTCAAGTTATAACCATTAAATCCTAAATTATAAATCCTAATCAGATTATACAATTTACAATCTCTCAATTCACAAATTATTCAAAACCCTAGTTATATCTGAAGCACTATAATAAGCTATCAAAACATCACACGGGATCTCTCTTTACACAATTACCAATATGATTTGTCACGGTTTCTATTAAATAGACTAACTCTCATTAATCTGATTTAATCGTTTTTCATTCGAGCCTTTTGTCACAATCATGGTCCATTCCTGGATTGTGGGCCATTATTGGAGCTTCTTTCATGATCGTGGCATGTCATTGTTTTGGCCCAAATGTCTTCTGAAACTCCTCTATTCTTTGATATTGACCCTGAAACACTAGCAAACACATGAAAGTACGTCAAAAATATAATATTTAAGCTCAAAACCTTGTACTAACCCTTAAAACATTTAAAATACAAATAATTAACAAACTAACACAATTCTAACTTAAACACATACTAAATGAATAAATTAACAGCTAAACACAAATCAAACTATGCCCTAAAATACAATGCAATTTACATTTATCACATAGTCTCAATGGTGAAATTTATCTCTCATTGAGGCAAGAAAACTAGTAAATCATTTAAGAATACCTCTGCAAATTCCCTCAACACATGAATATCCTCTAATGCAGAACTTACCTCCCTTATATCTATAATATGAGCTAGATATGCCTCACATCCATCCAATATCAATCGTCCAGCATTCATGGCCGAATTCGCACATGCTGGGACTACTTTATGATACCCCATGAATATCATTTTTTATTTACTTGAATGCTTTGTCATCAACTCCTTTGCACAACAATCCATTACAACACAATGTTGTTGTAGCGCCCCCTCATCGTAGGGTACACATCAGGAGGCCCGAAAGTCATTCCGACACATATCCCACGACAAAGGTTTACTACCAGAAAATTTCGCTAAACATCCATATGGCATCGCAGTAATTAAATCACAATAA
>JANZLD010000237.1:28060187-28070696 GCA_026413575.1 Erythroxylum carthagenense | reverse complement strand
GCTATATTGGAAAAGTTGATGTATATAAGGGCTTATTTGCAAATTGTCAAAAGTTAAAGGACTTAATTGTAATTTTTTAATTCTTGGAGGACCAATTCGTAATTTTATAAATTTAAGGGACTTATTTATAATTTTCAAAAGTCCAAGGACCAAAATGAAAATAAAAGTTTTGGTGGTTCCCAAATTTTGGGCTTAATTGCAAATTTAGGAAAGTTTGGAGGGTATAATGGTAATTTCATATAAACTAAGGGCAAAAGGATAAATTCACCGTCTTTGGTCAAAGAAGAGTCAAATTCTAGACCCTTCTCCTTCTTGACCATGCACCCCCTTTGTTAAAGACTTAAAACACATTAATTTAATTAAAAGAGAGGAGAAAGAAGGAGATGAGAGGAAAGAGAGGAAGTTTTGGCCATCACCAAAATTCACCATTCTTTTTTATTTTTCAACTCAAACTAAGGTGTTCTAAGCTAATTTGGGATCAAGGAACTCAAATCTATCATTAGATTTGAGAAACTCTCAAAGGATTGGAAGATATCACCAAAGGAAGGTTTAGGTTAATTTTGTCTCATCTCTCTCTACATTAGGATTTTGAGTTTGGTGTTAAGATATGTTGTTCTCCATGCTTGATTATGCATGAAACATGGTTTAGATTAATGAAATATGTCATGGAGAGGGTTCTTTAAGTCAAAACTGAAATTGTCCCCTTTAGGTAAAACTTGTGAATTTTTGAATATCTTTTGAAATTGATGGTTTAAATGAACTCTATGATGTTAATTGTGTATGTATAAGGTGAATTGATGATGGAAAATGAGGAAGAAGTACATTAGAAGGAGGCTTTCAAGTTTATGCCTTTAGGTGTTTGATAAAATGCCTAAGTGAATTGGTTTAGGATTTAAGGATTTTGATAATGTGCATTGGGAAGAGGCTTTCATATTTACTTAGAGTAAACTTGAATTGTTGCTTAGATTGACAAGTAAAGGCCTAATGTGTTTGTATAAAGAGGGGCTTAATTATGTTTTGAAATAATTATTAGATTAAAGGCATTAAATGCTTTAGAAAATGCAAAAGAAAAACTAAGGTGGATAGTAGGGAAGTAACCATGTGAGGAATTAAAGTGTTGAATCCTATAGTTCAAAGGGAATGATATTGTGTTTTATACACTTATGTGATGGTATATAATTATAAAATTTATGTTAAGTAGTAATTCCATTGTACATTGTATGTCCTTTATGTATAAAGGGTCGGAAGCGAGGAATCAAGGAGCCCATACCCAGGATTATTGAAGTTAACAGAGAGTATATCTTCTTTTGAGGTGAGTTGGGGAACCATATTTCTCATATAGAATTAGATCACTCTAAGACATGTATGATGACTTGTATGTGAATTTTGGACCCAGGTAATGCATAGTAGAATTTAATCTCCAATACATGCTAGTATATTTTTGTATTTAATAAACAATATTGTTTTGAATAACTCTTTGCTATTAGAGTGCAACTTATGTTTTTATTTCGTATTTTGAGAAATGACATTGTTTTCAACAAACCTGCACTCGAAGTGTAAAAGAAAAATGTTTTATTTTCTGAAACCATGTTTTTGAATGACTTTGCACTTAGAGTCCAAAAGATGACTTTTATGGCATGAAATAATGTTTTCAAACTTATGCATAAATGAGTCATTTTAACGGTTGGACCGATAAATAAAGGCATGATGCCTTACTTGATTTTTGATACTTAAATATTGTATATGATTTTTTTATGATTGGTGAGGAGACGATTGGCCAATCGTCTGATGGGAACAACTGATTATGATTAAGTGACCCCCATACCCTTGATGCTGGTACATGAAAGTTGAGTTGCCGTATCGACATTTTTCTACAGGACTTGCAGGTGACCTCACATCTAGGGTCTGGACACTGACAAGGTCATCACCTAGGGTCATGACACTCTTGTCGACTATAGTTCGGACTCACCACTGATGAAAGTCGAGCCAACACCGATAATCGGTGAGCGTGCACATTAGTTTGGCCAACTAGTGGTGTCACACGTGATTGTTTTAGCTTATTCTAATATTTATTTTCTGATGAGATTTGATTTATACATCTAATGTTTTTATGCATTTGTATACTAGAACTGGAACTTATGTTCACCGGATGGGTGATTAATAGGCTGGGTCAATGTGGTTCCTAACTATTATATGATGAGGCATAGGCTAGGCCCATATGTTTTTATGCCATGTATATTTACTTCATAGGTTATCTACACCGTCTTGGTATGATCAAATTCTATTCGTGTTATATGTTTTTCCTGCTCACTGAGTACCTAATGTACTCACCCCCTCCGCTTTCCAACCATGCAGGTTAATTTAGTGAGTTTGAAGCTCTAAGTGGACCGTGGGGTCTTTTGACATTTTCGGGATATTACCACATCTGAGTAGTTTTTTAGTTTTTGCTTTTATTGTCTAGTGGCTCATGAACTGTGTTTATGTAGATACGCTTTATGATTTTGTGAGTTAACTTTTGATTGCCTTGGTTTTTGTAAAAGATTTTATGTATGAACTATTGATACTATTGTTGAGATTGCCTGGAGTTGAGACCGCCTTGAGTTGACTAGAGAGTCCTGAAGTTGTGGTTAGATATGCATATAGAAATGTGTTTGAAATCATTGCAAGCTTTGGGATTTTTAAAAACACAGTCGTTGTGCTGCCCAATTTTTTTTTAAAAAAAGAAAAAAAATAAGATATTCAGTTAGCCTTGTATAGTCGGATTAAGGATGCTGCGAGTGTCCTTAGCCCAAGTATGCGTCGGTTGTCATGGGCCTGACGTGGTACCGGGTCATGACAATGGAAGTTGCAATTTCTCAATTAACAATATATCCAAAACCCTAATTAGATATGAAGTTATCTAACAAACTATTGGAAACCTATGCAAGATCTCTTTTCACATAATTTATCGATTTTATTTAATTCATATTCTATTAAATAACCTAATTTTGGTTAGCCCAATTTAATTATTTTTCATTCGATTCACCGTTTCAGTTTATTATCAAATTATGCATGTCCAGAATTAAATCACAATAAATCAAATAACACATAAATATTTAGATTTCGTTAAATCGAAGATAAAACCTAGAAGGTGAGTTTAGAACATCACTGTTTTAGTTTATTATCAAATTATGCATGTCTAGAATTAAATCACAATAAATCTAAATAACACATAAATATTTAGATTTCATTAAATCGAAGATAAAACCCAGAAGGTGAGTTTAGAACATAATCAACATCAAAAATCATATCGTCAACTGTTATTCCAATTGTATACAACAACAAAATTAAAAATAGTAGTAAATATGAATTGAATTGACGACATGAAGCAACAACGTCGAGAAACTCTTGATTTGGGAAGTACGTCGAGTCGAATTCTTCTCTTCTTCTCTTTTCCCACTTCTCTTTCTCTTTCTCTCGATAATTCTCTCTAAGGTTTCTCTAAAAGTGGCTGACATAAAAGTTCTCTTTCTTCTCTTTTATTATTCTTTTTATAATTTTTTATGTTTTGGGTAACTGTTGGGTTTTTATGGGGTCCAAAAGGTCTAAACAATCCCTCGAAACGTAAAGTTTGTACATGCCTATGCATCTATTGTGCCATAATTGTGGGTTGTTGTTTCGGCTTGAATGTCTCCGAAACTTCCCCGTTCTTCGATGTTGACCTTGAAACACATCAAGGTACCTTAAAAACATAATATTTAAGCTCAAAGACTTATACTAACCCATAAAACATAAATAGTTAACAAACTAACACAATTCTAACATAAAAGTACTAAATGATTGAATTAATAGCTAAACATATATCAAACTATGCCTTAAAACATGATGCAATTTACACTTATCACAGATTTACCTCCATATAGAGTAGATAATACGAAAAACTTGCTTATTTGCATGAACTAGGAGTGCTCCATACATGTTGATTTTGTTTAGTATTTAGATTAATTCACTTTTATTCCATATGAAATGGAGGAAGATAATGTAGGTAAATATTTTAGATAGTTATTTTTTACTTTTGTATTTTAAATATGTTAAAGGTTGAATTTTAAAAGTCCTTATAGACTATATAGCATATATAAATGTAATTTTTTGGTCATTTACATTTGATAATATGTACCCACTTAAGACATGCATTAATGTATATAGGGAAGTTTCCTATTACATGACAAGAGTTTTCTTTTACATTAACATATTATTGGTCTTCTCTCTATTTTTTGTGAAAAGGTGACAACTAATCAAATTTTATTCCTAAGATAAGGAGATCATTATATGTATTTTTGTTTTTCATTTCTCATCAAAGCAAATACAAATAAATAGGGTAATTTTCATTTCTTCAACGAGTAGGGATTGATAGAAATATATATGGATTAGTACAATTGTTGGAATCCTATATTGGGGAGTCCAAGCTATACTAGACTGATACTGAGTTTATCTTTCGATAGACCAATTTTTAACAAATTAGTATTTGCAATTTGTGAGGGTCATTTTAGCTATATACAAAACCAATAATTAGCAAATTGATAAAACCTAGAAGATGAATTTTCTAGCGTCAAGGAAACATGCTTTGATCCCCTATAGGAAAAACTCCAAGCTTAAACTCTCATATAAAGTTCTTATTTCGGCATTTCAAAAGTATGAGAAGTTTTCTTACTAATGAACCGATATTCAAAATCGTGCCACTCTCCATCTCTTTCTTGATTAAAATCCCTATTTTCTAAATTCACAAAGGGCCCCTACCGAAATTCTTTCCAAAGGTTATTGAGTAATTTTAATTGATTTTTTCATATCACCAATTAAATTTTGGTAACTAAATAATTGATACTTGGCAATTTAAAACATACTTTTCAAGTAATTAAATATTTTTAATGGGTGAAAATAGGAAGATTGTTAATCCCCATCCATGTAGCATTTTGAATCCGTTCAATTTGACTTGGTATTTTCTCCATCATAATTATTATGAAGAAAGATTCACAATAAATAATTAGCCCAAGATAGTTTATTTGTGAAAATGATAAGAGTGCAACTACATTGCATTGCCAGAATTCATGTTGTATATTTGAAAGAGGTTAACCTCCTTGCTTCTCTTATGGTACAATCCTCTTCTCACTGAGCCCCTTTCTCCTCAGTCTACGGAGACAAAATGTAGAACTAGTGTCGTAATATACCACTTCCATAGAGCATATGCCTGAATATCTAGAGAATATTCGAGAACATACCCTATGAGAATGGAACATTAGAATAGTCATCTTAACTTATTATAGCATCACATATAACACAAGTATTCAAAATGATCAAATCTCCTCATTTCATTCACAAAATAAACTTAGTTACATTGTACCATTACAATTCATATCCATGTATTTACATTATATAGCAATTAGGTGTTTACAACTCCACACAAAATGTTTAACATGAAAAGAGAAGCTAAATAAATACATCCTAACTAGACTCCTTAGATATCAGCTTACCATACCTTTAAGTCGCTCTTGTTCTCAAAATGTCAGTATTAGGATTCTACTTGGTTACCTTAGAAGCTAGAACTCCCTTGTACCTGAAAATCAACATTGCAATTTTGATAAGTTTGCGAACTCAGTGAATGAACCATCATCGATGTGTTTTCTCCAGTTAGAACGCAAAGTCAAGCATGTAACCAATTTCAAGAAGTTTAGTACATCATCCATTATTAGATCCCATCTTACATTTTGTCATATTTCCAAAAGTACAAGTACAACACATAAACAAATATTTCATAACACTATTTCAGAACAATCCATTAATTCATCTCAATCACTCATATGATATATGTAAAGTTATACATATGTAAATACACATGTGACTCCATTTTATTTTACTTTGCTGTGACTGAGCGCCTATTTAATTTACCGTATCTGTTGTGAATACCAGGCTCATTTCATTTACTGTCTTATATCTATTGTAGATACTAGACTCATTATTAACTTAGCCTATGGCTCTTTGCACAATTCCTGTGCTTAAAGCTCTTTTTCATTTTTGTCACTCTCGTCACAACTCCTTTATCTAATCATGCATATCAATGTACTGGAATGCATTAATTCATATAACATGCTATCAGTGCTCTTCATTCAATGTGCTCATGTCATTTATCACATTCTTCAGACCTGAGTATGGCATTCAACATTCAGTTGAGTACGCATTCCATATTAAACATACAATTTGCAAACACTTCCATATACAGTCCCAAGTATCAAACTCTTCAGACCAATAATGTCTGGAATCATAGCAATCATATAAGTAACAGTTCAATAACTAAAAGTTAACCAAAAACAATTCAATCATAGTGAAAAACATCTAGGTTTATCTCACAATATGTTCCAGAAAAGCTATTGCTTTGATGGTCCGACAATGTCTAGATGTTGGTAATCAACTTGAGCGTCTATAGTTATGTAATACATACATAGTTCACAAATCACCATCTTGTTTAATCATATGAATATTCAGTCATGCACATGTATAAGTATCATGTTCAATGCATACTCGGTTGACTTTCTGAGTATGTATTCTTATACATAGATCTTGACTATTCAATTTGTGCTTATACATCCTAAGACCATTCAAACATCATAGTTTGTGTACTACCATTTTGGAATCAGATTTGTACCTTTAAGTTAGCTTGATTCACTCCAAATTCATCAACCATACTTTACACTTATCCTTAAACACTTTCATGATCAAAAAGCATCTTATAACATACACATAATTGTTACTTTAAATCAAGAATTTCAGCAAGCTAGATCTATACATTCACCAAACTTTTTCCAGCAATATATATTCATATATTAACCCAATTCTCATTCATAATTACCCCATGTTCTTCAATGCTCATTCATCTATACCTTATACATATTAATCACGTCCTTAAGATCATGTTTACCTTAAAAGAACTCATATATTCCTTTAACAAATCATAATTCCCATATTTGAACTTAACCATATCAAAACTATCCATTCTCTAGGTTATGACATCAATTAACTACATAAACTTATCAAGCTCTTAACCAATTAATCAAGCAACAATCTAGGCTCATTCCTAGCCTTAATCAAGTCCAATTATACCATTTTAGAGTGAAATTTCTTAGCTGGTTTGACATATACACAAGGCCAAAAATTTAAATTCTAGAATTTGTCATCAACATCACTAATGTGTGTAACTTTACTACCTTCATTACTTCACAAATTTTACAAGCTTAGAAACATCACTAATACCAGAAATTTTCTGGATTTCATGTCCTTTAAGGTTACTTCATTTCAGGTTATTTAACTTCCATATTGGTTACACTAAGGCTTACAAAATTCTGGTCACTTATGTCATTAACAGTCACCTTTTACAAGCACACTTACTACTCTAATTTTCTAGATTCAAGAATAGTTTAATAACACCTATCTTTACCATGAATCCATCTTCATTTATACTTCAAATCTCAACCTAAATCATCCATTTAATAGTCTATAACCTACTATTTTCTTGCATCAATAACAAAATATAAAAGTAACCAATTATTCCATCACATTCTAGCACAACATCATCATCAACGCCACATGCATTCCATCCTAATTAAATCATCATTATTTTTTTTCGACATTCCAAAAAGATCAGAATTTCACTTACTTATTTAACTCAAGTTCTCCCTCAATGATTAAGCTAACTTACCTCTCCATGCATGCAAAATAATCTAAGTACAAGATGGAAGTAAAATAATTTTAGCAAAGGCAAAATGATGATAGCAGATTATAGCTATCATTGAGCAAATTTTTGTATGACTCTTGAAGTGACTATGAAAATTGAAGAAAAATTCAGAAGTTATGAGGGTGTGTGAGTGTTTCAGTGGTGAGAATAAAGTAAAAAAAGAAAAATGAACACAATAGAAACTATCCCTACAGTAGCTTAACTCATTAGGTGCTAAGTGTCACTACTATACAATGGCATTTGTCATTAAGTCACTTGTCCTCTCTATATGCTGCCATTTGTCATAATGATGCTAGGCCATTTTTCACTCAATCATTGCTTCCATTTGTCACTTAATTTCCTATGCCATTTTTCACTTGATTTTCCATGCCAATAGTCACTCATTTTATAGGCTTAGCTATCCTAAATTTTCATGTCAACTTATCATGCCACTTAACATTTTTCCTAGACAAAATGTACATTTTAATTCATCAATTTTCCAATTGTAACAATTAATTCCAAATTTACTACTTGTAATCTATCAAATCAAAATTCAAGACATAAGCAACACACAATCACATCATATTCATTTTAAACCTTTCATATCCCGGAATATGTAAATTGAGTGCAATTTTCCTAAATCAACATTTATGTGTATATATATGCTCATGTTATGCATGTGAATGAAATCATATCCCAAATGTACCAATTCTTTCTAATATATAGCAATTCATGTGACTATCACTCTAATCCCTCAATAGGTTAGGCAACAGATTATTACAATTCTCCCCCTTAAGAAATTTCATCATCGAAATTCTTACCTAACTGATCAAATAGATGGGGGTACTGATTGCTCATTTTCTCCTCAGTCTCCCATGTAGCGCTCTCTCTCGAATGATTCCTTCAAAGGACTTTAACCAATGAAATCACTCAGTTTCTCAATTGCTTAATCTGATATCCAACTATTTTGATCGATTCCTCCACATAACTTAAATTAGTTGCAATTTCAACTTCCTTTGCTAGTAATACATATGTCAGATCTGACTGCTATCTACTGAGCATACTAACATGGAACACATTATGAATCTGAGCCATCTCTACTGGTAATGCTAACTTGTAAGCTAATGGTCCAAATCTCTCAATAATCTCATAAGGACCAATGTATCTAGGGTTAAACTTTCCCTGTTTACCGAACCTTAACACTTGTTGCCAAGGAGACATTGTAAAAAACACACTATCTCTTACTTGATACTTGATATCCCTGTGGTGCTGATCTGCATAACTTTTTTTTTCCTATCTTGAGCCATTTTAATCGTACTATGGATCAATTTTACCTTATCAATGGTATCTTGTATCAACTCTGGGCCTTCAATAATCCTTAGACCCTCTTTATCCCAATGTAAGGGTGATCAACACTTTCTGCCATATAATGCCTCATATGGAGCCATACCAATACTACTGTGATAATGATTATTGTATGCAAATTCAATAAGAGCTAAATATTGATCCTATGCTTCTTGAAACTCCAAAACATAAACTCTAAGCATATCCTCAATAGTCTGAATAGTCCTCTCACTCTGCCCGTATATCTAAGAATGAAATGATATATTAAAATTCAACTTTGTACCTAACACTACTTATAAATTGCCCCAAAATTTAGAAGTAAATTGGCATCCCGGTTTGATATAATAGATAAGGGAATTCCATGTAACCTTACTATCTCATTTACATATCAACGAGCAAACTGATTTAGTGTGTTATTCTTTTGCACAAGTAAAAAATGAGCCAATTTTATCAACCTATCAATAATGACCCATATGGCACCATGTTGCTTTGGAGTCCTCAACAAACCCATAATGAAATCCATAGTAATCATCTCCCATTTTCAATCTAGAATAGGTAATGACTATAACTTCCCAACTAGAGCTTGATGCTCTGCCTTAATCTGTTGGCATGTCAAACATTTGACAACATACTCAGCCACTTGTTTCTTCATCCTTAGCCACCAAAAATGTTATTTCAATGTATTGTACATTTTAGTAGTACCAGGATTTATAGCATAAGCTACTATGTATGCTTCCTCCAAAATTTCTTTTATCGTGTTGGGACCCTGCCCTTAAAAGTCATATGCCTGACGTCATAAGTGACATCCTGACGTGCATCCCACAAGAGGGCATGCCCACACTAGTCAATCATAAAAAATGAACTCATCTCTCCTATTTTCAATCATATTTTGGGAAACCTTATACCGAAATTTCAATCTAACTTCTTTAGAACATTTGTTCCCCATTGTCTTAAGTTTCTAATGACACCAAAATCATTCAATTTGGTTCAAAAATTTGAAAGTTATAGCACAAATATTTTTGGATTTTTATTAAACTGAAGCAGTACACTATACTCAACTTCCATCTAGAAATTCAAAGTCTTAGAGACTAAATTAAAATTCTAATTCTTTAGATAATTTGTAGCTCTATGTCTTTAGTTTATATAGAAATAAGAATCATCTCATTTGAGCTCTATAGATCAAAATATCATCAAAATACTGAAGCATGTCTAGTAAAATATCCAATTTGTACTCTTCCAATGGATATCCTTAATTTGGATTAATCAACCTTTTTCAAACCAATACTAACAGCTATAAATTTTTATGGAGAGATAATGAAATGTGTTAGGAATCCTACTGGTTTAAAAAACAGGTCAATTGGAGGTCGAACGACAAAGTTATGGTTAAAAGAGTGGAAGATGTTCAGGGTTTTTTTTAGGGGGAG
>JANZLD010000237.1:27993773-28009954 GCA_026413575.1 Erythroxylum carthagenense | reverse complement strand
GCACCCTGTGTTGCAATTCTTGGTATAAATTTTATTTGACCGATTTCCGAGGATCAATTCTTTAATTGAACGACAAGTCGCGCATCAGTGTGACTGTTGGAACTAAAAAAGAGGGAAGAATCGCTTGTGGTTGTTAAGCAACGGTGGCACGTAGAAGAAAGACACCCTCTCCCAATTTTCAAAAAATTTGTATACATTAAACAAAAAAATAAGGTTTGGATGGTGTGTTTGAATGAGCCAAACAGAGATTGGCCGTGTTTTTCTATACTTGGTTGAAGTGTTGATTTTGTTTATGTTGGACTCTAAGCTATAACACTCATTAGATTGATAGATAAAACCACTCAAATCAATAACAAAGTACTCAAATGATAAAAACCGATAATAAATTCATTAAATTAAATAGCAAGATACAAGTGTTTAAAGTTTCAAGTTATGAATACTTCATAAAATAACCACAATTAAACTCTCTTTTTATCGTTCTCTAAAGACCCAAAAAATTTTTAGAATTGAGTAAAAATAGTATTGTTCAACTATAATTTTAATAGTGTGCATATGTATACACACACACACACACACACACACACACACACACACACTACTCCCAACTAATCTTAGAAATCGAACTTTATTAAAATTATAGTTTAACAATATTATTTTTTTGATAAATCAGAAAGGCTTTTATAAAATGAAAAATATATATACAGATAAAAGCGATCAATCCCTAACTCTCTTAATCCATAATATTATTATTTAGACTTTAAAACACTTCTTCTATCATGTGAATCTATATCATGCAACTTTTATTTCTTATTCATTCTTTTAAATATAAAAGATAAGATTTTTAAAATGAACATTGTCAGCCACATGGCCACGTGTGATGATCATGTCCCTCTAAACTATTAGTCAAACAAACGATTGGATGCAATTTAATGTATGACGTTATTATTTAATTAATAAAAGGCATTTTTTTTATCTTTGTATATTAATTACATTTGATGTTTTAATACTAAAAGTAAAATCACTTGAATAATTATTGTGAAATTGAAATTATTGTAAGATCATAATTGTGAGATTCAATTTACATTTAGGTATTATTATTAAATATTCCTAGTTGGAGTTTCATCAGAAAGGATATTGTTGAAATGGTAAAACTAGTACACATTATGTTTCTTTCTTATGAAGAAACTAATTGATCATATAAATTAAAGTAGAGATATTTAAACTAATGTGGGTGATTATTAGTGAACAAGTCACTGAATTGACTTGACTTTGAGAATCTCAAATGAAATATTATTTATGTCTCTGTGGAATTTCTCATAATGATGATTGTATAATTGGTCCTTAAACTTGAGATTACTAAGGTATTTCGCATGAGAATTACTGTATTTTGATGTTACTTATAAATTGTCCTAGGATAATTTAGTCGGTAGCAGTTGGATGGAGTATGAACCATACGAAGATAGTGGGTTAGTCAATAAAGGACTCGTCACTCTAAAATAATTAAATATAATGTTTTGTTGTTCTTGATTAGTAGTAATTTATAGAATTATCTGGTCAGTGTGAATTAACATTTGAAAAAGCGTTTTCAAATATTAATTATAAATCAATTACTTATTGACAAGAACAAACATGATTGAATGAAAAAAGTAAACTTTGTATCCATACTCCATCCTGTTGGAACATTGGATGACAAAATGATTAAATTATACGTCATAATCATGTATGGTTGTGTTAAGTCAATCCACTTTGACATTCCTCATATTTGAGTAGTCATAACTTGTTGCTAGATGTCAATCTTAATCTATGATTATAAATTGTTTCATTAGAGAATTAAAGTTAAATTAAAAGGAATATTAATTTATCTAATTCTAATTATGAATTAGAATTGGAATTTATAACAATTGCTAATAAATTAGGAACCTAATGGGTTACAAATTAAAGAGCAACTTATGAAGGAAAAATCAAATTTAATTATGTTAGAATTAATTATAAAGTTTGAGAAACTTTAGGGATCAAATATGAGATTTTTGATTTTATAAAAATTAAATTAATTATAATTAGAGTATGATTTTAATTATAGTTAAGGAATTTAATTTTAATAAAAATTACAAAACCCTAATGATTTTTCTATAAATAGAAATAAGGATCAGGGAGCTAGAATTCTTGTTCATTCCTCTCAAAGTGTTGATAAGTTGTTTTGTGGATACCATCAGAGGTTGGACAAGTGAACAACTCTTAGTTGACAAATCGAAAAAGGTTTTAAAGGATACACGAATAAGGTACGATTCCTTACTAATTGATTCGTGGTTTTATTCAAGTTATTTAATTATCAGGATCCAATCAAAAATTATAAAATAATTTTATTTCTGTTACGTTTGTGATTCGATCACGGTTCGTTTCCAACAAGAACTTTACGTCATTCTAATACACAGTTACAATACAAGTGTGGTGATCATGTCTCTTAGAACTTGACATCACTCTAATACATTCATAGTAACATACACGGTTGACGAACACAATTATCTCCTCCATTTACATGGTCATGTTATCCTCAAATGTTGTCTTCTAACTCGTACACGATTATAGAAGCTTATACATTCATCCATAAGGTCGTGTCCACCATTTACACAGGTGTGTGTAACCTAGACATGGACATGGACACTAAAAACAACTTCCAATAATCAGTTTTTACCTTAAATCAATCTGATATTCATTTTGTTTGATCCATAAAGATCTCTAACAATTGTGAAGCCCAAATTAATGGAATTGATCTAACAAATATGTCTAAAATGAGGTTAAACCCACGACAATCTCCTTAGACAATCTATTTTGAAGGAGAAATCAATCGCTTCATTGTTCACTTAAAAGCTTACTATAAAACTCAAGCTTACTTATATCATTTTTTTTTATTTGGTGTATATGAATACTTTTTTCAATCACATAAATTTAGGGATTAAGAATATCCTTATATAATTATCTTCAATAATATCATATTTAGAAATATATTTATAATACACAAGTTAAAATATTAAAAATACATATATGATTTATATTAATTATTTAATTTTCTAAAATATTTTTTCTTTTAACTATCATGGTAATAATTGCTGTTCAAGAGAGGCTTTTTATGGTTAATAAAATTTCAAAGAGTCAATTTAGTTCTTTAAGTAACTTTTATTATTTATGCCTATTGATCTATTTCCTCGTTAAATTTCGTGTGATTCTTATTCTCACGTTTCAACACTTATTTGTAATGCTTACATAATAATTATCATAAATGAGAGAAATTATGTAACTCACGTGTAGCTTTTTTATATAAAATTTATAAATTTGAAATCATGTATATTTAATATGTTTATTCATATATTTCAAACATTATAAGTACTATATTTCATTTAAATTACACTAATATATAGTTGACTATTTTAAATATTCAAAGGAGCAGGGAGATCGAAGCTGGATTAGAAGACTATTTCTTGGATATTCGGTATACATAGTAATAAGGAGTTCGACTTCGAATTCTGTGAACCAGAAAAGCAGAAATTTGTCAGATGCAAGGACATAAATCTTGTGAAGGCATGAAGTAAGTGCATATCTAGATTACTACTAGCGGCTTGTCTTTCGGCATTTTAGATTGAACCCCTGTTTCAACTCCTACTAGTGAATAAGACGAATGACATCAAGGAGGTCAATTAACAGGTCAATTGGAGCAAGGTCCTAAGTTTGACTCTTGGCAATATTACAGAGGTAGTGGACCGCTCTGTTAAAAAATTGACCAAGATCAAACCGTGATTCAATCCCCCAACAATGATCGGGCTTGCAACTGGGGGCCTTTGAGGTTAGAGATCAACCTTTTGGAGCAAGATTGAACCCCTGTTTCAACTCCTACAAGTGAATAAGACGAATGACATGACTTGGCACAAGATGCTGATAATCAGGTGCATGAGCCACACCTTGTGGAAGTTGACTCTATATATAGGTTGAATTCCAAACAAAAACAAATTGCAGCCCCCATATCGTCTTTATCTTTGTTGCAACTTACTTAATTACAATGGAATTCTATAAATGCGTTACTTATCCTTAAAAGATCTTGTAATAGTTAGATTCCATAATCAACTGGGTATCAATGACCAGTCAATTTAAAGTATGTTAATAAGTTTGATGACATTGTTTTCTCAGCTTGAGACAACAAAAGCGTACGCTCATTTTTGTCTTTACGAAGTGTTAAGAGTACTTGCATGTGTGTAGGACATGTATTATGCTCATTTGAATTCCGGAAGTAAATTATAACTATGAATTTTGTCAATGTTAAGCCTATAAAGAAAAGGATGGTTTAATGTTAATGAAATAAAAGGTCTTACTTAGCCCTAAAATAATCTTGGATTAATTAACAGTTAAACTGAGGTGGCCGCAACTAAACATCTTCATTAGCCAAGTGTCAGTATTTATTTGGTCATCCAATTCCAAACACGGAAACCGTAAAAAGTGGCAACTAAATAATAGCATTACTTGTATTGTATTACAACAAAATTTTAAGAAAAGAAAAAAAACGGAAAGCGCATAAATTAGACAGTTCTTGGTCATTAAATCACGGCGGAAATAAAACCCTAATACCTATTGTAAGAACATATACTCCCCGCGGTCACTTCTGAAATCCAACGGTCTAGATCTGTCCACCACTTTATGCTTATCACTCTCCTCCATTTCTTCACTTCAGTCTCTCGCTGTTTACTCTTTATCAGCCCAATCTGTCTCTTAAAAAGCATGGCGAGTGCCACCATCACCTTCTGTCTTTTGCATCACTTCCCCATTTCTATCTGATCTCTTGTATATGCACGCAGATTTTCACATAATCTACTATTCTTGCACACAACCAAGACTTGGGCTTTGGCGTTTTTTCTTTCTTCTTTTTGTTTTTTGGTCCAAGGATTTTGGTTTTGAAACTTTTGATCAACAAAACCAACTTATTTGAGACTTCTTGTCTATACTTTTAACTTAAAGATTGAAATCTTTACCCTCTTATCTAATGATCACAGATACATATCCTAATATTTTACCCGATATATCAATCCGATCAATGCTAAAAAACGAGGACTTGGGCAAGCTGATCAGAGAGCAAAGGCTGCAACAAGAGGCAGCAGGCGAAAGAGAGAAAGAGCACATTTTCCGAAGTGGGTCGGCCCCGCCTACAGTGGAAGGGTCTTTAAGTTCACTTGGAGGATTGTTTGATGCTGCTGGGTTACGTGGTGTAAGAAAGAGCAATAAAGCTGGTTTCTTGAGTGAAGAAGAAATCAGGTCTGATCCAGCTTGTATTAATTATTATTATTATTCTAATGTGAACTTGAATCCTAGATTGCCACCTCCTCTTGTTTCAAAGGAGGATTGGAGGTATGCTCAGAAATTACACGGTGGTGGGGTCAATTCTGTTGTTGGAGATGGAAGAAGGGGGAGTAGAGTTTGTGATGAGGAAGGGAGGAGTTCATTTTTCTCTGTGCAGCCAGGATTTGGTGAAGGGAAGTATGAGAACGGGAGCGGGAATGGTGGAAATGAGGAGTGGGGAGGAGATGGGCTGATCGGGTTAGCCGGGTTGGGTCTAGGAGTGGGGCAAAAGAGCATTGTAGAGATGGTTCAGGTGAAGCTCGGAACTGTAGCATTCTTTGTTTCTTTTTTAACGGTTTTCATATGTGGTTGCTGGGTTTTATTTGCTTGTTGAAAATTTCCTTACAGTTACTTATATCCTTCACGTTATCTCTTGAGCAAAGGATGTTTATTTTATTAATATGGTTTCTTCAATTATTGACCTACATACTGCCTTTCCTATGTTTTGTTGTCTGTTTACTTGGTTTGATTTTTTTAGATTCCTATATCATGACATATATATTATGCAATCAATAAGTTGATGTGGGGATACCAATCTAATTATCTTGGTGCCACCTACAGTTGTCTATGGGCTTGTCTGTTTTGAAACGTCTTATAACATAGACTTACTTCACCCCTCTTCTTATGATTAAGCAAATATTATTGCACTTACAATCCTGCAGCATGTTTCTGCAAGTAATGTTTGCATCCCGTATAAAGTATCAATACTGAGTTTTTTGGTGCAATTTCGAATGAACTGTCTTTTATTATTATAAGTGAGTGCAGTAGCACTGGTCACCGGAGTATGTTCATCTACCTGACATTCATATGCTTATTAATTTCTTGGAGATCAAGTCTAATTACTATCTTTGCTGAACTCGTTTATCTAGGTTAATTTTTATATACGGTTAGGTCAAGATCATCTAGCATTTTCTTTCTTATTCTGGTCCCTGTTTTAGTTTTACAATTTTGCTTTGCAATGCAGGATGGTCGGGGTCATTCAAAACCCATCTTGAGGCATTCGTCTCATCCAGCAAGCGGCAATGTCCTTCAGGAAGACATAGATCCTTCTGAAGCCCAGCTTGCTCATCTCCAACATGATTTGGGGTCTGTTGATATTTTGTGCAGTAATGCAAATAAACAGGGTGGGTCTTTGATCCCAAATACTGGTTCATCAGCGTCTCTTAGTTACGCTTCAGCCTTAGGTGCCTCATCACGAAGTGGCACGCCTGACCCTCAGATCATGGCCAGAGTTCCCAGTCCTCACATTCTACCCATTGGAGGAGGCAGGGCATGTTCTATGGACAAGAGAGATGGAAACGGTCTGAATATGTTCACTGGGATTTCATCAAGTTTGACTGAATCTACTGAGCTGGTTGGTGCTTTTTCGGAACTAAATCTGTCGTCAAATCAGGTGGTTGATGGAGAGAATCACTCAAATTCTCAAGCTCAAAATGGAGTTGATTATCACCAAAACCCCTTCAATATGGTAGGTGGCCATAACAATGTCAACCAACACTTGTATGCGAATTCTGTTTCTTCCAACTCTTACATGAAAGGACTGTCTACCCCAACTCTTAGTGGCAGATGTGGCTCTCCTATTAAGATCCCAAATATGGATTACCGAAATTCTTCACTCGCAAACTATAATTTAAGTGGGTATCTGATCAACCCTTCATCCCCATCTATGACTGGAGCTCAGCTTGGTAGCGGAAAATTTCCACCAATATTTGATAATATGGCTGCTGCATCTGCAATGGAGGGAACTGGGCTGGATGCTGGATCCCTGGGTACATTAGACCTAAATTTGATGGCTGCTGCAGTAGAATTGCATAACCTTGGTAGAGTTGGAAATCAAAGTGGAGGTGATGCTGCTCTTCAGGGCCTCCTTGTGGACCCATTATATCTGCAGTACCTTCAATCCAATGACTATGGTGTTGTTAATCCTTCTGTTGGTAGAGATTACTTATGTAATCCATATGTTGAGGTATTACAAAAGGCTTATCTTGGAGCATTGGTTGCACCTCAAAAATCACAGTATGGGGTGCCCTACCCTGGCAAATCTGGTAGTATGAGTCATAATCTCTGTGGAAATCCAGCACCTGGTTTTGATCTGTCTTATTCTGGAAGCTCATTAGTGGGGCCTCTGCTCCTGAACTCTCCTATTGGATCAGGTACTTCAGTCAGGCAGAGTGAAAGAAATGTGCATTTTTCATCTGGGACGAGGAATCTTGCTGGGGGTATTGTTGGAGCCTGGAACTTGGAATCCGGTGTTAACCTGAATGACAATTTTCCTTCATCTTTACTGGATGAGTTCAAAAGCAATAAAACTAAATGTTTTGAACTTTCAGAAATTGCTAGTCATGTTGTTGAGTTCAGGTAGACGTACATGATTGCACTCTTCAATTCTATTTACCACGGGCCTTTATATATCTAATACTTTTCTTGAATGAACAGTGCTGATCAGTATGGGAGTCGATTTATTCAACAGAAACTTGAGACTGCCACAACAGAAGAGAAAAACATGGTCTTCAATGAAATTATGCCCCAGGTCCTTTCACTAATGACCGATGTGTTTGGTAATTATGTGATTCAAAAGGTATTTTCTGGTTGCATTGGACTTGTGCTTTGTGCTATCTTGAATTTGATCATGTGATGAAATGATTGCATTTAAAATCAGATACATCGAAAACGAAATTTGGGATGATATTCCTTTGGCTAAATTTCTCTTTGTCTGCAGTTTTTTGAGCATGGATCTGTGTCTCAAATAAGAGAACTGGCTGACCAGCTAGCTGGGCATGTGCTGACTCTTAGCCTTCAAATGTATGGTTGCCGGGTGATCCAAAAGGTATACTTATTTAATGATCCCTCTGTGACATTTCTTTGAGCAAGAGAACTGGTTACGTATATACGAAACTTACTGTGTTGAAGTTTTATGTACTTTTATGGTTATATTTATGGAACAGGGTGCATGCTTACATATCACACTTGTGTCTTGACTCTATTGATACATATTTAGATTGTGGAGACTGATCTTTGATACTGAAAGTTGACTTGGTGAAGAATTACATATTAAACTTGACGATGAAACTTTACTCTTATTTTTACATATATTGATCTGAATTATCAGGCTATAGAAGTTGTCAAGCTGGACCAGCAGACTAAAATGGTGAAAGAGCTTGATGGTCATATTATGCGATGTGTACGTGATCAGAATGGAAACCATGTCATCCAGAAGTGTATTGAATGTGTACCCGAAAATGCTATACAGTTTATTATTTCAACATTTTATGATCAAGTTGTCACTTTATCCACCCATCCATATGGTTGTCGTGTTATACAGGTTTGTGAATGTAATCTCATCATTGCAGGATTTACGTATGCTTTACCTGTTAATAAAATGATATGCAGTTCCAACATTAAGGACTCTAACTTGGCAAATATGTTTTCTTATAGAGGGTTCTGGAGCATTGTCATGATGCAAAGACCCAGCAAATAATGATGGATGAAATTTTGCAGTCTGTTTGCTTGATGGCACAGGATCAATATGGGAATTATGTTGTACAGGTTTGTTTGCCATTTTGAATATTTTTCAGGATAACAAACTGGGCAATGACATAGTCTGTGAATTCAGTATAAGGGTTCTTTGAATAGCTTGCCTTCTTTAGGTCAAGAGATCGTGTGCAATTGTCATAGCCTAATCATTTTCCAAGCCTCACATGTGCTCTAAACAAGCATATAGTTGCTGAATTACTAACCTCTGATGCAAAAGGGAAATTTAGTTGCTGCCACCTCAAGTGTTGGGAAAATTTTCGGCCTTCAGTTACTGTTGGTTTTATCCATCATGAACCTAACACTTATCCACCATCTCCATACATGTCCTTGCTTGTGATTAGTGTGAATTATTTGTCTGTTTTCACATGGGTGTTTTCTACAATGTTGCAGCATGTCCTGGAGCATGGAAAGCCACATGAACGTTCAGCAATAATTACTAAGCTAACTGGGCAAATAGTTCAAATGAGCCAACAAAAGTTTGCCTCCAACGTTATAGAAAAGTGTCTAATTTTTGGTACTCCTACAGAAAGGCAGACCCTGGTTGATGAGATGCTTGGTTCTACTGATGAAAATGAGCCTCTTCAGGTAGGTGATTGTACTCTGCAAACTTCCAAATCTTTAGAATTTGGTTTTGTTGTCTTCATTTTCTTGTTTCTTTTTGTGCCTCTCCTTTATATTTACCTGTTTATTCATATACCATGTGTTACTATATTTCCATTCTATGTTACTGCCAACGATGTACTTCCTTATCTCAGAAAAGTAGTTGCAACATTTTAATCGAGAATATTAATCTTCTGCCTAAGTTCTATGTAATCTTCACAGGTCACCAGTTCCCTTCTTTGGTGCACCAGGGCCCTCCATCTCTCCCACTACCCCATCCCCTTCCCTCAAACATCTCCTTGAAAAAGATAAAAAGTAAAGGGAATAAAGAACCCTCCAATAATTATTCTTTTATGCTGTTAGAATGAAATATCTTGTGCATTTCCTCTCAAAGTAGGTGAACTCTCCACCAATGTTTGTAATGTTTGTTATTAACTCTCTCATATGCCTCATATGAGATGATTCTTTAATCGCCTAAAATTGTGCTACATTTGAAATCTTTGAGCTCTTAGTTATCTGTTTTTATGTTTCATCATATGCAGGTCATGATGAAAGACCAGTTTGCGAATTATGTTGTGCAGAAAGTGCTGGAAACTTGTGATGACCAGCAACTTGAACTGATTCTTAATCGAATAAAGGTTCACTTGAATGCTCTGAAGAAGTATACTTACGGGAAGCATATAGTTGCTCGTGTAGAGAAACTAGTTGCAGCTGGAGGTAATCTACTTGTTGCAGTTATCCTAATTTCGTCAATTCTTATTATGGTTCCTAGATGGAAATTTGTGTCATATTAAATGGGAATAGAAGGGTGGTAAAACTAAAAACAATTGGCATAATTTTATTGCAGAAAGGAGGATCAGTGTTCTTACCCTGCATCCAGCTGCATCAGTGGCATAGGAGAATGTACAGCTAACTGAGGAATAGTATGAGCCCTTCTTTCTTCCTTTCTTCCTTTCATGTCTAGATTGACGGCCCTGTCTATTTATTTAGGTGGACAGGAGCTGGATGAAAATAAATCTGTTGGTATGTACTTAAAACTGTAGATTGTTAGCTTGAGGTATGCCTAGAATCAAGGCTAGCTGAGGCTCAGATGGAAGCTGCTGATCCTTGCAGAGGCAAAAAAGTTAAAAAGTAGTACAAGTTTTAAAGATGTATAAAGAGAGAATGTAGTATTCCCACATTTGAATGTGTCCTAAAATACGTGAAAGACAGGGCCGATATGGCCTGTATTTAAACGATTCTGAAATTTTCTTATGTATGGATCCTTCTAAGAAAAACAATAATTTGGAGGACCTTTTTTAGGTTTATCATGGCTGTGATTCTTGTGATACGTCTGTTATTATTGTAGAAACTCACTATTTACCTCCATAACGTCACCAATATTTACTGCTTTGGCATTTGGAATTGGTTTCACTGGGACCCAATTTTCTTTTTATCTAATCTGTGGTCCTGCGATTTCATCATCTTGTATAAGCATTGTTGTGGAGGTTGCATCAGAATGTGGGCTAACGCCCAGAACTAGATCAGGTCTTGAACAAGGCGGATAGTAATTCATTCGCATTCCCAGCTTCATCTCCTTGTGCAATAGTTTCGGCGTTTGCATTCCCATTCATAGAGATATATTGCCCAGAGTCTCCTCGTTCACCCTGCAAATTTCTGTTTTGAGTACTCCTCTATTGCCTCCCTTTCAAGGAGAAAAAGAATTGGATTTCTGTTATAGTTGTTGACATAAGCAGAATACTAAGATGGTTCTGTCATAGTAGTTGTTGACATACCTGAAGCCTGGTATGGTCAACGGCCAGTACTTGATTGGGAATGTCAATGAGACCATAAGGTCGCTAGTCGCAACAATCAAGCAAGCCTTTGCTTCTCCGGAATACGTAGCCTTTGCCCTATCCTTTAACATTTGCTGACATTGCATACTTCTTTTTGTCTTCCAGTGGAAGTTCAAAAAATGCTGCCACAGCTGTCTTCATTTCTGTAGCACAACCTCGGGTACTCCAGGATTCGTGACCTGAAAAAGAAAAAAAGAACACATTCTTGGTCGTACGTTTATATGAAATAAGACACCTTCAGTTGAGGGAGGCACAATGGAGTTGGTTGCTACCTGAAAGAAGCCCCATTCCTTGCAGGCAAAATAAAGCTTTCTTCTCTCATCTTCATCTCCATTCACAAGCAAGCATAAGTTTATTACTGGAATTTCAAATAAAGCTGGACACAACTCTGTATCCTGTGGTCTACGACTGAATTCTTGTACATGACATTAAGGAACACACTAGATGAGATCCTCTGTGCCCACTTTCCAGTTCTTACCCTATGTTAGAGGATCTTATCCACAATCTGTTGTCTCATCCTGAAACACACAGAGCATCGTTTCCCACCCATCACGTCTACTGGCCCCCATGTTCAGGCCTATGTGCTGTTCAGTATCTTGGAATCGTTTCTTCTCCGTAGATGCCGTCAAGAAGGATTATGGAAATTTTCTTATCATGGTACCAAGCAAACGATATAACCGCTTTGATCTTCAGATTTTCATTTGCTTTGGCTTTTATTTCAGATTATAAGTTCAAACGCCAACCGAAATTCCTATTCCCAGAAAAGAAAGCTGATAAAAACAGTAACTTGGTGCAATTTGCTGATGGAAGTCTGTATCATTTTGCTACAAGACAGCCGGCAATAAAATTCTTATGAAATTGAGACGGCAAAAAGACTAAGAATGGCTTTCTATGCACCTAGTTCTTTTACGGGTGCTACAAGTCTTAAATCTTTTTGAGTTTTGGAGGTGATTGCATTGTCCTAGCGACTGCAAAATCTGGCATTCTCAACAGCCTGCTTTTGTAGATAATTCTCCCATTTTTGGCCTTTTTCATATTCATATCTGTAGATCAAATTCATATTTTCTCAAATATTCTGTCCACAACAAAATAAAACATTACTAGTTCGGGCCAAATAAGCAAAATGAAGCCATTTCCACCACGGAATCACACAAAATGGCCCTGGAAAAAGAAAGACTCGAGATCCATAGTTTTACTCTGTTTCGTTCAAGTTAAATTCAGAGGACAGAAACTGATAACATAAAGAGAAGCCCTACAAGTCTTAAGCCCCGAAGCTTCGTCGTACGCAAAACTGTAGGATTCGGGGCAAACTGCCTTAAAAATTTGAGTAAAAGCAGTAGGCTTGCAACTTTCAGGACTTGAAAACTTCCCAGTACAGCAATATCTATCGGTCTTGGCAGCTAAACATGCACTCTTACAACCCACCACCTTCCCTCGTCGCTTGACAATTAATGAATAAGGGCAACAAGCATTCAAGTTGGTCTTGCATGCAGCAACTCCACACCCTGAACCACCACCAATAGGCACCATTGAAACTGGAATATTGAAACCATCAACCAAACTGACATCATAGTAATGTAAGGCAGATTTTGAAGTCCCAAATGTCATTTCTACTAATGTTGCAGGAGGCGTTCCACCAAGACCTCTGCAATGTAGAAGTCCTGCACAGCCTCCAGTTTGGCACGATCCTTTGCCAGTGTTCTTATCAAAGAAACAGGCTTGTCTTGCCCAAATTCTGCCCGACCATAGCTTGGGGACTTGAATGGTTGTTTGTTCACCATTACTGAGATGAAATCCTCCTTCGTTCGGAGTTACATGACCTGCATTGCCTAGGATTCCTGGCCATATGCTCTCATTGCAGTTGTTTGCAATAATAATTTGGGTTCCACCTGCAAGAAAAAAAGTCGAATCATTGGGGGGATAAATTGCACATACGTGGGCTGAAGAGGAAAACAGGAACAGAACCTGTCATGAATGCAAAATTGCTGTAGAAGTAGAACAAAAACAAGAAGAGGAGATGTAAGTAAGTTGGCATTGCTTCTCAGTTTGCGATTGTTAACCTGGCAATTAAGTGCATCTTTATAGCACGGCACGTATTGAGAGAGTCTTCCTATTATTTGGCCATTAACAAAAGCGGGAACGGTTATGTAGCTTAACAGTTGAGAAATTTTGGAAACTCAAAGGTGGTATTCTGCAATATCCTCCTAATCCTTTCCTAAACCATGCAATATTACTCTCTGCAGTCTGCAGTCCAAAACTGCTTTTGTTTGTTCTGATAACTGTATCACATGTTCCTTTTGCACTATCCTTTACTCAACATTCATTACGTTATGTATGGGATCCTTGTACGATGATATAAAGACTCTTCCATAAAATGGTCAATGCTATTTGGTTGAAGGTACTGACTCAAAGCACCAGTAACTGACCCTAACCCTAGCCCTTCTCAGTATCCCAGAAGACACTTCTTTCTTTGGTTGCTTCGGGTTGGAAAACAAATAGAACTGAAGGAAAGTTTGAAACTTTTTTTTTTTATATATATTTTGAAAAAGATGGGTAAAAAAAATAACAACAGTGATTTTATTTATTTTAAATTATTAAAAACATTATTAATTATAGAAAGAACCTGTCAAATTTTAACACAAATTATTAGATAATTAACTGTTATTTATTTTATTACAGTTTATTACTTAATTTATGCTATTTTTAAAATATATAATACAAGATAGAAGGCTTTATAATATTGCATAGTTATTTTTGAAACATATTTTGAAGTAAGAATAACTTTAAAATAAATAATTAGAATATCTAGCTAGTTTCTCATTGTTTAAAATTTGTTTAATTGGAAGATTTAGTAACTAATAATGATTAAAATCAAAATGGATAAAGTTTATCAAATCCCTATTCAAACTCTTTCTTCTGTAGATCGACCTAAACCTCTAGTCTCGATTCCTCATTTTAACAATTCGTTTTGAACAAAAATAATCTAAAAATTTTCTTATATGTGACTTCTATTTTTGGGTCTGTATTGCTGTAATGATGAAGATAGACTTGAGGAATATTGATTTGTTAATTCAATTTACCTTGTTGAAGTTGGATGGTATGTTGTATACAAAGTAAAGTATTTTTTTTTTTTCAAGTTCTTTGCATATAGAGATCTTAATCAAACAATTAAGTTTGAGAGATTATGAATTCTTAGATTTTGACATAAACAAAGACGTAGTTCATATATGATTACAAACGGTCTTGGACCCAAAAAAGTGTTACTTCTTAAACCTGGACAATAATAGTGGAGATATCTTCTCGCTAAAATTAAAAGAGATATAAAACAAAAACTAACAAACACACAAAACTTTTATTAAACAGTTTGAGTATCTAAGTACATATATTTATTTGGAACTACGGCTTAAAAACACATCAAAAAACGACATCTTTTTTTAAATAATTTCAACAAACCATAATCCCATAAAACCATAAATTGCTAAAATATCTACTACAAACTAACATACACAAAAATTAAGACAATTTTTGACTAATAAAGCTAAAAAAACATTAATAAAAATTTTCATTATTTATCATACTCTCCATTAATGCATAGACTTTTAATACTAATCAAATGTCTAAAATACTCAAATGTTGAAGGAACTGCTCTTGTAAATATGTCAACATGATGCTCATTGGTGTTGTAATAAGCTATTTGGATGCTTCCTTCTGTTACCAACTATTTAACAAAGTAACATAGACTTAGATAATCTTTGTTGTACCAAAGATAACATGAACTTGTTCTTTTCAAGTATCTCAGCACCTTTTTAACTGTATCATAATGTATTTTGTTTAGATTGTGCGTAAATTTGGATAAGGGACTCATGGCTGGTAAAATGTTAGGTTGAGTGTTAGTGATTTATACCCAAAAGAGTCTTTATAGCATTACATTCTTGCAATTAGATATTTTCAAGAAGATACTTCACATATTTATATTGATAGATAAAAATTTCAGCACCACATTATTGCACTTGTAACCTTAACAAAAAACTCATTAACCCTATATCAGTCATATGGAATTCTTTAATCATAAGCTTCTTAAAATTAATAATAAAATAAACCTTATTACTTGCATAAAAAAATATCAATATAAAGGAAAATTATTATTACCTCACCAATCCTCTCTATTTTTTCACACAAAGTTAGTTCACTACATTTTTTTTAAAGTTATTTATAATAAAATTTCCGTTAATGCTCTCATACTAGGCCTTGGTGCTTGCTGAACCTATATAGAGCTTTCTTTAATCATCATGTTTTCTTTTCTTGGCCTTGAATCTCATATCATATTGGTTGTTTTTATAAATATTTGTTATTTAAAATTTTTTAAAAAATATGATTTCACATCAAAATATTACAAATGTTATTTATAATAAACATCTATAGCCAAAACAATTAGAATAATGTCAAATCTAGCTATCAGAGAAAAATTTTCTTCCAAATTAATATTTTCTTGTTACATGTATCCTCGTGGTACCAATCTTACTTTATACTTTTGAATCGACCCATCAAGTTTGAATTTGAGCTTAGGATCCATTTTAACCTAACATTATAATATTTTAGTAGATCTACTAGCTTTCATGTTTGATCTCTTTCTAATCCCTCTATTTCTACCATCTATAGTATCAAAACAAGCTTTTGAAATTACAACATCTTTGAATCAATGTGGCTCTTGAATTTAGGTAGCTTGATATATATTATGAAGTATTCCTTTTATATATACATGTATGTCGTTTATGTAATGTGATTTACGTTCCATGAATAGTATTAGGCTTATGTCATCAAGTATGTGACTTG
>JANZLD010000237.1:27941242-27954018 GCA_026413575.1 Erythroxylum carthagenense | reverse complement strand
TGGAGATGTAGGGAAATGTCTTACGAATCCAATGGTTCAAGAATCAAGTCATTTGGAGGTCTAGAGAAGAAGTTATGACCAAAAGATTCCAACCTGTTTTTGTCCTCAATCATCTTACTTTTGTATCGTCTTATTTCCATCGTCTTACTTTTATCGTCTTACTTTTATCGTCTTTCTTCCATCGTCTTACTTTTATCGTCTTACTTCCATCGTCTTACTTCCATCGTCTTACTTTTATCGTCTTACTTCCATCATCTTACTTCCATCGTCTTACTTTTATCATCTTACGTCTATCGTCTTACTTTTATTGTCTTACTTCCATAGTCTTACTTTCATCGTCTTACTTTTATCATCTTACTTTTATCGTCTTACTTTTAGTGTCTTACTTCTTGCGTCTTACTTCTTGCGTCTTACTTTTTTGCATCTTACTTCTTGCCTCTTACTTCTTGCGTCTTACTTCTTGCGTCTTACTCTTTGAGTCTTACTCCTTGCATCTTACTTCTTGCATCTTACTTTTTTGCGTCTTACTTTTTGCGTCTTACTTCTTGCGTCTTACTTCTTGCGTCTTACTTTTTGCATCATAACATCTTTACTTAAAAAGATCATAACTTTTGACTCTGATATCTAAATTTTTCATGATATATACCGTTAGAAAGATAAAAGAAAGATTTACAACTCTCAAGAAGGCAACTTTGCCTAAATATATCTATATTAAAGCCATATTTTCTCCCAAAGTCCGAACACGAATTTTTACCGTCAGCTTTCAACATCCTGCACCCCATTCTCAACTTCATGACAACTTTTGAGGCTCTTAGAGACAGAATTGAAATTCAATGTCTGCATACGAAATGTATCCATATATCTCTAGATTGAGCTTAATCAAGAATCATCTTGTTTAGATAACTAGAGAAAACGTTATGGCTAAAAGACTGAAGCATATTCAGTGAACATTTTCCAGATCACTATTAATCTTATTTCCAAATCTTTCCTCATCTTCAACTCATACCTAGATCACTCTTTCCACTTCCTTGACTTCTCATTTTCAATAAAATCACATTTAAAAAGAATCATACCCTGAAGTTGTCAATGAATGCATGTACAATTATTTTTGTGCAAAGATTCAATATTCAGGTACATATATGCTAACATGATGCATGAGCAAGAAAATGCATTGTCATAATTTCTCTTTGAGCTCGCATGTACTAGAATTATAGGTCTTAACCTTTAATATGGGGATGGGATGTTACAATAAATTAATTCTAAATCACTAAATATGATCCATTAAACCAAAATTCAAACATATAAAACTTACAATCATGTCACAATTTTAACACCTATCATGATTACCTTCATGAACATGTAACATTTCAACTAGGGTATAATTTGGAGCCTTACAGGGTCTTAATTTTTGTGCGAAGGTAACCAAGTTGAAGGGAGCTTTTTAAACTTAGTGTAGCATGTTTGCACCTTTTACATAATCTTACTCAAGTAATATATCGAATTTTGCTTTAAGCCATCTTCTTAGACCAGGACAAAGCTTACAGCTTTGTTTGCCACAACAAGGTATAGATACAATCTTTAGTTGTGAGGGGGGTTGAGAGAAATGGGGGTACCTATAAGTATGTTTTTAGTTAAATGAAGGTCGATTCACATTCTTTACTCAAGAGAAATCCCTTTAGTTAACTTAAGATTCAGGGGAAAAAAGGGAGATAGTGGTATGAAATTTTGATCAGAGCATAGCAGGTTGGCTATTTCCTCTATCAACCCTTGTACTTCTTTAATTGTCCTTGGCGAGGGTATGATAATGATGATATTAATCTTTTGGAAAATGAATTATATAGTAGGTAAGTAAAGCAAAGACCCAAATGAACAAATGTAAGCTTAGTTAAGATCTTACATTGTATTTTTTTTGTTTTGATTTGTTATTTGAAAATTATGAACATTTAAATTTCTAAGTGAGTTCGAGGGATTTATGGTTCTATTTTGTTAAAGGAGAAGAAATATATTTCCTATTAAGTTCTAAAATGCTAGTCTTCCTTATGAATGGCTCACATAGAAGCTTCCCCTTCTAGGTGCCACTATATGATATACAATTTTAGGTAGAAACAACTGAATCAAATAAATCAACATTTAAATTTTGGAAGTCTAGATTAAATGGGTAGTCAAGATTTAGAAGTGGTAGATTGGTATGGAGATCCCAAATGTTTTAAGTCAGAAACTGTCACTAAGGTAGGTGATTATGTAATTTATTTTTTCAACTAGGAATTTGTTTGTTTTAGGTAATTATTAAAATTTTTTGGTGTAAAATGTAGAAACTTTAGATATTGAGAGGCAAGAAGTAATAAGTTTGTGTGTTATTCTCTCCCCATTTTGTTTATACATCATATTTATTTTCATTTGTAATTTCCCTTCATGGTCCATGTGAGATACTTAAACTGAACCCTAGCTATAAAGCTCCACTTGATTATAAATCTTCGATGAAGGAAGACAGAGTACCTATCCCCACGAGTAAAGTTGCTATGGCTTAATTATCTCATCTTTTCTAGTGCTTCAATTGCATTATTGAAAAAATGGTATTTGTTATTTAGAAATTCATTAGTATCCACATTACTCTATTCCATAAAATTTATTGAGGAATACAGCTCTTTCGCTTCTCTCTTATGCTTATTATTTCATGAAATGAAGATTACGATTTTGGGTGACATGGTTTAACAAGCTACATTTTGAAGTTGATATGTGGCTGCTTTCTTTGCTCTTTCTTAAGGTATATTGGGTCTGAAGAATCCATTTGATTTTAATTGGTAGTGCTAGCATGTTCCATACCATCTATAGTGCATTATTTATCTATGAAAACATACATTAGTTCACTAGTAGGGAGTAAACTGCAAGTTAGATTAAGAACATTTTACTGTATGGAACTTTCTAATAGGTGCTAGGTTTTGTATTAGGTATATATGCTACTTAGTGCAGGAACATAAACTTAACTTTTATCTTTGAACTCCTTATTTTCTCTTTGTCTTATCTATAACATATCATATCAAATTGCCTAGCTATTTCTTTTCTCTGTTAACCTCTATGTCTGGATTTGCTGCATGTAGCTACTAATGCATCTATGGTATATGCTTCCTCATTAGGTCAAAGAATACCCTTGATATATTTTTCTCAATCTAATATTCAGTTCTTAAGGTGAGAGTCAGAATCAATTGGAAAGTGTAAGTAGTTTGGTTAATAAAACCGTAATGTTTTGGCTAAATAGAAAAAAGCAAATAAATGATATTAGTAAGGGATTTGGATGTTCTAGAATTGTTTGGAAAGTTTAAGTTAGTTTCATTATATTTTTCATTTTTTGAACTAAAAGACTGGAGCCAAAATATGAGTTTATGGTACTAAAGCAAACACTAGAGAGAAGGTATTGTATTGAATGATATTACTCTCTTAAAGATGAGTTTGCATATATTTCTCTGATTTGCCATTTACCTCTCCTGATTCTTTCCATACCCACTATATATCGCCTTATCTCGTTTTACCATGTCTAAATATAAATCTAGATAACATTGTTATTTGGCAACTTGCTCTCCCATATTGAAATTTCTCCATCTAATGAGAATAAAATTAGGAGTGGTTATGAAGATCTAAACATATTCATATACCAGTTGATCCATTTGAGAAAACTGTAGCAGTTAGTCCAACTGAATCGCTACTCTTAATTAGTAAGTTTTTACTTACTTTTTAAGATTAAAGATAATTTATTTATTATTAGTGCTTTACAGATACAACTTGCTTGGACAATATATTTTTCTTTTGTATTTGTGCATCTTTTATGGTTGTTTCGATAAGTACATTCATTTCTTGTTCCAGTAAGTTGACCTTGGTGATTCTGTATATAGGAAAATCTAGCAGCTGGAGATAATGCATCTGCTGGCAATCAATGTTGATCAAAGAAATGAATGGGACAAAAGCCTAGTTTATCTTAAATGTTCTTAAGCCACTTAGGGAAACCTAAATCACCATCAACAACAACATTAAGCTTTTTGGATAATTACACATTCATGGATATGGATAACAGTAAGTAGTCACTCAGGTTATGCTCTAATATTTTTGTAATATAGGCATGACATATTATAATTTGAAAACTACTCTTGTTATTTATTGTTTTGTCTATAAGAATTATTAAGTTGTCATTTATATCTTGTATGGGAACAAATGATCATTCTTTAATGTTATATTGTTCTTGTTTTAATTTAATGACATTTATATAATTTGATTTTATATATACAATGTACGTTTTTTGAATGAATAATATTCTTCTTTGATTTAATTTTATAATAATAAGGAAATAATTCACAATAAAAAAACATGTTAATACATTATACACAAAATATATTATTTAATATTATGAATTAAAAATGTAACAAATAACATATTGTGACATTATTAGAAATGTAATAAATAACATTCAGTTACACTATGTAAAACGTAGCAAATAACATCTAGCTACGTTATAAAAAATGTAGCCGATAACATTTGGCTAGATGATGTTTTACGATAATACAGAGTTGTCACAAATAACTATGGGCGGCATTTTTTTAAAAAAAAATTAGCTACATTCTTTTTGTAGCAAATACTCTACTTTGATGTCCCCATGGCTCCCATTCTTCATAAAGAAAAATATTCCCCTGAATGACTTTGATTATTTAAACTTTAAGTTTTAAATTTATCTTATATGAAATCTCTATATTCTACAATACAAAACTCAATTAGATTTTATTGAAATTTAATTAAAATTTAACAATTTATTGTAAATTAAATAAAGATAATATACACAAATCTTATTGCCTTTAGCAATACAGCTTGATTTCCTCCTAACATATTAAAAATCTTGTATATTTGGAAAAAAGTAACAATAATAATTCACAACAGATCGACATAACAGGGGCATTATTGCACGATTCATATTCATGTGTTTCCAATTGCCTTCGTGATCAGCACACATGCAAATATATTTAAGTAAAAAGAACGAGAAGAAGAAGAAGAAGATACCGCTTAGTTCTGGACGTATTACTGTCATACTTCACAAAATCTCCTACGATAAAAGAGTATGTATCTCCCATTGTGCCCGTAAAAAGAAAGAATCACCAAAATCAGCATGATAGCCAGTATAATTATCAAGTTAAAAATGAAACTTTGCTGCAAATAGTGAGCAGATAATGAATAGTGATCACAGAATAAAAGAATATCAACAAATATTGATAGGTTCAAGATCAAAGTCAAACTTCAGTGATTACCAGATGTGTATTTTCCTTTTGCTTCTAAATATACGAACGTAAGCAAGTGTCTTGACACCTGTTGTGACGGATTTTTCTGCGCATTAGGAGTTCCTACGTAGCACGTCATAGGTCTCGATATAATTCCTGAAGTTGGAATTCTATGAACTTTTGGTATTCTTTTAATGTTGACAGCTCAAGCCAGGAAGCTGCAGAAAATGTGGAAAGAACGAGTGTACTCAGTCCAGCCCCATCTCAAGCTATTAAAACCATCACCTCTGCGAACGCCCGTCTTAGATTCCCTTCAAATTTAACTTTTCAATCAATTAAATTCAAATCTAAAATCTATTTTACCATCAATGTCCTTTTAATGTTCTCTCATTTTTGTTTACGATGAATCAAAGAATAAAACCATTTTCAAGATCAAATCTTTATCAGTTAAATCCTAGGTTCACCCAACACAAACTCTTATGCCATCACTGTCACGAATCCTCTTAAGACAAATCTCAGTCTTAGCTCATCAGATCATTTCTCTGTCTTTATTCATGTTGTTCTTAGCTCTGCAAATAAAATGTAAAGTCCACCTTCGGCTTTCCCAAGTCACGCCGTTTTTTATATATACATAATTCTTCAGTATGTGCAAATCCAATAAAATCTTCATAATCTTATTTTTGTAATTAGACTTCTGAAGTTGACCATCATTTAAAATGATTCTTGGCATATTCATGCAATGGGAATTGGGAAGTTAAGCGCCAGCCACAAATCTAATGGGCGGTTCAAGCCATAGTCTCCTAGTTGGCAATTCTGAGGAGTCAAAGACTCGATGTTGGAAAGAAAGAACTATGATTTACTCTCTTGCAGGTTGGCTATTTGAATATTTTTATTTTTTCTGTAAATCTGTTGAAACTTCCTCGAAACATAATGCCGAATGTTCAGGAACTCACTATGGGAGGGATCCTGAAATCCATGTTCACATTTTAAGCACAACCATTTGCCACTCTAACCCTTGACCTTGTTCAGTGTATGAGGCTACGCCTGAGATGGACTTTGCATATAAATATAATCTGCAAGTTAAGGTCCTACAATGGTCAGTTCCTTGGCAGGACAAGAGTAAGAACCGTAGGAATGTGTGAAACGTGAAATTATGCGAGGGAGTGCTCCGTTCATTGGGAGAACAATGTCAAATCAAAGGGGACAAGCAGTAAAAAGGTCGACAGAATAATTATGACAAACTTTATCCCCTAGATAGTGTATGTTTCTTGGTACATTGTCAAACAGAATACTCAGTTCCAACTTGAATAAATGAGATCTGCAACATTTACAGGTAAACTGTTTACAATCGGCAGAGGAAGATGTTAGTAAATTCATTTACAACAAAAAAATAAAAACTAAAGCGAAATCCGTTCACAAGCTGCAAAAGAATCAAGTTCTAGCTCCTGCCCATGGCTATCTACATTCATTTCTTGCGACAAGTGATAGAGGTGAAGTTGAAGCATCTTCAAGATCAACATCCATAGAATCACCAAGAGCAGTCCAAGTATCTATCTTCTCAAAATAAGTTGACCGTGGGTATGAATGCACATAGCCCTCAAATCTGTGATCCCCAGCGCCACTTTGGTTGGTGCTAACCTTCTTCCCATCATCATATGCCTCTGGAGCTGCTACCAACTCTGGCAACGTCAGCTCTCCCTCCAGGTACCTCACAACCTGCCTCATTGTTGGTCTTGCCTCGGGGGCATTGTTAGAACACATTAATCCAAGTTTTATCACAACAACAGCCTCAAGCTCATCAAAGTCCCCGTTCAATCTTGGATCCAAAACGTCAAGAATTGCTCCATTTCTCCACTTCTCCCATACCCAGTCCACCAAAATGAGCTCCTCAGGCAATGCTTTAGGGTCCACTGGTCTCCTTCCGCAGACCACTTCTAGTAAAAGTGCACCAAAGGCAAACACATCTGAGCTTGTAGTTGGCTTGCCTGTTTTTGTTAGTTCAGGTGCCAAGTAACCCAATGTGCCTACCACTCTAGTGGTGCTGGGGTTTGAACCATGCTCATATAACTTGGCCAGTCCGAAGTCACCAAGTCTACCATTTAGCTCAGAATCTAGCAACACGTTACCCGCTTTTATGTCCCTATGTATCACAGTCTGTTCCCATTCCTCGTGCAGATACAGGAGCCCTGAAGCCACACCTTTGATAATCTTGAACCTTTTTTCCCATTTGAGAACGGTTTTTGGCCCATCAAATAAGCACTTGTCCAAGCTGCCATTAGGCATAAAGTCATATATAAGTAGCAAGTCACCTCGCCGGCGACACCATCCTAGCAACTGAACTAAATTTCTATGTCGAAGTCGACCGATGCTAGAAATCTCTGAAACAAACTCCCTCAAACCTTGTTTAGATTGATCAGATATTCGCTTGACAGCAACTTGGGTATCAGAATTTGGCAGAGTCCCTTTGTAAACTTTCCCAAATCCCCCAAAGCCGATCAATTGTTTGTCTCTAAAACCCTTAGTTGCTCTTTTTAGTTCTTGATAAGAGAACCGATGAGGACCAACATCCAGCCCCCAAGCCTCTATGATATCAGCATTCTTTATTTTTCTAACGAGATAAACTGATACGCCAAAAATAAGGACAACAAGAAAAATAGCTGAAACTGAGACACCTACAATTATACCTGTCTGATTCTTTTTAGGCGAAGGGAGAGAAGGTAGAGAATCTAGAGACAAAGAACGAGCCTGTTGGTTCATAGCAAAACTCCATCCAAGAATATAGTGCGTGCTTGCGAGCAAACCAGTGGATGAAGAGAACCCAACATACATGTAATCTTGGAGAACACGAGAGAGATCTACATTAAAAGCCAAGATAGCAGATGTGGGTTTTGTGGATGAAAGTGAGAGCCTAACCTCTAGCATATTGCTATTGTTGGAGGAATCATAGTCAACCCAAGCTTGAATCACTTGACCACTCTTGAGATTCAAATCTGTCCTTTCTGTATCATCGACAAAATATGTAGCAGGAACAGACATGCTCGATTGTAGGCTATTGATGTCAACGCCAACATGGTTATCACTGATGTCACCGAACTCGAAGTCTTGGACCGTATCAAATTCAACCGCGAAAATATGATTTGAGAAGTTACCAATATCAGTTGCGTTGAGCAAACCAAGATACTGGCTTGGAAGCGAACTTGTGAGGTCTTTAGAGGTAGAGATTGTGAAAGCAAAGCCATGACCACCGAGTCTTGGATACTCAGGAACTACAGCAAAAGCAAAGGCCGTTGAAAATGAGAAAGCTTTACCACTAGAATTCCTGAATTGAATGGGAGATGAATAAAAGGCATGGCCTTTAACACGAAGACTGTCGTTTGTTAGGCGAAGGAGGCCATGGCTTTCGATTTCGGAACCATCGTGCAGGCTGATACTGTTATTAACATTGCTGAAACCTTCGAAGAAGAGTTCATCAAGCCGAGAAATTACTGGGTTTGTGAGGAAGACGAGAAACAAGAAACTGGTGAGTGGCTGATACATGACTCAGAAGAAAATTTTAACACATCCAAAGAAGGACGCTACTCTCTAAATTTCAAAAATCTGAAAGGTCAATATTGGTGCGACTTTATGTATAGTCTCAAAGGGGACCAGAATAGAGCGAAAAGATGGGAGAGGAGGGACGATTTCACATGAACTGGCACAGGTAGCGAATCAGGCTAACTTGGCCTTGGCGGCACAGGCCATTTTGCGCCTTAGAACTTCATCCACCGGCTACAAAAAGGAGTGTTGAACGTACGACTTTGGTTGCTTTAACTCATTCTGTCACTAAATTATTATTCTTAAGTAGACTTGATCCGAGTTGAATGCGACTATATTCTTAATAGCTACTGTCACTCTCCATTAGCCACCAACTTTTTCTTTATTTAGAAACTTGGAGCTAAGCTGCTTCTTAGTTACTAGTGTGCCATAAATTGGAGATTAGGCGAGTAGGCGCTGAACAATAGTTGACATCATTGTCAAGAAGACAAACTATAGTTGTTCTAAAGTAAGTGCGTTAAACATTAACC
Organism: Erythroxylum carthagenense; assembly: GCA_026413575.1. Lineage (NCBI taxonomy): Eukaryota > Viridiplantae > Streptophyta > Magnoliopsida > Malpighiales > Erythroxylaceae > Erythroxylum > Erythroxylum carthagenense. The sequence continues at coordinate 27,944,699 of JANZLD010000237.1, read as the reverse complement.
TGTATGTTAGGTGAAACAAACTTGTGGAAGGAATAATTAAAAGAAATTAATTACGTGATTAACACTTGATAGGTTTTAGAGGTCTAAAGAAAATTCTATTTTTTATTATTATAATATGATTATTACTAAAAATTTATTATAATATGCAGACGAAGGAAGGGCCCATTGTTGGTGGTGTAACACCTGTGGTCGGATGTATATCGTCTTGTGAATGCAAAACGCCCACGTTTTAGGGAAGCAAATAGTATGGCATTAGGTATTGTCGCATTCCGAAATTCCACTTTTGTTCGTGGATCTCCAGACTCCACCGCCACTAAGGAGTTCCTTTTTAGTAACCAAGTGCACAAATAAGATATAGCTATCAACATATCTAGTTAATCTTATGTTCTTTTCGGAATAGACTAACTAAGTTTATTGAGGTTCAAAACGAAGAACTCTAAAATTAAGTGTAGAACCTAAATACTTTTTTGAGTAATTTTGTAACATTTCATACGTAAGCTCACCTAGTTTTAACAAAGGGGGCTCGATGGAGGCTGGGGAGTCAAATAATGGTCTATTAATTATATAAATATAGTTATTTTGTCAGGTTTAAGTAGTTGCCACCTCAGACGCAGCTTTTGAAAAGGTGATCACGTTTTTTTTATGTTGGAAACAGGAAGAAAAACGTTTATTTTGATCAAATTCAAAAGTTGTGGTATAAGCTACGGTGTGCCCAGCCCCGGCTCGCCCTGGCCCAGCTTTGAGTCCAACCACGGCGCCTGCCTAGCATTATTATATACCTACGTTTATAACCGAGAATCTAAAATCAAAATTAATTTTTTTGAGGCAAAATATACCAACATTAGGAGTAGGTAATTACAATTCTTTTTCCCGATACATAGTGGTACCTACTTATAATTGGATATCCATCAGTATTCTTCTCCTCCTGTGAAGTGTGTGTATATATATATATATATATGGAGTTTCGAATAGAGATTATCAATCAAGGTAATTTAAAGAAGATTTGAAGATCAAAATTGGGTTAGGTACATGATTAGTAATGTCCAAGGTCAAAAAGTATACTAGTTTACATATTTATAATTATCTGATAGATTTATTTTCTAAATCATATTATATTAAATATTCACGTTAATGTATTAAAGTTATTTAACTTCAAAAAAAGTACAAAATAAAATAAAGATTAAAATATTGCTTTTAATAGTACAAATACTTATAAGTTATAACGTAACATACAATCTTAAATGTACTATAATACATAAATAAATAATATGTTATCTCTTTCGTTGAGTACATTTTAATAGTTTTTCATTCGAGTTAAATTAAATATAAATCAATTGTCCTCCAAACTTACATATCATATGGACATTTCTTGAACTAAATAATCATTAAAAAATAGATCAATTTTCATTAGAAAACTTAAAAAAAAGGATGCCATCTAACTTAAAACAAAAGACTTAAAAGAAAAAATGTTGTTTTAATTTTTTTGTAATATTTGAAAAAGATTACACTTAAAGAGCTGTAAATTATTTGTTTTTAATCTTGGACTTATTTAAAATTTTAATAAATAAATTATATACTCTAATAAATGATCATGACAATTTATTCTATATGAATCACAAAATAATCATAACAATGATCACGAGAGAAAGAGAAAGAGAGATAAATCAGTTAATAATTCAATCAAATAAATATTAATCCATATTCACAATCTAAATCTTATTTAAAATTTCATTATTTTTCTTTTTTTAATGAAGAAGAATCCTTTAGGTGTCTTTTCTCCCATGAGTAAATAGCTATCCTAGACAAATTTATATCTCAATCACTCAAATACAATTTAAGAAATCCTTCATTGATCATCTAATGTACTCACGGCTTATTCTATGCTCACATACACATAAATGTAATGAAAAGTTTCCGAATTCTGTCTCTAGTGCCACATGCTTTTCACTTCTTTTTTGTTCTTTCTCTTCCCATAACCCTTATATGGTCCATTTATACTCAAAACAATCAAATATGGTTGTTAGAGATGCACACTAGTCATTATAATGGATAGCAATAGTAACACTAGCCGACTCATGCATGATATTGGTCAAATAGTGTACCATCCATTATTCCCGCATAAACTTATGATACATAAAATATTTTTCTTTCAAGGATACTAGTATACAATTGTATGTATAAAATCTATAAACTACTTTCAAATCATAATATAAGTTAACCTACTCTAATATAGCTCGATCAAATCTTTCAAAAAAATTCAAAAGCTTTTCAAGTTCATTCAAAGATATAAACATAAATATTTGACAAAAAAAAAGTTATCCAAAACTATTTGAAATTTATTTTGATAGTTTCCCTTTAAACTTAAAATAAAATTCCTCTTAATTATAAAAATATTAATGTATTGTACATTGAATAAAGAGATTATATAATGTTTGAACCTTTAGACCATAAAAATTTTAAAGATAAGGTTATGAGAAATATTACAATAATTTGTTACAAATGGAAATATTCTAATCTTCTTGTTCTTTCTCCATTTACATTGCATTATTTTGAAACTCTTTTTGATTACATATGTGCTTAGTGCTGCTCTTTTTGTTCATTATTTGATTAATTAATTCATTCAATTGACCCTTTTACTTAAATTTCCTATCTTCTGAACTTGATCTTTTATATTACTTGAATTATTTATAATAGAAGTAGTAATATTACCAAAAATAAATTCATTAATAGCAATATATTTTATTATCATAAGAAACTTAAAACCTAACTTGGTCTAACAATCTCTATTTTTATTAATGACAATATAATTGACAATATTGAAAAAGTAAATGAAATTGAGTAAACTTCCTATATTAAAGCAATTGTATAATACATGAATCATTAAATATGAGTGATCAAGTTTCAATATCATCATCCTCTCTCCTTTTTGTTCCAATTAATAGTATATGATATATAAAAAGTTATGAATATATAAAAAAATAACTTCCCTTTTTTGAAAAATTATTATATGAAAGAAATGTATATGCAAAACACTGGTAAACAAATAAATTATTTTAAAGGACCTTATATACTAACTTAAAGATTTATATCTTTCTCTTCTTAAGTGCATGCAATCATAATTCTCCCTCTATACTCAAATGCCATCAATATAAAAGCAAGTGGTTACCTCTTTTTAAGTTTCACTAATGGTTACCTTATTTCTTCTTCACTTGGTTCAATTTGGTCTTCTGATATCAAAATCTTTACTTGACTTATTCATTTATTTGTCTTTTTTCTTATTTGTATATATTTTTACTTATTAGATCTTTTATTTTAACTCTTTATCTTGTTTTATGTTTATTGTATTATTTACTTTATCACTTATTTTATATATTTTTATTTATAAATATTTATTATTATTGTTCTTCTTCTTCTTCTTCTTCTTCTTCTTCTTCTTCTTCTTCTTCTTCTTCTTATT
>JANZLD010000237.1:27805008-27817362 GCA_026413575.1 Erythroxylum carthagenense | reverse complement strand
ATTCGTTTTCCGATTCGCTGCGATTTGTGTGAGCACTTGTCTCCGCTTTGTTATGTGCATTCCGATTCGCGATTTTCAGCTTTACTTTCGTTTCGTTTCGATTTGAATTCGAAAAGAAATCCGTTGCTTTCGATTCTGTTTGTTTTCGGTTTTCGTTTTCCGGTTGGGATCCAGTTTCCGGATCGGGTCCCAATAGAGTGCATATTGTGGAACGGTCTTAGTGATATCATAACATAAGATATCGATGAAGTAGTGGAAGAATCCTTAGAGCATGGTTGAGCTTTAAATAAAGAGGCTCTATTTTTAATCTGTCAATCATAGAATTTTTAGTTTTGGAGAAAATATTTCATGCTAAAACAATAAATGAGGCTTGGAATATTCTTATTGCAACTTATGAATGTGTAGATCTTGTTAAACAAACAATACTACAAGGATTAAAGAGACAATTCTAGCTTATTGAGTAAGGCAAAGATGAGAGAATCCACGATTATTTCTAATAAATAGAAAAGATCATGAACAGGAGGAAAAGCAATAGAGATAAGATTATGGAAAGGGAGGTCATTAAGAAAATATTTCAAATTTAGACAACAAAATTTGATTATATGGTAACTTCTATTAAAAAACATAGAGATCTTAATAGGATGACACTGAATGATCTTCAAGCCTCTTTGGAATCACGTGAGATTTAGATGACTAAAAGATTTCATGACTTACCTGAATTGGTTAATTGGGCATTAAAAGTTCGATCAAAGTTGGAAGCTCTAAGGCGTAAAAACAATAAAGAAAAGAGTCAAAATTTTAAACGATGAGGATAATAGAATTTTAAAACAAGCCAAGGAGCTAAAAAAGATGACTTGAGAAAAGGAAAATTATAGTGTTCAATATTTCCAGTATAAAAATTTTAGTCATTATCACTATGAATGCAAGTCATATATCCAGTGATATAACTATAAAAAAAATATGGCCATTCTAGCAAAGGCTGACGTTCTAAAGCTTTAAATAAAAGAGAGAACCATGTTAAGGTAACAAAGGAAGAAAATGATGTCGAGACTTTGTTGATAACCATTCATGTTGGTGTAAATGGCAGAGTTAGCAAGTGGTTACTGGATACAAGTTGCAGTAATCATCTAAGGGAAAAAAATGAATTATTTTTCAACTTAGATGACAAGTTTCGAATGAAAATAAAGCTCTTAAATAATTCCTCAATTGCAATATTAGGAAAAGGAAAGATTGGTGTTCATTTAAAGGATGGATCGTTGAATTATATTTCTAACATGTCCTATGCTTTGAACAATAGTAAAGCTCATAGATAATTTCTCAATTGCAATATTAGAAAAAGGAAAGATTGGTATTAATTTAAAGGATTGATTATTGAATTATATTTCTAATATGTTCTGTGCTCTAGACATTTACCAGAATCTTCTAAGTTTGGAATAACTAGTAGAGAAAGGTGATAACTTGTAGTTTAACAAGTACGAGTGCATTATCATTGATAAAAAGAAGGGTTTGATAGCAAAAATGAATATGTCAAGAAATCATCATTTTTTAATCATTATTAATTATGATGTTGGGTTATGCTATAATACAATGATTACAAATAATAATTGGCTTTGGCATATGTATCTCTGACATTTCAATTTTAAAAGTATCAAGTTCATAGTAGATAAAAGGTAGGTTTCAATTTTTCTAAAAAGGTGTTCAAAAAGAGATGTAAAACCACTGAATATTACACACTCAAATTTATGTTATAAGGAAGCTTCTTCTTTGGGAGGTAATAGATACTTTATTACTTTCATTGATGGATGATTTCACTAGGAAGATGTAGATTTATTTCTTAAAGTAGAAATATGAAGCAGTGATATAATGAAGAATTTTATAGCGTATGTTCAAAAACAAAGTGAGTATATTGGTGAAAATTTTGAGAAAAGATCATGGGATTTGACATATTGTGTTCAATGATTTTATATGAAGGAATGGGATCAAGCATTAGCTAACTTCATGATATACACCTCAACATAACAAAATTACTGAGAGAAAGAACAAAACTATTATAGATATTGTTAAGAGCAAGTTGTTTTACAAGAACTTACCGAAGACTTTATGGACAGAGGTAGTAGCTTGTGATGTTCATATTTTGAATAGGAGTTTAATTAAAAGTTTTTTTTTATGAAACTCTTAAAGATGCTTGGAGTGGACAAAAGCTAGATCTAATCCACTTGAAATTGTTTAGGTTTGTTGCTTATGGTCTTTTATATGATGAGCTAAGAAAGAAATTAGATGGAAAAGCAAAAAAAGAAAGCATCTTTATAGGATATAGTCAAGTAATAAAGGTTACAATTTATATAATCCAATCACTGAAAAATAATTATCACTAAAAGATAATTATTAGTAGAGATGTTACATTTCAAGAATATGGAATTTGAGATTGGTTAGAGAAACAATAAACTTTATCACCAATGCCTATGTCTAGTAATCAAATTCCTCCTCCAGTAGATTCGACTAAAGTACAAAGATATCCCCATCAGAATGCCAAATACCAGTTCATTCTAAGGATGTTAACTTGGAAAGGATATAGATCAAATTGATATTGATGAAGGGGGAGTTATTTACTATGCTTTCTTTGCAGATTGAGATCTAGTAACGTTTGAAGAAGCGACAGAAGACAACAGATAGATTTTAGCTATGGAGGAAAAAAATAATGCCACTAAGAAGAACAAAACCTTAGCCCTAACGAATCTTATAGTAGGAAAGAAGTCGATTGGAGTCAAATGTATATACAAAACAAAGTACAAAACTAATGGGGATGTTGAAAGGTATAAAGAAAGGTTGGTTGCAAAAGGATATAAGCAAAAACATATGATTGATTCCTTTAAAGTATTCTAGTTACCAGGTTAGATATTATACAAAAGATTATTTATATAGCCTCTTAAAGAGATTTGAAAATTTTCAAATGAATGTTAAGTCAAGTTTCTTAAATAAAGTTCTTAAAAAGGATGTTTACATTGAATAACCATTAGTTTTTGTGAAATGAGGGAATTAAGATAAAGTTTACAGATTAAAAAAGGTACTATACAGATTGATGCTATCGTCAAAAGCATGGTATACTTGCATTGAATCATTTTTATTAGCTAATATATTCCAGAGATATTCTTACGAGTATGCCTTATGGTAATATCACAATTGTTAGCTTATATGTGGATAAAGTTATCGTCACTGGAAATAATCTTTTAAGTTACTAGCAGAGTTCAAGGAGGCTATAATATCTCAATTCAAGACGATAGATTTAGGTTTGATATCTTACTTTTGGAATTGAAGTAAAACAAACAAATTAAGGGATATTTATTTCTTAAAAGAAATATTCTTAAGATACTTTAAAGAAGTTTAAGATGAAAGGCTACAAGCTAATATTGACTTCAGTTGAAGAAAGATTGAAGCTTTACAAATATAGAAGTGGAGAGTTTGATAGATGCAACTTTAGAAAACTTATTGGAAGTTTAAAGTATTTAACATCAAGAAGATTGAATATTGTTTATGGAGTTTGACTTGTGAGTAGATTTATGGAAGTACCAAGACAAGCTCATTGGCAAGTTGCAAAAATAATTCTTAGATACGTCAAACGTACATTGGATGATGGAATCTTCTACTTAAACGGTAATAAGGTGGAGCTAGTTGGATATACTAATAATGATTGGGCTAGTGACATAAAAAATTAGAAAAGTACCACTAGTTATGTTTTTAATCATGGTTCAAGAGCATTTTCCTAGTCATCCAAGAAACATGCTATGGCCCTTTTAATGACATAACTTTAATATATTGTAGTAATAGGTTATGCAACACAAACAATTTGGTTAAAGAGAATGCTTGGTAAATTATAATATCACTAAGATGGTCCATTGAAATTTTTTATGAAAATAAGTCAACAATTGCCTTAATTAAGAGTCCAGTTTTTCAAGGTATAACAAGCATACCAATACCATTATGTTTGTGATTTAGTAAAGGAAATGAGATTATAGTTGAGTTTTGTGCCTTGTAGGATCAAATTGCGGATATGTTCACAAAGCCATCAAAAGTAGATTTGTTCACAAACACAAAAGGAAGCTTGGAATGATCAAACCAAGAATAAGGGTATTTGATGGAGATTAAGTTTGTTTTGTCCAATACTTAATCACGAAGAAAATAACTTGATAATGTACATCTTTTGTTATTAGCTATCACGATTTTTTTTAAGTTGTCAAGATTATGATATTAGTTGTTAGATTAAGATAAAAGTTGTCAAAGTCAATATAAATAGACTCATTGCAAGTATAACAAGAGTTATTGTACTAAAACAATTATTGTAATACGAAGAAAAAAAGATGGTGTAAAGTGGGGTTAACAAACTCCAATAGTTTGAATTAGAGTGATGAAAGGTATTTGGTAAGACTATAACAAAGGTCTATATTATATTAAAAGAGTATTTTCAATAAATTTTTTAAATTCTATATTCAATCAAAACAATTTGTATCTTGATGTACACCAAAAAGTGGTGAGTAAAGTACTAGTGGCTACAAGTTTTTGAATAATTTGAATGTCTAAAGTAAGTATAGAGAACTATTCTTTACAGAGATTTATTGGCAACTGGAGCAACTTGTGAGCAATTATTCATGGTCTTGGACAGCTCTATCAAAGCCTAGAAAATCGAACCTTCCTGGAAAGCGGTTGCAAGTTTGCGTATGACCTATGAGAACTTGATAGACAAGCATGTACAGTCTACAGAGAGAAATCCTCAGGTGGATAAAATGATCATTGTTCCATGATAGAGAAAGACACTTTCATCGTTAAACACGAAAGCCCAAAAGACAGAAAGTGGGAATTCGTGTGATTGAAAATGCCATTTGTCTCTTTGCTTTTCTTCTAGAGCCTTGAAGCATATATTGCAACTGTTGCTGATAGGCATGTGACAAGTTAGTTCCTTTCTTGCCATTGATTTAATCACCGACTCATTATCAAGTGGCTAGCACCCGAAAACAACACTAATAATATGCTTAACGATGGAGGATAGAAGCATAGTTTGGCAAACTGCATAATTACTGGAATCAGACAAAAAGAGGCCTTGAGTCATTAACTCTATGTCTAATTGTCCGAGCTATGAACTCGGCAGTAAAAATAAAAAAACGTTATTTGTTTCTTTTCAGCTAAAAGTTCACGCATCAAAGTACATAAACTACTTTCCAGTAACATATCATGTTCTCTTCCTGCATTTCCCATTTTGTTAAACGAATACAAGTCTCTTGAAGTTTACGTTTCAATAGTAGCATAAAAAGCTGATGAAGACTCTATTCAAAATCAGATCATTCCCAGCTTCCAAATTTGTATCATTGTCCAAATGATGAAAAGAAGGCAAATTAAACAGTTATATAACCTAATGCACCTACCCCTTTGAACAGTTAGCTTGTAATTGACACACACTTTTCCCATGTTTTTTTTTATCATAGTCCAGTTCTTATCATCATTAACAAATAGGATAATACATATATCACTCAATTATTTGACGTCAGTGCTAAACTCTTAAATGATATTAAAGTCAATAATGTCCATTTTTAGAGCCCAACTAATGTGACTGATGATTAGGTCTTCCATCAATCTTTACTACTAAAGAATATTAATCATTTTCAAGGCATAAATTAGGAAAGCTCACCCAATTTTTGAGAATGACCAATGTAGCCCATAAAGGAGACCTAAAAGAGAGTGACTTTCACAAAAAAAGTGAGAATGTCTCTTGAACACAGCGAAAAGGGTTTTGCTCCTTGCAATTGATGATTATAAAGAGAGAATCAGTGCTCACATCTTAAAATATAGCACGTTTAGTACAATTTATATCCTCCTAACAGAGATAGCACACAATAAAAGGACAATGACAGGGCTCGGCTCTTCCTGCGGAGCATGCAAATTCCTGAGAAGAAAGTGCACGAGTGAATGCGTATTTGCTCCTTACTTCTGCTACGATCAGGGTGCTGCCCACTTCGCAGCAGTGCACAAGGTGTTTGGTGCGAGCAACGTTTCAAAGCTACTCTCTCACTTACCACAGAATAACCGCAGTCACGCTGCTAGTACCATTTCCTACGAAGCGTTGGCTCGGATGCGCGATCCTATATATGGTTGCGTTGCTCATATATTTGCACTCCAACAACAGGTCAATTATTAACTGAAACCTTGAAACCTTTCCAATCAAGGCATACTGTGACAAGTCCATCACATGATTTTGCCTTTCATGTCTCAGGTTGTCTGTTTGCAAGAAGAGATACAGTTTCTAGGAAACCAAATGGCTAATGTAACTGTTAGCATTGCTGCCTGTGCATCTTCAGGAAGAAACTCAAACCCAAATTCTGACATACAGTTCTCTTTGCATGAAGATGATACAAATGCACAATATAATCAGAATCGACCAACTGGATTCCTAAATCCGTCAGGACCCACAAATGGTAATTTCCAAACTTTTGACAATCAAATGAACATTGATTTTCCTCCTTCATGTGGATGGGAAGACTTCGATCTGGTTTATGACTCTTATCCAACCCCTTTTGAGAGACTTCTTGAAGGGGTTGACAGAGACATCATCGCATGTTCTTCGATGTTGCCCACTGGATCCGACACTTAAGATTGTCAAGACCAGTGACCTATGTGTCTAACAAGACACCGTTTTTGCTACAGGAGATATCTTCTAGCTCTACGTGGGACACCTTCTGTGTTACTCATCTTAATAATGACATGGTGATAAGCATAATTTTCTGCTGGAATGTGTAGACTAGGCTTTTGTAATTTAATTTCCATATATATATATGTGTGTGTGTGTGTGTGTTTGTGTGTGTGTTTGTATTGTCTGCTTTGGCAGTTGTACTGTCTTAGACTTGTAACCGATCTTCAAAAAGGCCTATACATAGGTATACAATTTGAAACTAGATCTCATCATGAATTCCATTCAAGGCTACCTCCTAATCCCGGAAGGCTCAGCACATTTGGAAATCGACAGAAGCCCAACAATATAATTGGACAGTCAAGCAGAAATATTTACTGGATTCCAGAAATTTGTGAATGCGGAGTGTAGATAATAAAGTTTAGCCTTGGTCAATCCAAAATTTTATAACATTGTAGGCAACACAAGCTAGTTATATCCTTTAATGCAAAGCAGAGCAACTTGAAAGTTCAGATAAACGGGTGATGATATCCTTGCTTACACCCAATTCCAATTTCCAACCCTACAAATAGAACTAAGATGATACGAAATTATGTTTAATGAAACAGACTAAAAATATGCAGTCTGCAAGATCAAGTCCAAACGGGACAAGTTCAGCGGTTCCTTTTTAAGAAGCCTAATAATACTCGAATGTTGGGATCACTTCGTATAGGGTATCTTCCACGTCCACACTTACAATCAATTGTCAGGCCTAAATATGCACGATTGTTCTATTCCCAACAACATTATGAGTACAGTTAGATACTCAAAATGTTAGTACCGTATCGTCCTTAGAAAAATATCAAAAAAATTTAGAGACTAAATTATAATTGTAAAAAATTAGGGACTAAATTAAAATAATTAAACTCTAAACTAAACCCAAACAATCTATTCTTTGAATCTCTCCTTCGTTAACTCTTCACTATCTTCAATAACCCACTAAGCACTAACCATCTTCACGCTTGCATGCCCCTACTCTCCTAGTGTTGGACCCTTAAACTTCAAAGCACTTTGAAGCAATCTTCACGACGTGCATTAAGTGAAAGGATAGCTAGATTACACAGATGAAGGAGGCATGTAAAAATATTAAGACAAACATGGATAAGAGTGATCAGAATTGGTGTAAATTTTGGTAGAGTCTCGGACCTTATAGAGATTGACTCAACCCAGACTAAGGACTTGACTCATGCTCGGATAAATAGACCACGACTAGCGGACTTGTGGTAGGAAGCATTGAATAATATCATTGTACTAAGTAGGCTTTGGCAAGATCACACTATATCATCAGCAAAGAGAGATCATGGGAAGATCTTGGATGATGTAGCGACAATTAGGAGTTAGAGTTGTAGTGAGACTCAACATTTGAAGATAACAGAGATCTTCAAGGATAAAAATGTTAGTTTTCTACTTAAATGTAAACTCTATCTTTCTGTTATCTTGTAGATTCTATCTTATCAGTTAGAGTCCTACTTGGATGGAAATGTCATCCAATTGGTCCATGTGATGTAATCTAATAGAGATAGACGTGATCATATCACAATCTTAGACAGTTTAGATTATGAATGTAACTTGGCTTCCAAACCAAAGTGCCTATATATAGCTCATTCGAGTTTTGCTCTCCTCATTTAGTTGGAGAGAGCATTTCTTGTATTCTTTTGAGTAAAAATAATATAAAGGTTAGTTTTACCGTATCTCTCTTGTTTTCTAGTTGCCTTTATTTTCTAATTGCCTTTGTAGCAATGTTTCTTCGAGGGTGTGAGGTAAACACTTCGAGAGTTGTTGAAGGTTGAAGTCTTGCTTAAACAAACCTAAGTGAGACTATCATGTAAAGGTTATTAGCGATCAACTTCAGTGAAAGTTTGAGTCCCAAGGTAACCTTTGTATCAATTAGTATCAGAGCCTAATTTCGGTATGACAGTAGGCAAATTAACAGATTGAGTGACTAAGGTGGAGGCACTCATTAGACCGATTCCTACAGGAGAGGAGGAGGTCTCATTCTATCAATCGCGATTTGAGGTGATGGAGGATTAGATTTGACAATTGCAACAACAGATGATGGATTTGTTGCAATTCGAGATCACTGTGCTGAGGTGTGTCGTTGCAACGCTAGATGTTGGTCTGGTTGAAAGCTCCACACCATAACTTTCATCTATGAAGGTACGTGAATCTAGGGTTTTCGAAGGCATATGAGAAGTCAATGTGCTTAAGAATTTCTTGTGAGATATGGAGCAGTACTTTGTGGCTGCTAGGGTGCCCAATACTGTAATATCCCATTACTTATAGGAAGGTTAGAATAATAAATATGAGTGAACAATAAGAGTTTAGAAATGCTTGTGCATGCTCATGCATAATGTGACATACACATATATGCGAATAGTGAAGTTGTTGCACTTGAAAATAATTGTACATGTATTCATGAATAATTCTGGGTATAATTAGATTGAGTTGTGATTTCGACTATTTTGAGAATTTTGAATTTATTTATGTTGGAAATTCTATTGGACAGTAAGAGTATTGTATTTGTAAATTTGGGTGAATGTAGGCATAGATTTTGGGAAAATTATACAAATAGGAAAAGACATCAAATGAAGACTTTGAAATAGTTGAATTGTAAAGATGAGAGTTTTGGGGAGTTAGTTTCAAAAGAAACAAAGTTAGAGCTTAGATGTGAGTGAAGTGACAAATGTCACTTAGGTTTATGTACTTCTGCTAGAAGTAGACTACTGTTCTCTGAGATTTTAAAGGTTAAGTTATATGTCTAAGTCCATTCTTCATTGGGATCTTCTTCAAATGTTCTTCCCGTTCACAGAGTTTTCCCTCTAACACCTTCTAAGTGATTTCTCTGTTTTTTCTTCCTACACCAAACCCACTTTGCTATTCGTGTCTTCTACCCTAAGAAAAGAAAAAAAAAACTAAAAGCTGGTCATTACCTTCAGTGAAGTACGTAAATTGCATGAAATTTAGGGCTTGAAGATTTTGGAGTTTCCAACAGGTAAGTAGTGAATAAATCCTTTAGAGTTGGTGATTTATGAAAGAAAGTTAAGAAGTTACTGTCATCTGTATGGAAAGTGACATTTAAGTATATATTCATAAATACTGGGTGGTTGGGAGGAAATAAATTTGGTTATAGTGTAAAATTAGTTTTTGAAAGATTTTTAGCGTTTTGCTAATGTAAAAGTGAAGTTGGAGTTGAAATAGAAATAGCTTGATCTGAAGCTTATGTGAAACTTCTGTACCAATCTAGATAGATTTGTTAAAATGGCCTTTGTGAAAGTTATAAATATTCCTTTTCATCTTCCCAACAGTATATAGTATGAAAACTATAGACATCTGAGCTGAAAGTCAGGGTCCTTATAAGGGAAGATGTTCAAAAGTGAAATTTACTTCTTTTGCCATTTTGCTTCTTCTATGATGACATCATTGATAACGTCATCTTCTTCTGCGTTTTGTATCGTCTATGTTTTGCTTCTTCTTAGTTTTGCTTCTTTTTCCTTTTTGCTTCTTCTATGATGACGTCATTAATAACGTCATCTTCTTTTATGTTTTGTATCATCTGTGTTTTGCTTTTTCTGCCTTTTTACTTCTTCTGTGATGACATCATAGATGGTGTCATCTTCTTCTGTATTTTGTATCATCTGTGTTTTGTTCCTTCTAAGTTTCACTCCTTCTGTGTTACTTTTTATGAACTCCTTCTGTGTTATTGTTCATGAACTCCTTCTGTGTTACTGTTCATGGACTTCCTTCTATGTTTTATTCCTTCTAAGTTTCGCTTCTTCTGAGTTTTCTTCCTTCTGTATTTTATTCCTTCTGTGTTTTAGTTCCTTCTGAGTTTTGCTTCTTCTGAGTTTTCTTCCTTCTGTGTTTTATTTCTTCTGTGTTTTGGTTCCTTCTGAGTTTCGCTTTTTCTGAGTTTTCTTCTTTCTGTGTTTTGTTCATTCTGGGTTTTGGCTTCTTCTGTCTTACTTCGCCTGGCCATAACTTCTTATATAAGAGTCCAAATAAATTGCTTCTTAAACCATTGGACTCGTAAGATATTACCTTACATCTCTACCCAAAAATCATAGTCATCTGAAATGAATTAAGAAAGATTGAGTGAGAAACGTGGAGTGGGTATGTTGAGTGCGCCCTTACATTATATGAACTGGGGTTATTCCACTGAACATACTTCAGTGTTTCGATTATGTCTGGATCTATAGGATTCCAAATGAGTAATGAATTGTGATTTTGATGGTTTTAGTGAGGCATAAACCTAAGCATGAATCATACTTAGATGAGTTTCGGATATAAGACTGATAATGTGATCAGAATAAGGGAACGATACCTTAGGATTGTCATGAACATGCATTGTACATAAGTTATTTCATACACGTGCATCATTGGATACTTACGATTGAAGAAATTGTGATATTGTGTATATTATTTGTTATAGAGGAGCAACTAGAACATCAACCTCCAGACGTGGCCGGATCTTCTAGGCATTAACTTCGGGAGAAACTTGTGAGTAACCTAGACGGTTTCTCTCAATTATTGTTTGCTTATAATTATGATTTGAGTAATGAAAGAATGAGATTGGATTTTAGATTCCGAATAGAAGTTCCGATGACTGTGCAATGGGGGTTTAGATATTGAAGTGCTGCTTGAATGTTAATGTGCAAACCTATGTGTTTTATCAAGGGAATGATCATGTTACGTGCATTCCATTCATGCATGCAAAGTCAGATAATGGAAGTTGTGACTAATGTAGCCAACGACCAGAGCTTAAAGCTCAATGTGTGGAAATGAGCCTCGAGCTCAAAATTATTTTAGAGCCTCAGGCTCAACGTATAATGAGCCTTGTATCCTCCATGGATAAGGGACAGTTATTAATGAGCCTAATATCCAAAATAGATATGGAACAGTTCAAGCACTCAGTCACAACAATGTAACAATTAGAAAAGAGTCTCATGATTATTTCATATGCATTTGATTATGTAAGTTTGATTGATTGAAATGCATAATTTGCTTTTGCTTAAGTGAAAATGTAATACTTATGTGAATTTCAAAATTGTGAAATAATTATTATGTGAATTGATGTGTTGCATGAATTGAGTGAACCATCGATGATGATTACCTAGTTTAGTTCGCAAAACTCACCAAAATTGCAACGTTGTCTTTTCAGGGCCGAGAGACGTCCCTAATTACTGAGAGGCTATCTTATCTATTAAAAAAAACTGGGACCTTCCCACTCAAAAAACTACCAAGCATCTCATGCCTAACCTTTTGAGAAGCATCTTAATTTGGTCCATACTTTTACCAACAGAGCTACGGTGGGTAGTTTATTGATAAAAAAAAATGTGTAGTGTTTAACCATTTGATTCATTCACTACAGATACCTATAAACTATGCCTCGGTGGGAGGTCACATTTGCTACCAATAAGTGGACTTATCCTTAAAGAGTCCCAAACCATGCAAGATCTAGGATTCATGCCCTCCGATGGGGAGTAACACTTCACCACATGCAAGTAGGCCATCATTTGGAGACCGTGGACTCTCATATGAGCATCCTCTCCCAGTCAATCTTTTTGAGCTTTAAGTTTTAAATACCATCTTGTCTAGATGCAATTTATTATCCATCCTATATTGTTTCATTATATATCTCATAC
>JANZLD010000237.1:27765304-27789411 GCA_026413575.1 Erythroxylum carthagenense | reverse complement strand
CACCCTCGCGGGTCACGAGTTCGGATATCACCCTCGATATCGGGTTCGGGTCACGCGGGAGTGGGATGCTACATTTTATGTATATGTTAAATTCTATATATGCAATATAAATATAAATGTAAATGCTTTTGATTTAGGTTTCACTTGTAGTTAGTTGTTTCCTTGGTACAAACTCTTATTCATAATTGTAATACTCAGAGAGTTATAAATTTATTATTCTTTTTAATTGATGTTTTTATGTAATATTTTATATTATATTACAAAATTCTAACATTTCAATTACTTTATATTGTCCTTAATTTCATATTGTATGATATTTTTATATTAATTTTGTTTATTATTTATATGTCAAATATGTGAAAAGTAACATTAATAGAAATTAACATAGTATTATTATATCAATTTTATAATATTATAATTTTTGGAGATACGATTGGTATAAAATTATAAATTACATAGGAAAATATATTGGGGGAGTATTTTATAAATTTAAAAAATTGTCCAAAATGATATTTGGTATTGGTTGGTGCCGATACAATACTTTACCAAAACTAAATTTGATATTGGCATCAGTATGGTATTTATAACATTAATTCTTAATTTTAAGAATAATCAAAAAGAAATTTTATCATGGGTATGGACCTAAATAATTGAATAAATATCAGTGATATTTTCTTTAACCTTATAGGATTGGATAAGGATGTGCCTTACAATTCAAAATCTTTTAAGTTACTCTTCAATAAATACACCATGAGGTAATATGATGCGTAATTCATTTGCTTGTTAATTTTAAATTTATATTCACTATTTTTATTCAATTGAGCTATATAGGGTGTCTAAACTAACATCAAATCTGTTAAATACTTAAATTCTTAATAGCAACATTTGGTGCAATTAATTTTTTTTCATTTGAGTAACACTTTATCTGGATAGAACTTGTTGCATTAAAAAAGCAATGGATCTTTAAGGAAGTACCTTACCATTGATATTAAAACCACCATCCCTCCATCCATTTTTTAATTATTGGAAAGACAAAAATCTCACACTTTTTAGCTAAGTTATCTTCAAAAGAAATCCATTAACTCCCTTGTAATCACTTGGATTCATGTAACATGAACTAAATCAAATAATGGACTTGGATTCATGTAACATGAACTAAATCAAATAATGGATATGTAAGGTGCTAATTTAATTGCAAACAGTCCTATCATTTTTGAAGTATCATTTAAATCGCTCCCTCTCAAATTTAAGACGTCGAACCTAAATACTTAAAACGATATGTAATGTAGCAGTCCACTATTGCAAGACACATACCCGACATCTTTAGTGATGTCCGAGAACTTGCCCCATAAGGGTGGCATGCTAGCACAGTTAGTTAGTAAAATCTCATAACAAATTTTTTTTCAAAATAACATACATATGCCAAAATCAATAATCAAATTGGGCCCACTTTATTCAAAAACGTTTTCAATAACAAAGGTTACATTCATTTCACAAATCATCCGAATTTCATTAGTCCCTTGGACCTATTTCAAATACAAAATATTTTAGTCATAAAGTCATTACATTAAGAAATCAATTATATACATATTGTACAGTATATACGGAATACACAATTTGATACAAAATAAGGGAATATAAATGCAGACGTGAGCTGATCCTAACCTCTTTCTCTTACTTGAATGCAGTGGCTATACTCCCGTGTTCCTAACAAGGTAACTCTTCTATGCCTAAAAAATATTGCAAATTTTTTTTGAATTTGTAAACTCAGTGAGGGACCATCCTCAATGGCTCACTCAATCACATAACAAATATCATCACTTATAAACACATAATTCACATCTTTTCATTTATGATCAATTTAATCATTCAAACATACATATAATATGCATATGCAATGCTTATGAGACTCACTTTCAATTTCTTATGACCAAGTGCCTATAACTGTCCCATATCTATTGCAGATACCGGGCTCATTGACAACTATTCCATATCCGTTGGAGATATCGAGCTCATTTTACACAGTAAGCCTTTGGCTCTTAATCACTTTATGAGCTTTTAAGCTCCTTTTCACATTCTGAGCTTTAAGCTCTTTTTCGGTGGCTACTCCAGTCACAACTGCCTTTATATTTGATGCATTCATCTAATGGAATGCATCAATTATATATGATTAATCAGTCACTTTCACATGTCATCAGACCTTAGTCCGACATTCAACATTTGCATTGAGAATCACTTTTTCATTAATATGTATATTCACATTTAGAACACATTCATCATCGGACTGTGGTCCGAAATTTAACAATCAAGTTATGTACACTTATTTTATCTAATTCACATATAAGGAGCACTTGAATAATCACATTCATATATCAGCAGCTTTGGACCTTCAGTGTCCAGAATCAATTCAATCAAATCACATTCATATATCAACAGCTTTGGACCCTCAGTGTCCAGAATCAATACAATCAAATCACATTCATAATCATTCAATCAATAATACATAACAAAATAATTACAAAAGTAAGATCATCAAGGTCGACTCACAGTATGCTCTAGGTTAGCATTAGCTTCTATGATCTGGAAACATATGGATACGGATGTTCTATCCTGTGTATTAACATCATACAATACACATTTACACATATTATTAATTGGACAATCATATGAACACTCAATCACACATATATGTATATGTGATGTGTATAATGCATGCTCAATGACAATTCAGGGTATATTATCGAAATTCACATCTTCTGCACATTCTTATTTCATAATTCAAATATTCTCTTATAGTACCTAATTCTCATTCACATTCACTTAATACACATTACTCAACTCCTTTGAATCATCAGGATTACAATCATATGAACTTCTTCATTCACATTACACTCATGTCTTTGGTACTTTGATATTATCCCTTCATTCACTAAGTTTAACCTCCATTTTGGTTGCAAGCATATCATATATTAGTCACGTAATCCAAGGATCATTCTAGGTTCCATTTAAGGCCCATTTAAACTTTAATTAAGATCACTTTACCCATGAATGCCCGTTAGGTGGACATCCATGTACGTTACATGGACCTTTACTGGTCACTTATAGAAATCTTAACTTTTGGCCCTCTAGATGTCAAAATATCTTCTTGGGATCTTGATAGAAGTTGTAGATATTGAAGTCTTATTTCTAATAATACTTAAATGACCTTAATCAGATTTCTATAGAAAAAGTTATGCCTCTTTCACCAAATCATATCCAATTGCATTCATATCTGACTTTCTACTTACTACATTCACTACCTTATGCTTGGTCTATCATCTCTAATTTAATTTCTCAAAATTTACCCATTATTATAACTCCAATTTAACTCAATATCATCCATAAACAATTTATAGTTCATGATTGAACAAGAAAACTAATAACAGAACATAGATATATATATATATATACATTCATCAACATCAACACCCAGTACACAATTTCTAGTCAGATTTTAAAACACTTAAAGACAGAATTTGAATTTTATATCCACATGAAAAATGTAGCCTTATGTCTCTAATTTAATTCAAATCAAAGATCATTCAATTTGGATATCTACAGATCAATTCGTGGCTAAAATACCAATACTTATACAATGCAAATGTTACAGCTTACATATTCCAGCACATTTTCAACACCATTATCACTTTATCTCTAAACTTTCAACCTAGTTCTTCCCTTTTTAAGACACTACACTTGTCTTTTCTCTAACTTCAAATCTCAATCCAATCCATGTCTAGCACAATCAATGATCTACGTTTTTAACCATCAAAATCAGATATGAAAACTTCATCTATCAGTCAAATTTTCTGCACAATTTCTACATCATTTTGATGATCTTTTTATTGCTAAATCATCAATACAACATCTTATGAACATCAATCATCATGTATGTGAAGGCAAGACAATTATTTGCTTATTTCATCAACCACATTCCATCATATATAAAGCACCTTTTTTTGATCATATAACCCATCATCATACATATCTCATTCAATAAATCTTAAGGAACAGTATGCTACTTACTTGAGTTAGCTTCAAGATCTTCAAATTCACCATTAAACCCTAACTCTTTCCTCTCCATGGTCATTAACTTTCATGGAGTTATGGGTTGGGTCTTTTAGTAGAAAGGTGAAAAAGACAAAGAAAATGAAAGTAGTAGTGACAAGTGAAAGCAAGGTTTAATATTGATGGAGGTGGGCAAGAGTGAGTATCGTGGAGGTGAAGAAGAAATGAAGAAGATGAAGAACAAATGTGGAGAGAAGGAGAAAACGTGTTTTTTCCAAATGAAAGACAAAATTAAGGATAATCTTGCAAGACGTAAAAAAATTGTGGATGAGATGTAGGAAGGCAAGTGACATGTCACCTCCCTATGGTTCCATTTGGTCCACTTTAATAACTAGTCCATTTTGTCTCCAATTTCTACTCCAATTATCTCCCAATTTTCAAGGATATATGTCATTAAATCCCAAAGTCATTTATAAAAATTTTCATTGCCATTTGACCCTTATTTCTACTACTATTCATCAATTGTTCCGCCACTTGGCATTTTTCCTAGTCCAAAAATACCCATAATTTCATAAAATTATCAAATTTTTACCAAAACTTTTGAGTCAATGAATACACTCTCCAAATCAATTTTTAACACATATAATTCACAATTTCAATTATAATCACATTTATAGATCAATTATACCTGAAAATGTCAATGAATGCATGTATAATTATTTTAATGTGTCAAATAATAAAATTCACATGTGTGTATGCTAATACTATGCATGAGTATGAAATGCATTTTTCTAATCTCTCAATGCCATTTCTCAATTACAAAAATCTTGAATTCTAACTCTTAGTATGGGAACGAGATATTACATGTAAGACCCATTAGTAGGGTTAATCTTGAGCAGTGGCAAGATGGTCCCTCACCTAAGGTACACACTCATTAAGGGCCTATTAATTACAAGTTATTTTACAACATATGAGTTTTCTATATAAGCAAAATAGGTTTAGAAAGAGTTATTCGTTTTTAACAATTTAAAGGAGTTTATTTAGGGAGCAAACATCAATCTCAATTTGGTAAAAAAAAATAGCTTAGTTTGTCATCATACATATGAAAACTTCTTCTTTGGAGGTAAAACAGTAGTGAAAATATGCATTTCAAAGTAAATTTGTTCCTGTTAAATGTTAAGATTCATATTTTTCTAATTGAAATTCAGTAAGAGAAGGCCTTAAATTCAAGAATTTTGCCTTGGCCTTACCGTCATTGACATCATTGCTATCTAGGTAAGAAATGCATCTCATTTATTCTCTCAAGTCTTATTTTTTATTTTTTGCTTTGAATTTTAAATTTTCTCCATAACTCTTTTGATCTAAAGATTAGTTTAAAAAATAAAATTTGGCTATGTATATAATAACTTTTTCAAATTGTTGAATTTTTTATTTTCAATTAAAAATCATATTAAATTTTATCTTTTTTTCATTTCCTATTACAATTGTAGTTTATCCATATAAATTGAAATTTGTGAATTTGATTATATGTGATATTTGACAATTGCAATCTTTAGTGAAATTTCAATTCGAATTGAAGTTTATTTTAGCAATTTTTCTCTCTTTTATTTCGCATCCATCATAGTTGATAATTTGTATCCCTTATTTCCTTTTTCAATTTCAATTTATCTTTCTTTCATTTATTAAATCATAATTAGCAGTTTCTTATTTTTGGGCTTGACTGATTTTATATGTATAAATTTAATTTTTTAAATTTTTTATGAAGTCTAGTTTCAATATTTCTATAATATGGATATTGTTGTTAATCTCAATTCTCTTTGTTGAAAAGTGAATCACTGTTAGTTTTCAATATTTTAGAATTACTTAAAAAATCGAAAATGAATTATGAGTATGAAAACTTTTATCAAAAAAGTTTACTTTTTGTTTTATCATTTTCATAAAGGATATTAAATTTAGCTCTTTGATTTTAATTTAATGTAAATATATAATACCATTAATATATAACTGTGATAAAAGGTAGAGTTATTATTGTTCTATTGTGCCTATCTGCTTATTCTAGCTCCATACATGTGCTTTTGTTCTTTTTCTAGTTCAATTATGTTATAATTTTTTATAGATGTTGCTAAAACATATTTGTTTAAAAGTGAAAAAAGAAAATGAGTAGAATAGGTAATATCCTAAAAAAGTACTTATCAGTAAATTTGTTAAAAGATGGCTCTTCTTGTGAGAATTATGAGAAATTAAGTAAAGATATTTTGAATAACCTAATGAAAATTTAAGTGATGAAATTCATATTTATGATAATGTTAGTAATTTCAGTAGGTATAAATAAGTGTCAAACACATCCAATTTAGAGAATTTAAGCATATAAGAGCAATCAATTCATGTGCTGAACATTTATGATTTTAGAAATTAGAATAATCGTAACAATATCATAAGGAATATTTGAATTGAAAAGAGGCCTGTAAGAGAATTGAATATTGTATTTTTTATACAATATATATTTGGATATTATCGATTCAATGGGGCCCTTCTTTTTACTTTTTCTCGAGCCTAAAAAATGTTAGAAATGGTCCTACCCACTGGATCATGATCTTAATTATAGGGATTGATGGACCTATACTATGACGCAGTCAATGGGATCAAATGTATTGTCTTTTCTTTAACTTTAACAAAGGTTGGTATGTCATAGTTTTGAAGCCTTCCCCTTGAATTTATGTTTTCTTTCAATAACTGACCAAAAAATTGATGTCACTTTTTACTATCATCATATACAAAAGAAAGTCTTACAACACTTTAATCTAGAATCCACTTCAATTTCCCTAACTTGGATGTAAAAGTAATATCTAAAAATAGTAGCCTTTAGAATTGGAAATCCCTATCTTAGATGTAAGGGTAACAACAACCACCTTTAAAAATGGGTTAAGGATGAGTCAACCTTTGTGGAACTTGTCTAAAAAGGAGACCCTAAAATTTTGAAAGTCCATAATAAGGTAAGTATTTAGATTTATAGGATGCCTATAAAAATTTGAAGCACCTTGTTAGTCCCACCAGATAAGTCTAATGGTGGAAAAAATGGAGAGGGTCATCATACACGAGTGAGAAAATAAGAAACCCCAAACAGAGCAATCGAGGCTTGAGAGAAAGTTAAGGGACAAGGAATCATTTTTTTAGGTTCAATACATCCCATAATAGAGTGATAGATTCTATATTGTATAACGATCTAATAGGGAAACCTAGAAAGACTAATACAAATCTCTCAGCAAAAAGTAAGAGCAACTACTATAGAGTTCACTAAGAGGTTGGCCATAAAATGGAAGCTTCTAAAACCTATGTAAAATAAATGATAACTTAGTTCAGGAATGTATAATTGTCCTCTTTAGTAGGATTATATAAAGACATATGGCTTATAAAGAACAATAATTAATATTTTCAATTGTTAAAAATATAATTGTCTAAGAACAACTGTTGTTGGATATGAAAATATAACAATTTAATTTTGGAAATTAGATCTATAGAGATTGATATGGAAGTTGTTTACCTATTCTAGTCCAAGTATATAGATAGTGTACCAAAGTTATTTATTATTGGAGATATCTATTACCTGAAAAGTATTAAAGATATCTATTATTCTATGTATGAGTTTATATTTGAGTTTAATTTTTTATAAATATTAACTTTAGAAGTAAATCTTGATTAAGGTATATTTTACTTGGAATAATATTATTTAGAGATTAGAAAGGTTCCAATGTAGAAATAGTTTCTAACTAAGCCATAATACATTTTTCATTTACTGGAAATGATTACTTGAATTAATAAGTTCTTTAATGAACTTGATGTAGTTCCTTGTATTGTCAAGATAGTAATATATTATAGAACATTATAGCCTTTAAGCAAGCAAAAGGAGCCAAGGTCTCATCAAAGATCCAAATATGTATTTAGGTGGTTTCTTTTAATTATGATGAAAATTATAAGATTTAAGCAAGTGCATTCTCCAAGTATGAGAATGACACTTCATCATCATTTTGGCATGATATTGGACCTGCCTGGGACCTTTAAATGTAGTGCAATCGCTTCAACAATTGTGTGATGAAATCCTTAACAATTCTTCTGTGTATAAAGCATTATCAATTTACAACTCCTTGGTCACTAACTCCACACATTCTAGTTGGCTGCTCATTTAGCTTTCCCCCAACTAGGAGGATCATGTTAGATAGAAGAGAAACTACTTAGGCAAATTCATAAACAGATTATGCAAAATAATGTTAATACAAACCTCTAAGGTCGATAGTATAACTTGGTATGGTTCAATTAAGCATATCCCATAGCATCTTTCATATTATAAGCATATTCCTCAATTTAGCTGAGTTATGTGTCCTTTGCAATTAGGCTTCTAAAAATATAGAGTACCTTTTCTTTAAATGTAAGTTATCGTACAGTATTGGAACATAATCAAAATTCAATGCAATAGATTTATTTTAACTCTCAATTGGCAGTTACTTATCGAGTGGAGTTGTAAGCAAAAGGGATAGATACAAGGAGATTAGATAATATTCAAGGTGGCTTTAAGCAACACAATCTATAGACTTTGGAAAGAAAGGAGCCCCATAATTTTACAAAGAGTCTTATAACTAGAAAAGAACGTTCTTAGTAGTATCATGCAGAATATAAGGTACTAACTAATAGCTTACAACTGTAATTAATGTGCAGCTATACTATGGTTTACAAATAAATACTTCCCCAAAGTGATCAGCTTATAAGAACAAATATCTAACCATTAGCTATAATATTTTAATTATATTGGTGTTGTATCACATGCCATGACACAAAAGCCTATTCATATGCATTGTATATTCTAAATTACAAGGTTTATTAAAACATTAATTCTCCTATTGGGCACCAAGCATTTAGAGTTAGCTAAATGATGTAGTAACTAACTCTATTTTGTACAGAACTCCATTTGGTAATGCAATTTATTTCAAATTTTACAAAATACTAAAATTTATTCCCTGGAGGAAGGTACTAAGCTAATCCTAAGTCATCTAAGGCTCAAAGAAAAGAATAAAAAATAAGTAAAAACTGCACAAGTGAACATGGAATTTAAATACAAGAATTTAAATTCAAGAATTGTAAAGTGAAAATTTCAATAAAATATAATCAAACTAAGCAGTCACATAGGTCATAATGGAGATCTATCAAGAGAGTTAATCAAGTTATGAGAGAGGGAATTTTACCTATCATTAATGCTAATCTAGCCATTTATGTGTTTACAGGATGTCGGTTCTGGATGATCATAAGGTTGATTACTCCTCTCAAATTAATTAAATCCTAAATTATAAACCCCTAATCAAATTATAGAACTTGCAATCTCTCAATTCACAAATTACCCATAATTCTAATAAGTTCTAAAGATCTCTAACAAACAATCGAGTCTCGCACAGGTTCTCTCTCTATGAAATTATCGACTAGAATGATTAAGTGGTCAATTAGATCACCTAATTAATCTGATCTAATCATTCATATTTGGCTCACCCTTTCAATTTGTTACGAAAGCATTCAATTACATTAATCAATAACAACACCCAAAATAATAAACACAAAAATAACTAAATCAACATTAACTCAAAGTAAAATCTCGAAGGAGAGTTTAAAACATTATCAACAACCTGAAATTCATTTCCATACAATCTATCTCAACTTTATATTTAAATGAAAAAGGAAATGAAGAGAAAATAGAACTTAGGTTGGACAAATCAGAAGGCAGTGGCATCGGGATACTACCTAATTAAGGGAGCAGTGGTGTCAGTATCCACTTCTTCTTCCTCCTTCCTATTCTTCTTCTCTCTCTCTCTTATTTTTCTCTCCCTTTAAGGCTTCCAAGAGTGGCTGAATGTAAAGCTCCCTCTTTCTATTCTTGATGTTCTGTTTATGTTCTTTTGTGTTTAGGGTTGAACTAGGATTTTTTTGAGGTCTGAAAGGTCCAAAAAAACCCTTAAAATGCGAAGTTTGGAAGTGACTGCGACTTACCCGACGCAGGCCATGATTGTGGCCTATATCAGGCCTTTCTATCATGATCACTTATAGGCCATGCAACTGGACCCAATTTGCTCTAAAACTCCTCCATTCTTTGATCTTTACCCTGAAACACTAACAAACAAATCAAGGTACCTCAAAAACATCATATTTAAGGTTAAAGGATTGTTCTAACCCATAAAACATTTAAAACACTTAAAACACAAATAAATAACAAACTAACACAATTCGACCCTAAACACATAATAAACAATTGAATAAATGGCTAAACACATATCAAACTATACCCTAAAATATGATGCATTTCACTCCTATCAACATCCCCACACTTAAACGTTTGCTTATCCGCAAGCAACTAAAACAACAAATAAAATAAAGCACAAAACACAAAACACACAATGCAAAAAATGAGGCAATGGCTTCAACTTCCCGAAATAAGTTAATTATAAACATATTCATTCAAGTTGTTCCAAATTATTAACATGTGAAATCCACATCTAAGCACCTTGGACTAATATACAACTAATCAAAAATTTAATGTTGAGTCTATTCACCCTTATCACTTGCACACACATATTGATAATGATTCAATCAAAACAAAAATGTAGTTATTCCTCAGTAGGTTTTCATGAAAAATCAAGCTACTAACAAGTTTGGTAAGCTTTTATTTGAAAACATTCTTTTTGTTGATTTTTCTTTAAGGGCATAAAGCTAGTCTTTTATGCGGAGGCAAACATTTGTGATGAATGTCAAACTGGTTACTCAATTAAGTCATGTTGTTATTAAGTTACTTGGTTGGAATGTCATTATAGCTTTTTACACGAAGGCACACATTTGTGATGCGTGTCGATTCAATTACTCAGTTATATCACATTCTCAACTGGCTACTAGCTATATTCATAACTCGAAGGCCAGTAGAAAATTATTTTAGTTAAATTTATATACCTTTTTAAACACAAAATGTTGCCTACCTTATTGCTTTATCTGATCATTCTCGTGAAAATGTACTAATCATGCCATTTATTTGATTGACCTAAAATTATAAATGAGTATGGCAAATTCCTAGGTGAATCGACTAACATTGTATCCTAATTAGCCAACATATTTAACCCTAAGTAACTTACTTCACTTATTTCGTAAGCTAATAATTCTTCACAACCTAAAAGACTATGTTTAAGGCCAATTCTATCCTATTATATCCTAGCGATTGATGCATTCACACAATTCACATCATGCAACCTAAATAAACTATCATACAATATGCAAAATTTGTACTCAAGGTAAAATCACACAACCCTCCCACACTTGAACAACACATTGTCCTCAATATGAGAAGGGTATACAAACACATTAACGGAAAATAAAACCCAATATATGAAAAACATAAGAAAAATACTACCAAAAATGAAAAGAAAATAGTTAGAACAGAAACTATTTATAGTGATGAAGGTGGTGATGGCAATAGTGTTGAGACCAAATCCACTTAACATTAAAAGTGTTTCCCTATCTTATAAGTGATTCAAGAAAGAAAAATAATTAGCAATCCAAATCATTCAAAACTTATTTTAGAATTTAAAGCAAACCTAACTACACAACAATTTAAATATAGCTACCAAACGTGCTAATTTAGGCATTAACTTAACCTCGCATCCTTTGAAGCTCATCCCATATCAATTATGAGTGGCTTGCTTCTACCCTTCTCATTCAACATCAATTTTGTAGCCTATGAGTAAGCTATAAATTGCAAAATGATCAGAAGGACAATATTGATAAAGTTGAGAAAACCAATTAATTTCAGTAATGTCATTTTCACTAACAAACTGTCAATAAAATAGGGAATAACGAAACTCCATGAATCTTCTATTAAGTCTAGCAGTTTGTTTGGTAAAAGAGTGAGCTGCTTTTATCCTTCCTTAGTCACTCCCTTTTTCTTTTTCTTCTTTTGCTTCACGAACAGAGACTTTTATGGCTTCTTCAAACTTAATGTTCGTTGTCATCTGTTCTTTATCCTCATACTCCTTTAAATATTTGACATCATCAACTCTTTTGAATGGTATTCTCGGTGGGTAATGCGGAGGAGGAATATAGGGAGGGTCCTCATTCTTTTCTTCATCCTTTTTCTGCTTCTCTTGATCTTTTACAAAGTGAGTTTTAGCTGGTCTATCTGTTAGTTCTCCTAACATTTTCTAACGACTAAGTATGATAGCCTTAACTTGCTCTCTTGGATATACTTCCGTGTTACTCAAAAGACTTCCCACACTTTTTGTAGATAACACATTGACAGTTGTTCCACTTAAACCTCTAGGTTAAGAATAGAAGAGGCATGAGTCCTTGTTATTTGTTCAATTTGCTCTTCTAACCTCTTCTGGGCCTCATCTATACTTATGAGCTTGTCCATGATCTTGTCTAGTTTGGAATCATAGTTATTGTTTTATCCTGTTGATATCCATGTGGCCCTTGATTTCTAAAATGTATCTCAATATTGTTAAACCAATGAAAATTTGGGTAGTTATGCCACCCCGACTGCTATGTGCTAAAATGAAGATTGCCATCACCCTAACCAACTTGTGCTTCATTAAAGTTGAATTACTCCACCTTGTTGTTTTCCCCTGAGAAGCAATCATTTGTGATTTAGCACTCTTATCCACATGACTCAAATTCATGCTATATGATATGATAGGAGAGGAAGAGGTGGCTTTTAGGCTAGTCAATTGCTTGGTTAGATTGTCAATCTCTTCCTACAATGTTGTCATCAAATTTGCAGCAATAATCATTCCTCCTAGGTCCCAAAAGGTTAATTGTTTTCTACTTCATTCTGATGTCCAAAGACAACTAATGTGTGCCATGTCTTCTAATAGATCGTGTGCTTTTTCATCTGTTTTCCTCATGAATGATCCTCCAGCAGCTGTGTATATGGTGCTCCCTGTGGGTGGATTAACTCTAGGGTAGAAGGATTGCAATAGGAATTCGTTGGGTAGGTTATGATAAGGACAGCTCTGTTGTAACTTCTTATACTACTCCTAAGCTTCATATAAAGACTCCCTATCATTTTGATAGAAATTGATAATTTCCTTTATTATTCTTGTTGTCTTGTTTAGAGGGAAATACTTATCTAGAAAAACTCGAACCAACTGCTCCCAAATTATGATGTCGGATGGTTGTAGAGAATTTAACTAGGCTTTGGCCCGATCCCTAAGTGTAAAGGGAAAGAGCCTCATCCTCTAACATCCTAATTTATCAAAAGATGTTGCAAATTTCTAAGAAATTAGCCAAATGAGCATTGGGATACTTATTGGCTAAACCATAAAATTGCACATTGGTTCGCAACATGTTTAGTAGTGATGGTTTGATCTCGAACATATTCACTTACACTGGTGGTCGTATAATCCCTTAACGATGGGCATTGAGCTGTGGCCTAATGAAATCCGTAAAGGTCTGTCACTCTCCATAATAAAAGATGGTGAAAAAGCCTTAGATTATAAGAATTAAACTAATTGACACCTCCTCGATAACGGTGCCAAAAACTTGATCATGTCGTTAGAGTTTTATAATTTATAAGCCCTCAAACATTGCAAATGCATAGGTCATGACTGTAGTATAAGAGGTGTCAATCCCATGAGCAAGGCACTAGCCTAATCCTAAATCGTCTAAAGCTCAAAGAAAAGAAATAAATACTGCATAAGTGAACAAGGAAAGTAAATACAAGAATTTAATTAAAGAATTGTAAAGCAAAAATTTCAACAAAACATAATTAAACTGAGCAGGCACACAGGTCACAATAGAAATCTATCAAGAGAGTTAATCAAGTTATTAGAGAGAAGATTTTACCTATCATTAATGCTAATATAGTCATTTATATGTTTAAAGGATGTCAGTTTTATACAGCTGTAGGTTAATTACTCTCTCTCGAGTTATAACCATTAAACCCTAAATTGTAAACCCTAATTGAATTATAAAACTTGCAATCTCTCAATTCACAAATTATCCATATTTCTAATTAGTTTTAAAACTCTTTAATAAACAATCAGGTCTTAAACAAGATCTCTCTCAATAAAATTATTGACTAGATTGATTAAGTGGTCAATTAGATCGCCTAACTCTCATTAATCCAATCTAATCATTTTTATCCGACTCACCCTCTCAGTTTGTTACTGAAACATGCAATTACATTAATCAATCAAAACACCAAAAATAATAAACACAAAAATAACTAAATCAACATTAACTCAAAGTAAAATCCCGAAGGAGAGTTTGGAACATTATCAACAACCTGAAATTCATTTCCATACGATCCATCTTAAATTTATACATTTAAATGAAAAAGGAAATGAAGAGAAAATGGAACTTAGGTTGGACAAATCGGGAAGGTAGCGGCGTCGGGATACCACCTGATCCAAGGAGCAGTGACATCAGGTTCACTTCTTCTTCCTCCTTCTTCCTCCTCTTCTTCTCTCTCTCTCTTCTTTTTCTCTCCCTTTAGGGCTTCCAAGATTAGCTGAATGTAATATTCCCTCTTTCTATTCTTGTTGTTCTCTTTATGTTCTTTTGTGTTTATGGTTGAATTAGGGTTTTTTCGGGGTCCAAAAGATCCAAAAAATTTGTCAAAACATTAATTTTGGAAATGGTTGCACATCTATCTGGCACAGGCCATGACTGTGTCAGGCCTTTCTGTCACAATCATAGCCTATGCAATTGGCCTCTTCGATCTTTACCCTAAAACACTAACAAACATATCAAGGTATCTCAAAAACATCATATTTAAGCTCAAAGGATTTTTCTAACCCATAAAACACTTAAAACATAAATAAATCACAAACTAACACAATTCTACCCTAAGCACATGCTAAATATGATGCTATTAATCCTAACAAAGGTTAATAGTCCAAAGGTGACAATTATAAATTCCAAGAATAAAAAGTAAATATTTTCTTAAACATTATGAGGTTCTATAACCATTTAATATAGTTAGGATGTTCCTAAAAAACATAATATAACTCGTTATAAAAGGGACCATTATGCATATAAGACATAAAAAATGAATAAATAATTAGCTTGGATTATGTTACTAAGTAGTATGAGCAATGACATTATATGCAAGTTCTAAAATTATGAGACAATTAAGGACATTTGATCATCTTTGATTACTCAATTTGGTGACACAACAATTACTAAAATTAAGGTTACTAACTATTAAGTTTAACACATATAATAAGCATATAACTATACAATGTAAAAGCATTTGAGGATGATAAGTGAGTGAATAGACATTGACCATGAGATATTTACTGGATGATAATTGCAAGTTATCGTTCTTTCCCTACCTTAAAGTTTCCATCATATGAAAATAAACCTAATTATGATGAGAGATTGGACTTCAACACTGCTTTTCATCCTCAAACAAATGTCTAGTCTGAGAGAACTATTCAAACTTTAGAGGATATGCTTAGGATGTGCGTTATTCATTTTAGTGGTCTTTGGGATTTGTGTTAACCGTTGATTTAATTTGCTTATAATAATAGTTACCATACTAGTATTGAAATGATTCCTTATAAAGCTTTCTATAGAAGAAAATACAGATCACTTCTATATTGTCAAATTGGTGAACGACAACTGATAGGACCTGAGTTAGTATAAATCACTTCTAAAAGGATCCATATTATTCAACAAAGATTGAAAATAGCTTTTAGTAGACAAAAGAGTTATGCGGATCTAAAAAGAAAATATGTGAGATTCTTAGTAGATGATGTGGTATTTTTTAAAATATCACCAGTAAAAGGAGTGATAAGGTTTGGTAAGAAAGGTAAACTAGCTCCAAGATATATTGGTCCATTTGAGATTAAATCTAGAGTGGGTAAAGTGGCACATAGGATGGTGTTATCGCCTACCCTGTTTAGAGTTCATCCTGTATTTCATGTGTCGATGTTAAGAAAGTATGTTTCAGATCCTTCTCATATCCTTCGGCCATGTAATATGGAGATTGATGGTGATTTAACATATGAAGAAAAACTTGTTGCCATAGTATATTATCAGATGTGTCAGCTAAGCTCAAGAGAGATACTAATGGTGAAAGTGTTATGGAGTAAACAAACGATCGATGACCATATGTAGGAGATAGAGCTGGATATACTGAGTCAATACCCACATCTATTTATAAGGTGAGATTTAACTTTTTTATAAAGAGGAGAGAATGTAATGATCCAAATTTTTGTTAAATTACTTATAATGGACTAATAAATAGAGAAGCATATAAAAGTATAAGTTAAGCTTAAGAAAGTTTAAGTTCATTTCTCTCTTAAACTCTTTTTCCTATAGGTTATTATTCACTCCTAACTTTCAAAACTCATAACTTCACCGTCTGACTACCATTTTTGATGATCTATGACCCTATAGAAAACTCTCAGGATGTTCTGCAAAACCCATATTAAAAAATGACTCAGATTTGGAGGAATCACAACTGGAAGTTTAGGTTCATTTAGGTAAGTTGTCGATCTCTTATTTTAATCATTTTTTGGTTAAATTAACACCATCATTGTGTCTAATGGCCCTAAAATGTAGGGAAGAAGGAAAACCTGACACCAATTGGCCTATTTTGTCAATGAACAAAAATGGGTCACCTTTCAGCTTTAAATCTTCGATTCTCATAAACAGGGAGGAGTTTCGACACGAGACCGGTGCCATTAGATTGCTGGAGGTTAGTTTGTCATTTATAGATAGGTGGTGAAGATGACTGTCCCTCTAGGGCCGATGCGTGTGTCAAACACTCAGGTGACAATGGTGATTTTCTAACCAGCCCAGAATTGGTCAAAAGTAATTTTAAATTTTCCAAAATATTATGTAGATCAATTTTTATAAAACCAAAGTATTGAATTATTCATAATTTGTGATATAAAAATTTAAAAAGGGTTATGTTCTTATAGAAATGCATGAAATTGATTAAATTGAGTTGTTCTTGATTAGAATTGAGAATATCTTGAAGTATTGAGGAGGGTGTATGGGCTTGAAATCGGTATAATTAAATTATGATTGGATTTATTATGAATTTTAACAATCTAAATGTGGACTCAGTTAGGCATGGACATATAGTTTGGAGACCCAAATTGAGCTGTAATTACTAGTAGTCATAGAAGTGTCTTTTCATTATAGGAATTACCCTTCTTTTAGAATGGGATGTTTGTTTTACAGGGGAAACTATGCCAAAATTTTCAGTAGGCTACTCATAAAACATGACATCATTGTTTTTTAATAGAAAATAGAACTCTTTAATATTGAGTCAAGGTTTTATTCTTAGAGTGCCTAAATTTGGTTTAGGTTTTAAATCCTAATGGTCCTTTCAACTTTTCTTTCTATCGATCAATCAAGAGCTGAACCTTCCACTTTAAGACACTAGAGTCGGCACGAAAGAGTGCATTCTAACTATGAGCTAATATTCATGGTTATGAACATGCATTAGAATTTCATATTCATCATGGAAATCACCATCATTTTCATATACACTCATGACTTTTATTTATATGGATTGACACAAGTATATATATTTTGGTTATGCAATGTTGTGCTTGTCTTATTATATGATAATGTAACACACCACTCTCATAGAGCATCTACCCAGCATACCAGAGTATATCCGAGCACATACCCTATGGGATGGCATGTTGGACCATATCACATTATCTTAATTATAGCTTCTCATATATCACAAGATTCTCAAAGATCATACTTCTCATTCCATTAACAAATATAAACATACATTGTCATTACAATTCATAACATATGAGAGTCTACAACTCCATACAAAGTGTGCCATATGAAATGGGATGCTAAACCAAAATATCCTAACTGGACTCATCAGTGTCAGCAGACTAGACCTTTAAGCCATTTTGCCCCCAAAATGCAGGTACTATCTCTCTACTTTATCAACTTAGGAGCTAGCACTCCTTTAGATATTTTCATTACAATTCATAACATATGAGAGTCGACAACTCTATACAAAGTATGCTACATGGAATGGGATGCTAAACCAAAATATCCTAACTGGACTCATTAGTGTTAGATGACCAGACCTTTGAGCCATATTATACCCAAAATGCAGGTACTATATCTCTACTTTATCAACCTAAAAGGTAGCACTCCTTTAGACCTGAAAAATAATGTTGCAATTTTGATAAGTTTGCAAACTCAGTGAGTTAACAATCATCGATGTGCTTACTCATGTCAGAACGTAATAACAATTATAAAGTCCAATTCATCAAACATAACATATGATACAGTAATTCATACCACATCACGTTCTTCAGATATAGGTAATTCAATATTTCACCTCAGTTCAATAAGGCATTTTAATTCAATCATTAAATAGGGCATATCAAATTGATCATTTAATATACTCAAAGTATATATGTCTCCACTTCATTTTCACTTCTGAGACCGAGCATCTATACTATCCCATACCTATTGAAGATACCGAGCTCATTTTTATCCCATATCTATTATAGATACCCGGCTCATTACATATAAGCTTAAGGCTCTTTATCACATTTCTGAGCTTAAAGCTCTTTTTCACACTTTGACTACTCCGTTCACAACTCTTTTATCTGTTTATGCATTTCAATATAATGGGATGTGATAGTTTGCAAATTTTACATTCAGTATTCATCATTCGACGCACACAAGTCATATATCGCTTCCTTCAGATCTAAGTCTGGTATTCGTGTTCTAGTTATCCACACATTCCACATTGCACATATAATTGGAAAAGCACTTCTAATACATTCTCAAATATCACGCTCCTAAAACTATCAATATCTGCAATCATAACATTCATATAAATAACAATTCAATAATTAAAAGTTAATCAAAATCAATTCATTCATAGTGAGAAACATCCAAGTTGACTCACTACACATATAATTCTAACAGACTCACATATATAATTGAGTTTACAAATATAGGTTGAATTGCAGTATGCTCTAATAAGCTATTGCCTTGACGATCCAATAATGTCTGGGTGCTGACATCGACTTGAGTATCTATAGTCATGCAACACATATATAGTTCATACATCATTAAGTTATTTAATTAAATGAATATACAGTCATGCACA
This sequence comes from Erythroxylum carthagenense, assembly GCA_026413575.1. Taxonomy (NCBI): domain Eukaryota; kingdom Viridiplantae; phylum Streptophyta; class Magnoliopsida; order Malpighiales; family Erythroxylaceae; genus Erythroxylum; species Erythroxylum carthagenense. The sequence goes on along the minus strand of JANZLD010000237.1, from coordinate 27,770,231 downwards.
TCTATATGTGTCATGTTCCATACGTGCTCAATTGATGTTCCGGGTATGTAACTTTATGCAAAGACCTTAATCCCTCCATCATACATTTATTTAAATTCCCATTCATACTACCTTCATGTTCTTCAATATACATTTACCCATTTAGGTTCATCTAGGCCCTAATCAACTCCAAAGATACCAAATTAGAGTGACTTATCATCATTTATTTCAATGATTGCATAAAATTAAGCTCATCATTCCAAGGCATAACCCACAGTTGTGGGTGACCTTCCCACGATTGTAACAGAATTTAAACATCCAGGCCACGATCATGCAATAAGAGCCATGATCATGCATTTGAGGGCCACAAACAAGCCCTGCATTCTTCCCTCACCCTTCCACAAATTCATCAACCCTAAAGACATATCAAACACTTGCTCCTTTCCACAATTCATACCTTTATATGTAAGTTCAATTCGTGCAAATTTCAACTACCATATTAGCTAATTAAATCTCCTCAATACCTTACTTACTTAGTCATTCACCTGATATTATTATACATGTAACCCTAACTTTGTCAACTTCAATAACACTTCAATAACATCCCTTTTTAATATAACCTCACCCTCATGTATAATTCAAATCTCTACCTAAACCACCTATACAATATACTATTTTCCATTATCAAAAGCAAAACAGAAACCCTCCATTCATTCATTCATTAAATTTTAGCACAACTTCGTCATCAATACTATATGTAATACATCCCAATTCAATCATCATGAATGTTATGCTAACATATATCATAATAGGGCAAGAAATCACTTACTTATTTAGCACAAAGCTTCCTCAATTACCAAGCTATCCTAACCTTCCAAGCTTGTAAACATAAAGCATATTATAAGAACAAGATGAAAACACAAAGGGACTGCAACAATAAGATAAAGACAGTTTGATGACCCAAAAGTAGTTGAATTTGAGACAAAGAAGGTGGTTAGAACTATTGAAGGATTATGACTTGATGATAGAATATCATCCAAGGAAAGCTAATGTAGTAGCGGATGCACTGAGTAGAAAATCAACTATGGCACACGTGGAGATAGTTTACCTTCCTTTGATGAAGGAATTAGCCAAAATCAGGGTGACATTGAGACAAGCTGAATCTGGTTATGTATTGGCTAATTTTAAAGTAAGGCCAGTATTGAATGAGAAGATTAAGGAGTTGCAGGAGCAAGATGAGTATTTGAGCAGGCTTAGAGAAGAGATTAAAAGTGGTAAACATTCTGAAATAGAGGTAAGGGAAGACAGATTGATGGTGGTAGGAAACAAACTAGGTATTCCTAATATGCAAGAGTTGAAAGATAGGATTCTTAATGAGGCACATAATGCGCCTTATGCAATGCACCCAGGAAGTACGAGAATGTATAGAAATTTGAAGGAGCATTTCTAGGGGAAAGGAATGAAGAAAGAAGTCACAGAATATGCTAAAAGATGATTAGTGTGCCAGCAAGTCAAAGTTAAACACTAGGCACCTTTATGCAAGCTTAAACCTTTGTCGATTCCATAATGGAAATGGGAGAAGATTACAATGGATTTCTTGACAGAGTTACCGACAACTAGCAGGAAGCATGATGCAATATAGGTGATTGTTGATAGGTTGACTAAGTCAGCACATTTCTTGCCAATTAAGCAAAAAAATTCTTTGAATGCTTTAGCCAATAAATACATAGATGAGATAATTAGGCTTTGTGGGATTCTAAGTTTGATAGTCTTGGATAGAGATCCCAGATTCACCTCCAAATTTTAGGAAAGCTTACAAGAGGCTTTAGGAACTAAGTTGTACTTTAGTACAGCTTTCCATCCACAGACCAATGGACAATCGGAGAGGACAATACGAACTTTGGAAGCAATGTTGAGAGCTTATGCTATAGATTTTAAGGGCTTATAGGATGATCATATACCTCTAATTGAATTTGCTTATAATAATTCCTATCACTCGGGAATTCAGATGGCACCTTATGAAGCTTTGTATGGTAGGAGGTGCAGAACTCCTATTTGTTGGGATGAGGATGGTCAAAGGAGGCTTTTAGGACCTAAATTGGTACAAGTCACAGTTGATAAGATTAAAATGGTGAAATAAAGACTTAAAGCAGCTCAAGACATAATGAAGAACTATACGGATGCACATAGAAAGCAGATGAAATTTGAAGTTAGAGACAAAGTGTTTATTAGAGCTTCTCCAGGAGTTTTGAGATTTGGTAAGAAGGGCAAGCTTAGTCCAAGATATATATGCCCATATGAGATCATTGAGAAGATTGGGCCTTTAGCCTACAAGTTAGCTTTGCCATTGGAATTATCTAAGATTCACAATGTTTTCCATATATCGATGTTAAAGAAGTACCGATCAGATCCTTCACATATAGTCCAACCTTCAGAGGTTCACTTAAGGGAGGATTTGACATATGAGGAGCAGCCAGTGGAGATCCTAGATTCAAAGGAAAGGTTTTGAGAAACAAGATTGTAAAGCTGGTTAAAATCTTACGGAAGAATTATTCGACAGAGGAGGCAACATAGGAGCCTTTGGAAACAATGAAGGAGAAGTATCCGCATCTCTTCAATGTCTCAGGTAAGAATTTTGAGGACAAAATTCTTTTAGAAGGAGAATTATTGGACCCCAAAATTTTTTATTATGATTGACTTATTTTTTTCATTATTTTTAGAGTTGAGTCATTAAATTAGCAAGTATGAATAGAAATTTGAAATTTGAAATTAAAATGAAGTGTTAGAATTAAGTTAGTTTAAGTAGTTAGTAGGCTTATGTTAAACAAAAGGAGGGGTAAATATGGAAAGCCTAGTTTAAAGAGGAGAAAAATGGGAAGAAAGACTAATAAAATGGCCTTGAATTAGAAAAAGGGAAGAGAGAATCGTAAGAAGTCATAGAGAAGGGAGAAAAAACATAGACAAAGAGGAGAAGGAGAAAATAGTGGGAGAAGCTAAGAAAGGGAAGAAAGAAGAAGAAGAGAAGAGAAATCGCCTTATCAAGGTAAGTTCATCTTTTTCTTCTTGCTTTGTTAGAGAAAGAGTTAGAGAGAGAAAGGGTTTTATGTAGAGAAAGGGTGTTGTATTGGAAGAAGATGATTTAAGAGAACTCATTTGATTTTAGGATTTCTAAACTAGGTGTTGGTGTTTTTAATTTAGATAAACCATGGGTAAGTTAGTGCTAAGCTCAATTTAGCAATTATTTCATTTTTATGATTTTGAAGCTTTATGAATTTTTTGGAAAATTGGATTGAATGGAAATTTTGATTTATCTAGGAAATCAAGGAAACCCAATTCAAGAGCAATAGGAAAGGCAAGCTTGATTTGGATTTTGCAAGCTAATTAGGTGGGTAATTTATTTATAGTTATTGTGTAATGAGTAAAATGCCTTGTGTGTGTATTGTGTGCTAAAATGACTTGCTTTGAAATGTTGTGATGTGGAAATTACATTATGATGTATGGAATTTGATAAAATTGAATTGTGAATATGATTATGCTATGCATTGGAATTGTATCATGGCATTTTGATTAAATGGAAAGAAGAAAAAACATGAGAATATGAACTTGTGATTGATTGAATTGAGCATGAGATTTGATTGTGTTTAACCAAGAGAGGAACCGTTTCTTAGTCACGTGCATGTCGACATAAAGCCTTCTCCCGGCTGCCCGCTTATGGCACATGAGATTCGAAAAGTGGACTCGTTTCATTCATGGTGTAAATTTTGATTTCTCCATTTTCTTCCACGAAACTCTCGAGCCATTTGTTTGTGCATTTGCATTTTGATATGTTAAGTATAATGAAATTTGCGTGTTATGCTTTGATGATAAATTACATGCAATATGTTTCATGTGATAATGTATTAAACTATGAGTTATGAATTGAAATTGTTAATGTTGAACTTACATTGCTAGATTAAGATAAGATATGCATATATGAATATTCACATATATGGTTGATTGTGTGGCTCATTGCCAATGGCTATAAATATATTAGCCATTGAGCTGTGTAGCTCAACCCAATATTTTTCCCACTCCTCAAGTGTAGAACGAGAAGATTTGCAATCTTTGCAAGGCATTTGGAAACTCCAAGATAACTAGAAATCTTTAGTTACTAAGTTAGTGATTAGACTTGTAGATAGCTTTATAAGCAAATCAAACATTGAGCATCCAATGTATTTTGTATCTTGTGTTAAGCCTTTGATGTAATGTTGATACATAATTAAAGCTATGTATGGACTTCATTTTGATTTAGAAATGAATTGAGAATTGAAGAAGTTTCCAATGTGTATGCATATATTTCTCTTGTAGTTGTACATTTCATATTTCAATTTTTCCATAGGGGTAAAATTATGTTCTAATTTCAGGGGAAAAACTAGATTAATCTAGGTTAAATTAGATAAAGTAGTCTTCTTGTAAGTTGTAGCTTATCCTATCATATTTCCAATGATATAAAGTACATAAATTTGGATATCGGAGTTGAGAGATATGAGCATTATAAGTGGTGATGCTGCATGGGATGTAAACACAGGACAGCTATGGTAAATGGTGAGAATTAGTTGTTTTGATGAATCAAATGAGTAGGGGTTAGTGGATTTAATGAAACAAAGTTGGTGTTTGAATTGATATGAAGTGGTATTGCATTTGAAGGGGTGAATTTGAGAAGATTATGAGTGAAAGTAATCATAGAAAGGTTGTAGGAATCATTGGAGAGGCTTTGGAGGGGTTTGGGCATCCCCTAAGTCCGTTAGAGGGACTTTAGGTCCATTAAATGGACCTTTTCAAGTTTGTGAGGACCCTTAGCATCACTCATGTCTATTTAACAGACATTAAGTCCATTAAACGGACTTTCTTGGGTTAAAAATGACCCCCAACCCCATGTATGTCCATTAGGCAGACATCTATGTCCGTT
>JANZLD010000237.1:27729804-27743697 GCA_026413575.1 Erythroxylum carthagenense | reverse complement strand
AATTATTATTGGATGACTGTAATAAATGAAAATGACTAATTGTGAATATGGGCTCAAGTTTCTTACTGTTTATGCTGCGTTAATGAATGGTTCAAAAAAACAAGAAGAGAGGAGAAAATGTTATACTGAGTTTTAATCGACTGATGTAGTACGCCACCCTCGCGGGACACAGACTCGGATATCATTAATGATATCGAGTTCGGGTCACTCGGGAGGGGGGTGATACAAGGAGTGTATAAAATTTTTTAGAATCTTCTTTTCAGATCTCTTTTCACTGAGTACTTCATCTGTCTTCTTTCTTTCCGACGATTTGATGGATGTTTGTTAGTAACCTTTGACTCTAGAGCCGCAGTAGTCTTGTATTTGTTAGATTTTTCCTTGTATTAACTATCTCAATGTTGTAGCAAATTGTGGAATGTTTATTGTTAAAGTTGTTTGATTATTACAATTATGAGTTTGATCATTTTGGAAATTTATCTTTATTGTAGATATAGGGATTTGATGGTATTTTAGGCTTGCTAAGGTCTAATAAACCTTGAGTTTACTACTCTTTTAGCATCGGTCACGGTCCAAGCTTAGGGTTGTGATAAAAAGGAAAAAGCTAATACTTAGAGAAAGTTTTGCTCTTTGTCGAATAGCAATTGGCATTCCAAAATCCCTAGAAGATTACTTATAAAGTTCTATTTGTGAACTCGAGAGATCTTACATCATCTCATGGGCAACAACTATTGTAATAGTTAATAGCTTTCCCCTATTAACTTTAACTTTCTTTGTAAAACCTTGTTTGAAATAGACACACTAGGATTCAAAAATGCCTCAGTTGAGTAAAATTGCCTTTTCCATCTGTCATTCATGACTACAAGATAAGGTGTGTACAAAGAAGGGCTATTTTTCATAATGGCCTTAATTGTTTCCTTCGCCTTCTCTATGACATCAAAAAAATAACCCATTATTGCCTTTTCATCACTATCAGTCAAACAAAGCACCCTCATCAAAGAATCACAAACTCGGATAAAAAATTAGCATTGCGACCAAAATTTAGTATCTCTAAGTATAATTCTAGAAAGCTCCAATCCAACATTAGATCCACCATATTAAGATACAACACATTTATCACTTGTAAACATCTATCTCAAGTCTTTCTTCATCATAATAAAACACTGAAGTGATAAGAAATTTGTTGCAGATCTTGTCACAACGGAACGACACAAATTCCTATCCTTTCTCATTAAATTAAACATCCATGCACGATTATAGATTAACTTGGTCACCTTTGCACAGTCTCGTCAATAATAGGGAAATACCTAGCATCCCCTATATTTTTCAGCATTAAATCAATGCAATATGCAACACAAGGAGTCTAAAAAAAAATTATACTTAATTTGTAACCTTCTTCCTCCTCTTTATAAGAATAATTATTGTCAATAAGGAACTGAACAATATTTTCTAACCCTACTTCATTCGTAACTTTATCGAATATCTCAAATAAAGTATCAATATTCCTAACAAAGCCATATACATCAATAAACTTGAAAAACATTGAGTCCTTTACATAATAAACTAGAAAATTAATAATAGGCTTATGTCTCCTATTTTTCCAACCATCATACATGATTGAACATCCATAAATAGCCCAATCCATTCTTCTTTCTTCCCAATAACTTTTAATTTCAGAAACGAAGCAACTCAAAATTTTACATTTGTAGTCATCAATAAAAGGAGCTTTATATCCCGGATCGTAAGAGGCTATAGTATCTACTATAGGCTGTTAATAGTAAGATTGGGAAGCATTGAATGCTGCACCTATATCATATCATCATCTAATTATTGTCATATTTACATTGTGAGACGCATCTCTTGATTGCATGGCACTATTAATTGAAAGCTGGGCTCTAGGAGTTATTCGTGGTGCAAAAAAATTCGTCATCTACCTTTTTCTTGTCTGAACATCAAGTCTAGATGCAACATTCACTTACTGCTGGGAAGAAATACTACCTCTACCACTACCACCTTTAAAATTTCTACTATCATCATGAAAACTAGTAAACGAACTTCTACTACCAATTTCATAATGCAATCTCTCCCTTTTATCCTTCTCGTGATGATATTATTCAAGCAAAGTTTTCATTTGTCACTTCACAAAATGACTTACTTTTTTACAGGGTTTCACATCACTTTTAACCCCAAATAAATGCTTATTTAATAAGTTATTCCTCCACCTTTCAAATACTTGTTACAAAACAAGTAAATAGTGTGGTTCTTTATACCGAGAACCAATGTAGCATGAGCCTAAGTTGGATTATTGTATCTTTCTGAAGTAGTTTGATCGGGAGTACTTAAACTTTCTTCAATTTATTTGAAAAAATAAATGAAGATATATATCAAAATAAAGATCACATAATTTCATTACACAATACTCATGTCCATCTTACACAATATAACTCATTTTTATATGATTACATCATATAAAATTCAATTTCATTCAACATAATTCAATTTCATCCAACAAAATTTACCTATAAGTCCAAAAGAAACAATTCAAGGATTCAATATGCACAATTACACAATACACATATCCATTTTATATAAAATAACTCATTTTGTATGATTACATTATATAAAATTCAATTTCATCCAACACAATTCACCATAAGTTAAAAACTAACAATTCAAGTATTCAACATATAATTACACAATACACAAGTTCATCTTATATAATATAATTCATTTTATATAATTACATGATACATAATTCAATTTCATCCAACATAATTCGCCATAAGTCAAAAATTAACAATCGAAGTATTCAACATACATAATTACACAATAACACATCCCATATATTTAAGATATCACAATCAAGTTTTAACAACTTGTTTTCTTTTTTGAAAAATTTTAGTTAACAACTCGTTCTTACCATCTTTTCAATTATAGAAATTGCAAGCATGCAATAGTAATATTGTCTCCACATTTTTATCTACACACATCACATATATGTTATACGTTTTAAGAATTTTTCACTTTATTTATGTTGAAATATATGATTCATAAATTTGAATATATGGTGTAAGAAACTAGGAATGAAATAATGAATTTATTTGTGGACTATAAAGAATAGATATATATCACTCCCATTATACCTGAGTTGCAAAATAATAACAACTTGAATGTTCAATTCAATACTCTCTAAAAGAAGCATTAGACATCGCATTCCTCATTTGGTATAAAGTCATTATGTTATGTTGATTTTATGAACTCTTATTATAACAATAGACTTACGTTTTGTAATGTCATGAATATTGATATACATGACATGAGAATCTTATTAGGGCTTAGTCATTTATTTGTAATAAAGATCTTAGGATTTAATTAGTATGATTATTGTGATGGTCCCAAACAGGTAATTTGAGTGGCAAAAAGTGAACACGTATATTGCTATGAACCGAAAAGATAAAGCTTCATAATTACAACATTATTAAAACTTGATTGTGATATCATAAATATATGGGAAATTGTTAAAACTTAATTTCCAAGAATTTCAACTATTACAATTCACTAAACATATATAAACATATTTCATTTCTAACAATGTTCAACAATTTTAATTTAACAATTACAAAACGTATATAAACAATTTCCATTTCCAACAATTTTATTTCCATTTTGAGCAGTTCCGTATCCGACAATTTTGAACAATTTCATTTCTAACAATTTTGAACAATTTTATTCTAACAATTTTGAACAATTTCAACTCAAACATGACAAAATATGTATAAACAATTTTTATTTCTAATAATTACAATTTTCATTTATAACAATTTCCAACAATTTCAATTAAGCTATTACAAAACATATATAAATAATTTCTAACAATTCTACTTCGAACAATTTCAATTCAAATATCATAAAATATACATAAACAATTTCATTTTCGACCATTCTATTTCTAACAATTTTCAACATTTAATTTCTAACAATTTCAATTCAACGGTCACAAAACATACATAAATAATTTATATTTTTGAAAATTTCTTTTCCGACAATTTATATATATAATAATTTCTGACAATTTTCAATAATTTTAATTCAACCATCCAGTACCACTAACTTTAATACGGTTTTGTTTTTCAGCTAATATAGTATCTTGCGACGAGTATTGACTAGTACGAAACAGTATTTACATCGCTACTAGAGAGTAACTCTGTAATTCTTTTGTGTCTTGTCTGTCCTTTTACATAATGTGGAGAAGTAGAAGATGAGATTTCAATCTTGATTTAGACTTTCAACAGTTTCCGGACGGTTAGAGATCACTAGGCATAGCTCTTGTAAACCATCGACCTTAATCAAGAAAGGCCAACGGTTTGGATCCTAGCAACACAGTGAAATGCATTCGAGCTATCCACATATGAACGGAATCGCAACATCCAATCAAATTAAACTCGTTATCCAAAACATTGGACTTGCCACTTACACACTTTTCTTTGGCGTTCACCGATGACAAAATTACAAAAACAATGGCGCTTAACATCAACATCTCTTCGTGTACCAAAATCCCACCAAAACCTCCTGTTCCCTCGTCAAAGCCTTCTATTTCAATCCCTCGTCCTCTTTCTATCTCCCCTTCGCGCTCTTGTACGCCCCTGGTACTAAGTTCTGTTCTTTAATCCTTGTTTGTTTCCCTGCTCTGTTGTTTCATTTCTTGGATCAAGTTTTATCCTTTCCATTTTAATCCTTGAACAGGTGGTTTTTCTAAACAATAAAGTAGAAGACTTTGCCAAGACCAGCTTGCTTGCTGTCCTCTCTGCTTCAATTTTCTTTGTTGACCCCGCTCTAGCTTTTAAGGTAATGATTAAGCATTTGATGGTTCTGAAAGTCCTTATCATTTTTGTTTCCTTTTGGGTTGTAATTACTTGAACTTTTAATTGATATTGTAATGTGTGTTGGATATAGGGTGGTGGCCCTTACGGTGCTGAAGTTACTAGAGGACAGGATCTCACCGGAAAGGATTTTAGTGGCAAGACTTTAATCAAACAGGATTTTAAGACGGTATTGTGTGATGGGATTTCTTTCACTGAGTTCAAAGTTTGTGTCTTTTGTTCTTGAATGTATCAGGTTTTTTGCGTTCCTGTTTCAGTCTATACTAAGACAAGCTAATTTCAAAGGTGCGAAGTTACTCGGTGCTAGTTTCTTTGATGCTGATTTGACAGGTTTTTCCTCCAATCCCATTGCACTTGCACATATATAATTTAGGATAATTCCATCAGCAGTTTTTGAAAGATATAGGAGCCAGGCCTTGTTCATTAAATTGGAGACCGGCTAAGAAAAGGTGAACCCCGAACCTCTTACAGAAGTGGGGATTTGGTGACATTATCATCTGTTATTCCCTCTACGGTAATTGTTAGTGCGTACGGTCAACCAGGAAACGTCTAACATCGGAAGCCAAAATTGCCTTGTATTGAATTACAAGTTGTTCTCAAAGTTAGCATTGGCATATAATGAAGGTGCCAACCGAAAAATAATAATAATAATAAGACATTGTGCTCCTGGAGTTATTACATACTACCCTTATAATAAAAGGTGAAATTTCGTTGTTGTGTGCTATTTTGATAAGTCTGGTACTGCGATTTTTCTTATCCCATGTGCAATATTTTACCTGTTCTTCTTCTAAACGAGTGCTTTCTTGGATATGATACAGGGGCCGATCTTTCAGATTCTGACCTTAGGGGTGCAGATTTTTCCTTGGCAAATGTGACAAAGGTAATAGCATCCTTATCCAGATGCCGCATTGAATCGCAGGACTGTAATATATAATTTATACGCAAATAGACAATGTTCTTGTCTAAAACAGAAGGAGAACCAAGATCTTACAGATAGAAAGCCTTTACGGATAGAATAGTGCAGTGCCGTATATGCATACTTTAGTTTGCACCTTTGTAATGGTCTTAGCTAGTGCCAACCTGCATATATTATTCTAATTCCTATTAATGTTGGTATCTTCTGTAGTGGTCAACCAGATCTAAAGTCTAGCTAATATTTCCACTTTACACACCATGAGCACATTGCAGGCAAATTTAAGCAATGCTAACCTGGAAGGTGCACTTGCGACTGGCAACACTTCTTTTAGGGGAGCAAACATAACAGGAGCAGGTACGTGGAAGCTACTACGATCTTTGCGTTCAGTGTCTTGAACATGTTTTTCTCGTGGAGCTGTCATGATCATCCGATATAAACCTTTTAGGAGTAGGGAAATTTGTGTTTGTGGATCGCCCCACGTTGAGTCAATTGGCACGTTGTTGTTCTAACAATATAATGCGGTCCTTGGATGCTTATCATTTGCGTGCAACTAATCAGGAACTTCCAAATAGCATTACCATGTGTATGATGTATGTGCTTAGAATTAAAATACTGTGGCTGCGGATCATCTCTGAGTTGTTAAAAATACTACAGCACCAAGATTTTAATACTCTTCCGGTTCTGGGAGTAAAGCCTTAGTCATTGTCAACAAAACTTTTAATCGGAGTAAATATCCAATTATCAGATATTAGCTTATATAGGCTTTATGTTAAAGAGAATTTATTTTTTTACCACTGATTCTTGTGTTTCACAAGATAGCTGGTGCTATTGCTGATCGATTTTGTATCATTTTATTTGTCAGATTTCACTGACGTGCCTTTGAGAGAGGATCAGCGGGAATACCTATGCAAAGTTGCAGATGGGTAAATGGATATGTTCTTTAATATTGATATTGGTGTCCTTGGATTAGTGTTAAGTTGACAATGAAATGGGCATTGGCCACTTTTCCTCAGGGAGAATCCGTCAACTGGAAATGCAACACGTGACACATTGCTCTGCAACTAGTGCTTTCCTTTTTTCCTTAGCATTTGTGCATACACGCTGCAATTTGCTTTGTAGCTGAGGTTTGCTCATACTTTTCTTGTAAAATACATAGTCCACATGATAGCTTTTTTGTTAATATTCGTTTTTCATTCCAATACATCAAATATCTATCATGAATCAGAAGATTAATTTTTTCACCTATTCGGTATCGGGGTTGTCCACCCCCTATTGAAAAGAAGCTGCCCAACAAGAAAATATGGAAACCAATCTCCTCTCCTTTTCTACTTTAAAATCACATTCTGGGTCTCTTTTTCTCCTCTTTTTTGTTTAGTTTTGTCAGAAAGCATCAATCATAGTCTCTAGTTTTACAAACATATATTGCCTTCACAAGCAACTTTGACGCTCAAGTTGCCAGTAAAGTAACTTTCTTCTCAACTTGGACCAGTTCCTGCTACCTGCCACATGTTTTGTAGATTTGACTGGAGGAATTTGAAGGATTTGGCAGCCATTACATGGTTAATGTCCTAGTTGCACCGCATTCAAGCTGCACATCATCAATCATTCTTGCAACCAAATAGGTACAGGATTGATCGCCCACACTGTTGGTACATACGGGGAAAAAAAAATTTCTTGCGCTTTATGTACCTTGAATTTGTGTACTGATCTGCGAGGCCATATTGGCTGGCAGCTAGTGGCATGGTGCTTCTATTCAACTGCCATCACAGAAAAGGCATCTAAAATTCTTTCTTTTCACCATTTGTTTACCCTAATCATGTATTGGTTTACGTGCCTTAACTATTGGTTCGCAAATATTCATTCACAATTATAGAGTAGCCTATTAAGAGACTTTAAAAGTGAAACTGGAATAATTCTCTCTCCTCCGAAGGAAATAGGATCTGTAGTACTAATAAATAGAAGGAAAGCCAAAAGAATATTTGGCGAACCTAGCCGTCAACTATAAACATTGAAAACCATTGTGCCTGTTCCCAACTCATCTCTCGTTGAGTGACTTGTCCATAGGATTGAATAGTAGATCTATATGAACAGGAGAACAGCGTCAAAGGGGCCAACCTACCTCTAAGCAGTAACAGTTTCCCCCGGCCTGCAATTTCGTATCCTAATGTGCATAATGCCCTTCTGGATCCGTACTAACTCACAGCACTGCCTTCGCAGTGCCCGACCCTGCACATTCATAAGCGTCAAAAGCACAATTGTCAGACACTTAAAAAGTTGAGTCCGTTCCATGATACTCGTGCTTCAAATCTCGAAAGTTACATCCACCATAAAAGGTGTATAGCTCATACGCTCTCACAATAAATGCCAAAAAACATTCACGTTTCGGAATGATCTATTTAATATTCTAAGCGTGGAAATTCTAGCTAGGTTTTAAATTTCGATTAAAGGTGTTTACTTTTTATTAAAAGAAATCATACGAATATAAGAATATGTATCATGTATGTATAATTTCATGTATAGCCTAACCTTGGTCCAATAGTTTGGGTCCATCTTAACTGTTGAAACGAGTATTCCACGTACTGACAATGCTTGTCTATACTGTGCACTGTTACACTCCTTCCCTGGAGTATAAGCAAGCCTTTTGTAACCGGTCAAGGTCCCTCTATCTCCAACTCCATTAGTACGATTCAACATGAAGATAAGGGGTCGTTCACAGGGGTTAGGACTCATAGGTCGGACGTCGAATGTGAATGGTCCATCACTGGCGCTCCTCCAAGTCTTAAACGTCTGCAATGGTTTCTGCAAGTCCATAGCTGGCAATAACAGTGGGTAGAGCTGAACCGTGTAGCCCCACGATACTGATATTGACCATATGTGCTTGTAGTCGTGACAGAAAGTTTGTTGTAGGATTCGGGGTGGATCTAAATGGTACGCTGTCATTAGAGTCCTGAGTGAGTGTACCTTGTCTTGATCAGGAAATAACGAGCTCAAATGATCAAGGTGATGAAGTGATACAAGTGGGGCTGGTGGGTGTGCTGCTAGTAGACCATATGGGTTCCCTCTAATGTCCAGCTGAAAATTCAGGACACAGAAACAGTCAGTCCCTGTCCTAACAAAAGTTTAAAGAACAAAAATAATATCCCATATATCTTTTACAGCTGCTGCTCAACTTTCCACCGGAAAACTTTAACTGCTGCAGTTAAAATGCACGAGGAAGTAAGCTTCTTTAGAAATTACAAGACCAGAATTGCATTATGTATCCATGTCTCTCGACAAGTGTGTATGGTGAGAAGTTGAAAAAGTACCTTTCGTCCCTCCCCCAGGGCCCCAAGAACCATTAATTCTTATTTTATGCACTCTGTTCGACGCTACTACGTGTCAACCAAAGCATGGAAATTGGTGTTTTAGCTGAACAAAGCACCAAGAACTTTTACTTTAATGTTGTCAAACTCAAAAGCAAGCCCACCCTTTTCCCCGAGAGCATATGAAAGGGGCGTGAAATTCTCCGTTCCGTTTACTCGAGTTCCATTCTATGCCAACAACTATTACCCACAAAGTTTACAATAAATAAATGAGATAAAAAATATTGTGGATGAGAATTATTGAGAAACAGGCACGGACATTCTGTTCCCAAAGAAAGGCATTACAGTATTTTTCAAACCTGCGACGGTTTGTTACTGCCAGGTAGCATAGAACCAAAAAGAAAAGAAAACGAATAAAGAAACAGGTGGCATAGCTACTGTCATTGTTCGGTAATTATCGTAAGTTCGTAACCATTATCATCATTATATCTTAAAGTTTCGTAATAAAATAGGACTTAAGAATGTTTGATAATAAGCAGTTTTATTCTTATATTATAAAGAAGTTGTTTTTAATAAACTCATATACAAATATGATAAGAATAATATAGATGCAGATTGAAAAAGTAAATCCGAAAAGAATTCAACTGAAAAGATAAATAATGAATATAATAATTAATACAGAAAATATTAAAATTAAAATAGATAATATTAATTGTAATGATAATAATAATAATAATAATAATAAGAAGGAAACTAAAAAGAGAATCCAACCAGTAGAACCGTTGAAGGAATAGTTAGCAAGTGTGCTACTTTATGGAACCAGAACCAGATAGATCAACCCATTCGAATTCAAAATAAATCTGACAAGCAGATGTTCCAAATGGATCCTGACGGTATCTTACGACACGTTGTCGTTTCTAGTAGCCCCCTCGCATGCATGTTGCGATTTTCCAAACCAATAAACAGTTAGGACACGTGGCCTCAACACAAACCTTGACGAACAAATAAAGCTTACAGACTCGAATGTTGACTTACCATCCACCGCATAACGGAAAAAACATAACAACTCAAACAAAATAGAAGTGAACAAACAAATCGAACAAACACGCAACGTACCTGGTGGAACCCCGGTTCTTTGGTGAGCCCGACGCCGATCTCAGTGATACACGCCCATATGCGCTGATCAGAGCCGTAGAAATAAAAGTAACGGTCAAGACAACCATCGAATATAGACACTAATCTTTCCGCTAGAGGGTAGCTGATTGCAAACCCACCGCCACCAAAAGCCATATCATAGGTGTGCATCACATCTTGTTCTACGCTCTCAGAATTTCCTCCAATGTACCACATCTGATTATGATCATACTTGCCTAACACCGAAACTAAGTTGCGACAGAAATACACAGTATCGTCATCCCCCATAACGAACCATCTCACGTTTGGTAACCTTAGTTTAAAAGTATCAGTTATAATCCTCGCGATCCTGACCGCCGATTGCGAACTCGAGAATCTGAACCGCGTCCACTCCGGAGACGAAATGCGGCATGGTGTTTCAGGCGAGGAATCGTTGTTGCGGCCGTCTCCTGATGGGGGCATTTCGTCTAACCAGACGAAACCGCGCGTTATGTTAGGGAGCCACCAGAGGGCACTGTAAAGGCTGCGGTCGTGCCACGTGGCAGCGGATCCTCCGAGGCCGAAGACGATGTGGGAGATGTTAGTGGGGCCGATGGAGGGACGGGACGGCGCGTTTCGGACTGGGTATGGGGAAAGGAGCCAGTGGCGTTGGGACGAGAAGGAGGTGTATAGAGCGAGAGAAATGGAGGAGATCAGACAGAGAAGGAGGGAAATTCTCGCGATAGCCACAAATATCTCACACGATCTATCGGGGATGGAGAGTAACTTGAGTTTTTTCAATTGTTGATGTTGCATTCCAATCTGGCTCATTTCCTTGTGGGAATTTGAATAAATATCACAAACAAACAAACTCTTAACACAAAATTCTAATTTCTACTCGTAGATTAATGTCCTAGCACAGCACAGGTCAAGTGGTTTCGGAGACTCTGAAAAGCTTCGAAACATCCTAAGTCTCTGAGACAACGATCATGTTTTATATATATATATATTTTGTCAATTGTTCTGCGACGTTAAGAGATATCTTTCATGTTTTAAGGGGTGGCAGCGCACTTGGCACAATACGTAACAACGCTTGCGATGAATGTAGGGTAAGCAAAAACTGGAAGAGAAGATAACATGTGAAAATGGGATTGGGAGGTGCACGCATAATTTAAATGATGGACAAAAAGAGAAACCAAAAAACCAGGAATCTACTACAAGGTGGAGGTTGAACCATGTGGCCACTTTGGCATAAGCGGCTAGCCCAATGACAGGGCTCTTAGCCTTTACTTCTTGGTTTAAGCCTCCTCTGCCCTCCTGGTAAATTGTAATTGGACGAAATACAGTCAAGTTCGGTCCTGGTCTTGGAGTTTTGTTAAATAAGGGAAATTTGTTAATCGTTAGAACTCTATGGCACATCTGACGGAGTTCCGTTTAAAGAAGATGGATTCCAGGGATGGACATGAATGATCTTTGGACTACTTTAGATTTTAGATCCTAGCTACCAGACACTAAACGAAAACTATCGCTATTCAAGTAATTTATTATGCATGCTAATATAACATTTTTTAAGTGCCTTTGCTTTTAAGTTGTTCATATGAGTTCCCTTAATATTCTTTAATTTAATTTATTGTTTACATTGCTATGTTGTTTTGATAGTTTTGTTTAACTTAATATTTAATTAATGTTATAACACACTTAAATGTTATACAATTTAAATCTAAATCTACGAGCCCATAATGAAAGAGGGCGAAGGAGGCTTTTGCCGTAGGAAAAGAAGGGGAAAATAAAATGATTACGGGACATAATAATATATCAGATGGACTAACGGTACACGAATCACGAGAAACATTCTGTTAAAAATAAATAGGAGGCTGTTGAATTATACTAAATAACTTAAATTTCAATTTTCATTTATGTATTTTTTTCTAAATTTTTCTATTTGGACTTATAGAATATTGATCAAACGGTTAAATTATTATATATTATATTTATTTCTTAAGAAGAAAGTAATTGATATTATAAATTAAAGTATAAATATATGTAAACTAATATGTGAATGTTTATTAGATAATAAGTTCAGTGAACTAATCTGACTATGAAAATCTCAAATAAAGATGGCAACCGGCCAGTCGAGGATCTTAACTCAGTCTCAAACTTGGTCAGGTTTTTTATTTTTAAATTTATTTTAATATGACGTCATTTGGGAAATGCTTATCGGGCCTAAGTCCAATTGCTAAGCCTTATCCCAAATGGCATATTACTTGTATATCTATGGATTTGCTCAAAATAATAGATGTATAATTGATCCATAATCTTTAGATTACCAAAGTATTTCATGTGGGAAATTTTTGTTTTGGTGCTATTTATAAACTATCTTAGGATAATTCAATTGGAAGTGTTGGATATAGTATGAACCATATGGAGATAGTTAAACAAGTCAATAAAAAATTCATTTCTCTAAAGTAATTAAATAGAATGTTCTACTATTCTTGATTAGTAATAATTTATAGAATTATCTAGCTAAAGTGAATTGACACTTGAAAGCATAGATATAATGTCTACTCTTTTATATTCAATCATATTTGTTATTGATAATTAGTAAATGATTTATAATTGATATTTGAAAATGTTCTTTTAAATATCAATTATAAATCAATTACTAATTAGCAAGAACGAATATGATTATAACCATATAGAAACAAGTTAGTCAAATCCTTTTGATATTCCTAATATTTGAGTGGTCATAACATGTTTACAATTTATACTAATTGTCAATATATTAGCAACTAATGAGTGATACATAAAAGAGTAAATTGCGAAGGAAAAATCAATTTTAATTAAATTGGACTTAATTATAAAATTTGAGAAACTTTAGATATAAAAAATGATATATTTGATTTTATTAAAATTAAATTAATTATAATTGGAGTTTGATTTTAATTATAATTGAGGTATTTAATTTTAATATAAATTAGAAAAACCCTAACACTTTTTTTCTATAAATAAGAATAAGCATAAGAGAGTTACCATTCTTGCTTAATTCATCTCAAAAGTAAATTGCTTTGTGGATACAGTTAAATGCTAGATGAGTGAAAAACTTGTAGTTGACATATTGAAAATCTTTCAAAGGACTTCAATAAGAAATTGAATCAGGTATGATTTTATATTTCATGATTCAAGTTTTATTATTCAAGTTATTCAATTATCATGATTTGATCAGAAAATATAAAACTTTTATTTTTCTGCAGTGCTTATGATTCGATCATGGCTGATTTCTAACAATATATCTCACTTGAATCCATGTTTGCCGAGCAGGGTTTGCATAATGTTGCAAGAAAACTTGTCGATTCGTTTTGCTTCACTTATATTTTTTTGTTACAGTTTATAGTTTATATTTTATATTTTTTGTTTTTGTTTTTGTTTTTCAAATAAAAATAAAAAATATGTTTAATTTTTAATAATAATAAAGTTATATTTTTATTACCGATAATAATTACATATTAGATAAAACTTAAAAATAAATGATTTTAAATAGATAAATTATTTTTAATTAATTAAATTTATTGTAATTTCTTATATAATATTTATTAATATATTATTAATAATAGTTTTTATCAAAATAAATAATTAAAAAATTATTTATTTTACATATATTTTAATTGTTAAATCAAAATTTATTTGA
>JANZLD010000237.1:27681217-27703075 GCA_026413575.1 Erythroxylum carthagenense | reverse complement strand
ATATTTAATAAACAAATAACAAACATAATTCGTACTAAATTCCTTTAATATTCTGACCCTTAATTTGGGGCGTTACACAGAAAGGTTAGTCAAAATTATTTTGACATTCCTAAATATTTGAGTGGTCATGATACGTTGCTAGATGTCAATCTTGATTTATGATTATAAATTAATTAATTGAAGAATTAAACACAAATTAAAAGGAGTTTTAATTTATATAATTTTAATTATGAATTAAAATTAAAATTTATAATCATTGCCAACATGTTTGAGAACCTAATGGGTCTCACATATAGAGTAGGTTGAAGAGAGCAAAATTCATTTAATCAAGTTAGACTTGATTGCAAAATTTGAGAAACTTTATGATTAAATATAAGATATTTAATAAATAAGAATCAATATGAAATATTGAATCTTCTATGGGCATAATTGGTATTTAATTAAAATTATTTGTAATTCTAATTAAAGTTTAATTAAAATTAGACTTTAATTTCAATTAAATTACTAAAACGTCCAAAGCTTATTATAAATAGGCTTAAGCTCTATGGAGCTAGCACTTTTTGCCTAACCCTCTCTGTAAGAGTTATAAAGTTTTCTCAACCTGTTCTGTGGATATCATTAGAGGTCAGACACTTGTGCAACTACGATGGTTGAGGTGGATCGGTTTCAGAAATGGTTCGAGGGATATAATAAGATAAAGATCAAGTTTTGAAATAAGGTACGAATTAAATTTTGCTTTATTATAATTTGTTAATCATTTTATATAATTAAACAGATCTCGATTTTCGAAAAATTAAAAGTCACGAAAAGTTTTGTGATTATTTCACTGCGGTCGGAATCAGATCCCAACCTAGTTTCCCAATAAAAACATTATGACTTGCCTTTGTGCCAACAATCTTTCTCTTCGTGGCCAAGCTTTTTGCAATTGCTACATTGAACAATTTTGCCTTTTCCCTTTGAAGATGAAGTCTTGGCTAAATAAGCTCTATTAACTTTATCTTCATTTCTTCCTTTGTCATCATTCTTCTTTAGTGCATGACTTGAGGATCATTTAGTAACTCTGCAAAGGTTATTTTTGATAGATATTTAGAATCTTTAAGTGATAAGATTTTGGTTTCATACCTTTCGGGAAGAGTTACGAGAAACTTGTCCACCACTTTTTAACTTGGAAATTCTTTACCAAGCAATTTCATTTGATTGACGATAGACTTGAACTTACTTGCATATTCTTTGGCACTTTTGGATTTCTTCATCCTTAATAGTCTCAAATTCTCTTTTGAGATTTAGAATTGTCATTTTGTTTTCTTGTTGCCTTTAAACTCTTCCTTAAGTATTTTTCATGCTTCTTTAGGCGATTCACAAGCTATTATGCTTGTAAAATTGTTCCTCTGACACGACCAAATGTATACAGGAAAGCACTTTTGGTTTCCTTGCTACTTCTTCATCATGTTTTTTGATTTGAGTTAGTGTGGGATTTTTTAGAAGTAAGGTATGATTAAAATCACTCTCAGCAGCCTCCAATAAACTCAAGGCCTTCAAATAGGATTTCATTTTGATGGCTTATGATTGATAGCATTCTCTATTGAAAATAGGAAATGGAAGAGAAACAATTGTTTGATGCTTGAGTTGATAGAGCTTATTTACCCAAGACTTAATCTTAAAAAAGAAAAGGCAAAGTCCTCCAATATAGCAATTGCAAAATGCTTGAACGCGAATAGAAAGATTGTTGGCATAAGGGCAAGCCACAATGTTTTAAGTGCAATAGATTTGGGCACATACAAGGAATTTGCAAATTTAAAAATGAAGCGCAAACAAATATGATGCAAGGACAAAAGAAGAAGCTCTATTTTAGAGTTATTGATGAGATATACAGCAAGAAGAGAAGTGGTCCAACAATTGACGGTTGATGATGGTGATAAGAAGTGCATCACATTTGAAGAGAAGTGCTTCACAATTTATTTGGAGATAATTACTAGCTCCATGTATGTAATTTTAAATCAGAGGATTATAGTAGTAAAAATAAAATTTGTTATTTGTTAAAAGATAAAATTTTATCTGTTAAAATAAAATTGTTATATGTTAAGATTTAAACTTAATTGTAAAAGTCTATATAAAGCTTTAGTTTCATAATAAAAAATAGCAGCAGTAAAAATTAGTAATTTGTGTCAATTAATTGCTGTTCATTATTCTTTTCTCACCCTCTTAAATAAGTTGGCTTATCTTAAATTCATATTTATGTAGATCAAGTAGGGAAAACTTATAAATGGAAATCTTCAAACAATTGAAATTTAAGGGAAAAAAAACCTTCACAAATCTTTTGCCTAAGATGATAAAGAAGGAGGTCAACGTACGTATTGCTTATCACCTGTTCTCTTATGTTCTATATTACTTTATCACAGTTCAGTAAAACTATTGTGAATTTGTTTTCTTCTAATTGTATTGTACACTCAAGCATGGCCATGCAATTGTTGAAGGTATCAGATTAAGAAGGTCTTAAACATATGGATTGCTTAAGAATCAAAGGGTCAAAAACAAAAGGGATGTTATTCATTTAGTATTCGGCAGGGAGAGAGCGAAGGTGTTTGAACGAAAAGGAAAGGATTCCAAAGATATTTAGTACAAAACAAATGGAAGTTTAAGTTATCAGATTGAAGATTGACAATTTAACTTACTCATCAATCGTGCCTATTTCTTATTTTCCCTTTTTCGAGTCTGTAAAAACCCAAACAGAAACTGTTAGAAGCTCCAGTACACAGTTCCACTGACACACTTCGGTTGCGATAATGGAAGATCCAAACGCGACATTATTGACTTCAGACATTAACTGCTTGTCTTGTTTGATTTGACAGCCTTAACGAGTGCATCCTCTTCAATAGCTATTTATTTACCAACTATAATCAGCAAAATATCAACTGTAAGTTTTTCACAACAGCCAGTCAGGAAACATGACTGGAGTAAGTGATCCTGTAATACTGAAATCATCATTATGATTTAGGGGTAAGGAGCAACTAGTGCTAACGGATAAAAGCTGGCACTCAAATTCTCCTTATTTAAACTAATTACTTAGGCAGGATGCATGAACCGGCTACATCTGATCAACGACAAGACTCCAGGGTCTTTGGCTTGTATCGATTTCTCAATGCAGAATGAATTCCGGATAATATAGTTTTGGAGTCTGCTCCAGTCGTCCATTTGTATGAAAGATTCTTATTAGTTACAAATACACACATCTTCAGATTAGAGTATTCCACTAGAGGACATCATTAGAGTCTCTAAAGTATAAAATAAAATGTAGTGCCCTGCTCTCTCTCTATTATTAACGACTGTTATTAGTTCTTTCATTCATGTGGATCAAATGTATGACAGTCGATTACGTGGGACCTCCCAAAGCATTTTCCAAAATAATACCCTTTAACAATGACTGTCCGTCGAACAAGCTAAACGCCAACAACGTAGTTTCGCTGGAACCTCCAATAGAAGAAAAGCTCCTATGCGTATAAAAGCTAGTGAGGAGACTTTTTCAGCTGAGGTTTCCTATCTTCTATATATTCTCCAATTTGAATAGCTTTCATTTTCATGTATATGTAATATGTACTAATATTTGGCTCCAACTCCATTCCCTCTATATGAGCCTGCTGTCCTCCATACACAGCTTCCACGGCAAACCTATATCCTGTTGTAGTTTATTTTGTTTTTTGGGTATTCATCACAAAAATGGAGCAAGCTCAAGAATACTCGATGTGGATGAAGAGGAAACAAATGCTTACTTCGTTTCTGCAAACCTCTATGAACTCCATCAGAGACTCTTGGGAGGAGAAAGCTTTGGCAGAAGATGCATCTGGGCTTCTCGGAGGATGTATATGGCCTCCAAGGTGCTATGCTTGTAGTTTTTGTAAACGAGAATTCAGGTCTGCACAAGCGCTCGGCGGTCACATGAACGTCCATAGGAGAGATAGAGCAAGGCTTAAGCAATCTCTTAGTCCACAAGGTGATGACTTCCAACGTCATAACCATGAACCGAGCACTCCTAGTAAATCGTTGGAACCCCAAAATAATCTCCCATTCGATCAGCTTAGCAGCTTAGATTTTGAGCTTGACCCCAATTCTGCTGGTTCTAGCGTAGTTGCCTTGAGTTCTCTTTCGTCTTCTAGGGTTTCTGCTTTGTCCGGTAGACAAAATCTAGGTGATCATAGTTACCTCTCTCCTTGTGATGGTCAGGAGCAACGTAAGAGGTCTTCTCACACATATAATCTACTTGGGTCGTCAGATTGCGTAGCACTTGAACTTGTTAACATTCCAGATTCCAAACTCGAAAAGGGTATCGGTAGGAAACACGATCCTCATGATATTTGCAATGGAACCAGTTTACTTATGGGCATGAAATCTGTTAGTAGCCAAAACCCACTAATTGATTCTTGTAGTGATGAAGCTATCAGTTGTAAAAGGCCAAAGACTAGTGCGGGTTCAACATTATCGTCGATTATGCCATGTTCAGGCGCTAGATGTGCTCTCCAATCAGAGGAAACTCGACCCAATTCTAGCTCCATGGAGGACATAGATCTTGAGCTCAGACTTGGGGAGCCACCCAGAGTGAAGTAGAGTGCAACTGTACGAAGTCTGGTACAAGGATATTCAGTTTCCTCTCCCAAGAAAAGAGGAAATATTCATCTAACCTCTTATGGTATAATTCTCCATCTAGCTTAATTTCAGGTCACTTTTAGCCAGGTTTTCCCTTTGGTCCAATAACTGTCTGGCTTATGATCTCTTGTACAAGTACCACTAAATCTAAATCGAATGAAATAATTTTTGCACCTAGACCATTTCCGAATGTTCATATCCTTCTTGGTCCAGTTCGGATCAACAGTACTCGTTGAACACTTCTTTGCCTCTGTCTAATACCATATTTGAAGTAGTTTATCAGTTGAATATGTGTTTTACATCATAAATAATCGCCAATCCAATGAACATATTTATTCTTTACTAGTTATCTCTTAATAATGAATCATACATTCTAAAGAACTTCTAGTTGTTAAATTTCCTGGAGTTTATATATGCTGCGTCGAGCTACTCTTGGAAATTCCCATTAAAAGTTGCAACTCGTAACTAAAATGGTCGGGCGGAATTGAAGTCCATATGAGTTGTGGTGCAAGATCAGATTTTGTTTTCAAAATGTGAGAAACCAGCAAGCCTTAGTTTTTGCAAATAACTACATTATACTAACTGTGACGTCGTCCCAGAGTTTAGACCCGAGAGAGGAGAGCAGATTTTTTGTTTAATTTTTCAGTGTTTTATCGTGTCTTATGAATGTTAGTTATTTATTTATATAAGTTCGGCTTGAATTTTGCATAAATAGACGTGAATCTCACGTAAATAAACAACTAAAATTTATAGAATAAAATAAAATATTATAAAATTAAATAGAAGATCTTCCCGATAGAGAATATGTGTAGAAGTTTTTGTGTACACAAATAAGAAAGAATTCTTCTGGAACAAATGGGTAAATCCATGGTACATAGAGAAAAAGAAAGGGAGACTAACTTGACTCTGGGATTTTAGAGGCGGTGAAACAGCTGACAGTAAGTCACTTCAGCTACATACCTGAGTACCTACATCGGTTAAGGTGACAAATTAAGTCACTCCAATGTCTACCCCTCTTACCTGTTATATTACCTTCAATACAATGTACGATCTGGCATTTCTTTCTCATCCATAATTTTCGGCATGCCAAGCACTTAACTGTTGTCTTCTACTATTCTAACTTCGAAATCTTCTGAACAGTCCAAAAAGGTTCACCTAGTCCATGAATCAAATTGAATAAAATATGATGCATTAGGGGAAGCGTAAAATAAAAATGGAAGAAAACATAACCCTACATCAAATCATGGACAGTATTTGCGCGTCCTTTGTTTCTACTTTTGTATGTACGCGCTATTCTATTACCAACCATTACGCTTTCAATGACCAACCCTAGAAGCCTAAATATCTCGTGAAAAAAAGAATTTTACAACCCTACACATGTTTGGTTATATATATAGAAATTCAGTACTAGTAAAGTAGTAGCCATTTAGACCCCATTTGAAATAGACGGCTCTTCCACAATATACGGCGATTTCTCAGTGCTGTTGTTTTTTCGACGTTTCTTATTAAGGGATGTTGATAAAACATCGGTTTTGACTTAATGTAGGGCTGGGCTTTCTTTTATGCAGACGATGAGAGAAACTGAGGCATTACTGTGCATACAGGGAATTTAAGTTACCAACAAATTATTACTATTGTAGGATGAAGAATTCAAGATTGTTTTGGGGGGTTTTTTTTTTAAACGTGATTCTTGATGTGGTTTTTACTAGGGTATTGATTAATGCACAGAGAAGCATAAAGGGAAAGTGAAGTTGGTTACTTGGGTTTCTATGAAGTACCTGGTTTGTGTAAGAGAAGCTAGAGAGGATCGGTTGAGTGCTTTGTCTGGTATGGAAGTTAAAGCAGCTGCTTAGCTACCAGTCTGAGTTAAGACAGAGCTGTTGAACGTTTTAAGATGGAGTACAGATAGGTCCTGGACTGGAATTGCACATGGGCATACGATATGTCTGTTTCTGCGTTGCTTTCAAAGATTCAATGCAGGAATATAGGGAGGAATGAGGACATATTCTCTCGGCTTGATTATGGGGTTTCTTTATTTAGGGTAATTTGGAAATTGGACAGTGATGTGTATATAGTATTATGGCTGTCTTGGTTGCTGTGTATGGGCACTGTGCTCATTCATACCTTTGGACAAACTTTCCTCCGTCTCCGTCGAATAACAGTATCTAATACGCTGGATTTGACAAAGGCTCAGAAAACTTCAGCCTAGTATAATATAGCACATTACTTTTCTTTTAGTCCACCTTGATAAGAAAATACAATGATTTACTTTTGGACTTCCTTGGACAAGACGCTAAATTATTACTACTTTACTGACTAAGAAATAGTCCCAACAGGTTTATGTATTCAAAGCAAAGGTAAAAGACCAAAAATGTCTGCCGCTTCAAGACTCGGACGATTTAGCAGGGCTTCAGAGATTTAGTCCGACCAGAAGAAATTAAGTAGGGCTACTGTTTGAGTTTGAGTCGAACCAAGCTCCATTAATTAAGTGGTGGCCTGATCGTGAGTTTAGTATTTGGTTTCTTGGGTACTTGTGGATAGATTCTCGTAGTGGGAACATTTTGCCTGTAGTTGATCTAAAACTACTTATCGCTAACGTGAAAATGGAATTGAATATAACCCCGACCCTGAGTTCGTTTGAGTTTCAGGCTTATTCGAAACAGCTCAAGCGCATTCTGAGTTTCGAATTTACTCGAAACAGCTCAGACTCATTATTCAGGTCGAATATGTGTCTTTATAACTTGAGTCCAGCTCAAAATTCTATTAAAAACAGAGAAAAAGACTTTCAGAAGAAGAATCCAGGAAACTGTAGTGAAACTATATTAGTTGCATGTTCTTAAGGTCGTGGTAGTTAATTTTAATAATCTGAAACGGTCCAACTTCAGTTACTCGTCTCATTTTACTATATTATATATGAAAATTTAAATCATAATATGAATACAAATTTGGTACAATTAATATTGCAGGTGAGAACACTTCCAATAACTTCATACGGTTCTCGAGTGCACTTACCGTCTAAAACTATTCTCTTACTAATGTAGAAATTTAAACTGCAAGAAATTTGAATAATTAGTAATGACCAACACATTCTAAAATGTCAAGGGAAGTTTGAATAAATAGTAAGATTGAGTTTTTGTATTCAACGGAGAATGGCTGAGAGCTTAGATTTTTAAGTATGAATAATTCTTTAGCATTGATAAAACCTAGGCTTAGTAGCCTTGCATCTGGAAAGGGAAGTATTCGCTCGACATGAATTGAACCTCAAGAATAGGTTGACCAGGGAGCCTCCAAGCTGGAGTGAGTATATACTGGCAACGAAGCAAAGGTTTGGGAAAGTTATTTTTAAAGATCCGAGGGGTGGATTGAAGGAGTTCAAGCAAAAGGGTATGGTTAGAGAACATTGTGCATAATTTGACTTGCTTTCACATAAATTAGTGATGTCTAAACGATATCTTGAGAACATGTTTTTGGAAGTATTAAAGACTAAAATTGAATGTCCTGTCAATATTTGAAATTTAAAAACTTTACAACATGCTTATGATTTAGCCAAAAAGCATGAATTTGAGGCGATGATCTATTATGGTTGGAGAAGATATAACCAAAGGACTTATTATTTGATGGGTCAGTAAAATACAGCTGTAAATAATGCTCAAGACATTTCATCGAAGCGGAGGCCAATTAAAATGTAGAGGAACTATGTTAAAGAAAAGGTGGCGAAAATAACTTCTGGTAAGGAGTTGGACGAAAGGAGAGCTAAGGCTTGGACTTTGATGCAAGGAAAAATTTGACGGGGAATAAGTGAAAAAAAAAAGTTTCAAGTGCATATGGTGGAGGATCAAGATGAAGAGGTTGTAACAATGGAGGAGGAAGAGGGAAAGCAATATACTATTTCATTATAAGCAATCACATGAATGAATAAAACCAAATATCATCATATAAAAGTGAAGGGACAGGTTAAAGGAATAATCACACTTGTGCTAGTTGATGGTGGTAGCACACCTAACTTTACCAATAAATGGATGATAAAGTGGATAGGAGAGCAAATAGAGGAGATCAAAGCGATTTTAATTGTGATAAAAAGAGGTATACATATATCTTGTATTCAAATATGCAAGAGTTCTAAGTGAAGGATGAACATAACAAGATTTAGTACTAATACATTTGTAATAGATGCTGGAGGAAGTGATATGGTTCTAGGGGTGTAGTGGATATACTCTGAAGGACATATTATGTAACTATCGAAAAACAGCCATGGAGTTTATATGGAAAAGACAGGAGGTAGAGTTCAGCAATAAGGAACAAAAAAAGTTGATAGTAGTTCTAGAGAAAAAAATAGAAAAAGATATTGATAGAAAATAACATAATATGCCAATTTTTGGTGGGAAAGATGATGATGGTTCTAAGAGAGTTATGGTTAATATCAATGGAATTGAATAAATGTGAGTTGCAACAAGAATTTAAGCAAGAGTTGAAGCAACTCTTAGAGAAATATGAAGATATGTTCAATTAACCAAAGGGGCTACTTTTGAGTAGGATTCATGACCCTATAATTCCCCTAAAGGCAGGTATTGAAGCCATTAATTTAAGGCCTTACAAATGTAATGGCTTGCAAAAGGAGGTGATGGAGAAGTTGATTAAAGAGATGTTGAAGTAGGGAAAATGTTGTTCCATTTGCTACACGAGTGATTTTGATTAAAAATAAGGAGAAATCTTAGAATTTTTATATGGATTACAAATCCTTGAATTAGTGCACCATTAATGACAAGTTTCTGATTCCTTTAGTAGAGGAGTTGTTTGATCAGTTGAAAAAAGTTATGTATTTTTCCAAATTCGGCTTAAGAGATGGTTACCACTAGATTAAGGTACATAAAGAGGATATGTTCAAGATGACATTTGAAACACAAAAAGGACCTTACAAATTCCTCATAATACTCTTTGACTTTACAAACGCTATAATAATTTTTTAAAGCTTGATGAACTCTACATTGAAACCTTATTTTTGAAAAGTTTGTGGTAGTCTTTTTCACAATATATTGGTATATAGTGCCACCTATGGAGTACTTAGGCCATTTCATAAAATATGATGGGGGTAGTTATGAATCCCAAAAAAGTATATTGCTTGTGAGTGGCTTGTA
The DNA here is from genome assembly GCA_026413575.1 of Erythroxylum carthagenense. NCBI lineage: Eukaryota > Viridiplantae > Streptophyta > Magnoliopsida > Malpighiales > Erythroxylaceae > Erythroxylum > Erythroxylum carthagenense. Next base: position 27,693,302 of record JANZLD010000237.1, on the reverse strand, counting down.
CCCAAAATGCTTAAACACCTTTAGAGATTCTTAGTTCGTTGTGGTTACTATAGACAACTTATTTATGGCTATAGGCAAATGAGCAAAACTCTAGCATTATTATTAAAGAAAAATTCCTTTTTAGGTATCTATGAAGCAATAACAACTTTTGATTTTCTAAAGAAAGCTCTATCTAAAACTCCAGTCTTAGCCTTACTAGATTTTTATAAAATATTTATATTAGAGATGGATGTTTGTGGTGAAAGAATCAGAGCAACTCTAATGAATGAGAAACATTTGATCGCACAAGTATTTGTAAGTATATGAGAAGAAAATTTGAGCTATAATGATGACAATTAAACATTAATCACATTACTTAGCAAGTTGACATTTTATTATAAGATTTGATCATCATAATTTGAAGTGTTTGATAAATAGAAAAAATTATGGTTTTATTTCAGTAATTTTGGTTACCAAAGTTTATGGGATTTGACTTTACCAATTGATAGAAAAAAAAGGTGTGAATAGTTCAACTATTGATTTCTTATCTCGCAGGTCATGTTTAGAGTTGTTTAGCTTAAGTATTTCAAAGGTACATATAAACTTACTTTCCGAGGTAAAGTATAATTGGAGAATATATAATGTACTCAGAATGTTGATTGAATAATCTCTAAAGGGCATGATGTTTCAATGTATACTTGAGTAGGTATTAAGATGGAAGGGATATGTAGTGATGGGAAATTTACTAAATTGATTATAATTTTATTTCATGAAATAACATAAAGAGGTCATCCGGGCTAGTTAGGTATATATAACAAGTTGTAGATGTATTTTTATGGCATAAGATTCAACATGATGTATAAGAATTTATGAGAAAGTACAAGGTTTATTAATAAAATAAATATTAATCAATATCTTTGTTAATATTGCTTTATTCACTGTTGATTCCAATTTAACTTTGATATGATATTTGCATTGATTTTATTGATGACCTTCCTCAATCATATGGATATTTAGTGATTTTTCAATTATTTATCGATTTAAGTTTATAAGCATATTTTCTTCCTCTATGTAATCCTTATTCTACTACAAAACATGTCTGCACTTTCATAAATAAAGTATATAAATTGCATGGCACGTGAAGACTATTCTTAATAACAAAGATGTTTTTACTAGTGCCTTTTGGAAAAAATTATTTCATATGTAACAAGTAATGTTACTCTTATCTGCCACTTATAATCCCTATTCGAATGGGTAAACAAAAATTTAAATTAGAGGTGAAAACTTATCTATATGCCATCAGAATGTCCATCTTAATAGGGCAAGTGGCTATCATTAATGGAATGGTGGTACAATACAACTTTTCATTTAGTTATCTCCATGTTAAAGCACTATATGGTTATGTGCCTCCTGTACTGCATATGTTTAAGAAATTCCAGTGTGTTTTTGGTTGATTAGGGTTAGGGAGATGTTGAAACTATAATTCAAATATTAAAGTTTCATTTACATCACATAAAACATTGTATAAAGTAATTGATGGATAAACATCAAACATAACCTGATTTTTCAAATATTAAACTTTGATATAGATCACAAACAACATTATATAAAGTAATTGGTGGATAACATCGACCATAAGTTGATTTTAACATAAGAGATTGAGCTTATATCAAACTTCATCCCTATCGTCAGTAAAATGTTAAACAAAGTTCATCTTAAAAATTATCGTCATTATTTTTTAGTCGTTTTAGTTCAATGATCTTCTGTTATACCTAATGACACTTGATGGAATAACTTTATGATGTTCAAAAATGATTTCTAGTTATCAACCTTATGGATAACATTGTCGAGGGGAGAGGTAATTGTTGAACCAAAGGAGATTTTAATCAAAGTTTTGTTGATAACAAAATATAAGTACGACTAACGTGTTTCTGTTGATGAGAAGGAATATGAGAACAAGGCAATGTTTTGCAATCTTCAAAACCAAGATCTAATTAATTAATAAATAAAGACATACTAAGGTTATTTTATATATTATTTATTGCAAGCTCATTTTGATCATCTTTGATAATTTAAGAGGCTCACCATGTATAAATATTTCATCTTTTTTTATTGCATAAGTCTTTATATTCATCAAGAGGCACTGGAGCTTTTGATTTTAATATAAAAGCCTTTTAATATTTAGAATAAACTTTGGAGACTATTTGGGAAGTGTTTTACTTATATTTGGATTAAAAAAATAGTTTTGAGCATTTAAATGCTTTAACATTATGTTTTTGGTGTGATTGGTCGACTTATATGTGTTAATGGTCGATTAATATAGGTTAAAGTTACTAAATTGGTGTACTGTGAGTTTGTAGCAATATTAGTTGATGTATTAGTTGATCAATGTGCCATATTGGGCTACCAATCTATGTATTGGATGAACAATTTTCTAACGGCTAGTGAATCTCCAGCCTTTAATGTACACTAGTCAACTAGTATGCTATACCGGTCAACCAATGCATTTAATATAGTCATTGTAATGGCTAGTTCTTAACATAAACGACTATTTTGGGTCCCAATAAGTGTTTTCTTATTTAGTTTTAGTATCAAGAAGCTTTTAAGTGTTCTATACACACATTTTAAAGTATTTTCAATCAATTGAGTATTCATTGTCTCATTTGAGTGAGTAAGCCTTTTTGTGATTACTATAGCATCAAAGTGAGTAATTTTTGAGTTGTAAGTTGGTTATTGGTTGTTGGATTTGAGATCATTGTATTTTTGTTATCAAAAGTGATTTGGGGTTCCTCTTTGTCTTGAAGAAATATTGAAAAGTAGATTACTCTTTACCAACATAAAATATTATACAAAGGGTATTATTCGCCTTAAAAGAAGTTTTATGGTGAAAATCCATAACTTGATAAGGAATGTTTACCGAATCACTATAAATTGGTTTATGTTTCTCTTCCATTACTCTTTTTTTTTACAATTTAATTTATTCATTTTTATTTCATACTTTCATTTATGATTATTTGTGGTACTTTTCATAAAAGTATCAAACGTAAGGTAAAATCTTGATTTCACCTAATTCACCTCTCCTCTTGGGTTCTATTAGGAAATAACAAGTTAAATTGAAGTAGGTTAGGTAGTATTTCTAATAAATCCTATAGAAAAGATCATAATGGCATACTTAGGAACATTTTCATCATTCTTTAACCAAGAGAATCAAAACATTAGTAGAGCTCCTTTTTTTGATGGAAATAACAGCCTTTCTTGAAACAAAGAATGAAAATTTTCTTAATGGATAAAAATGTTGATTTATGGAAAATTGTTTTAAGTGATCCATACATTCTTACTAAAATTTTAGATGATAGAAAAGTTCCCAGGTTGAAAGATGAATGAGATCCCCAAGATAAAAGATAAATCTTTTTATATAGTAAAACTATCTACATCTTGTTTTGTGCATAAGGGAGAGATGAATTCAATAAAGCATCTATGTGTGAAATAGCTAGCAAAATTTGGCATACGCTAAAAGTTACTTATGAAGGAATAAATAAAGTTAAGGAAAGCCAAGTTAGCATGATAGCTCCTTAATATGATCTGTTCCTAATGAAACATGATGAAAGCAGTATAACATGTATGTTAGATTTATTAATATTATCAATGTGCTCAAAGGTTTTGGCAAGACCTACACTAATCTTGAAATGATGAGAAAGTTTCTTAATTCATTAATGAAAATATGGGAAGCTAAAGTGACAGCCACACAAGAAGAAAATGACCTAACAACTATACCATTAGAGTAGCTTGTTAGATCTCTTTTTATATAGGAAATGAAACTAAAAAAGAAACAAGAGAAACAACATTAAGAAAAAGAATTTAGCATTTAAAGTCTCAAAGGAAGAATGAAATGACAAGGCAGATACATCATTTAGTGGAAGTGATGAAGAAGATATTGCTCTAATCAAGAGAAAATTTAAGAAATTCTTAAAAAAATATTTCTTTGAGAAGAAGGGACTACAATAGTGGTAAGATGGACTCAAAATGCAAGTAAATAATATTATTTGTTTTGAATTTAAGAAACCCAAACATTTAGAGTCTTAATGCCCTCTGCTTAAGGAAAGTGACAAATATAAAAGAAATGACAAGAGGGAGAAGATGGACAAAAGAAAAAAAAAGAATTCAAGGCGTCCATATGGGTTGATACATGAAACTCCAAAAGTGACCTAAATGCATATATGAGTGAAAATGAAAAGATAAGAAGTGAATTGCATAGCATCAAAACTTCTAAAGGTGTAACCACAATAGATAATCAAGAATTACTTACCTTACAACATAAGAATAAGGAATTAAAAAAAGACTTTGATTTTCTTAAGAACTCCTTGTCCAAATTCATTATAGGAAGTGAGAAATTAGAAAAACACGTTAGGAGCCTAAAAGAGATCTAAAATAGGCATGGAATTGGATATAGTCATAAGAATGCTTCCAATGCTAAAACCACTTTTATCAAAGGAAAGCATTTTCACAGTGAAGAACCAATGCTTAGAATGACAAATGAACATGAAGTATCTACATCTAAGCAAATACACTACACATCCATTATAAATCACATTAGGAGCAAACCTCATGCTTTCTTGTATCATTCACAATTTAGATAAAGAATTCAAGGAATAGACACAACCTTTTTTACAAAAAAATGATAATATACAATCTCACCCATACCATGCTAGGCCTTGCTCTAAGTAGAACTATATGATGAATGCTCACACTCTACATAAGCATAGTTACAATGAACAAAAATTCTCATACCTACAATTATGCTAGTATTTTTGTTATCCAAAGAAAGCATTCAAATCACTTGCACAAAGAATAAGTTTTAATAACTTATTTGCATATAGAAGAGCAAGGAATGCATACATGCATCAAAGGTATAATGATAATATTTTTAGGCCAAATCAATTCTACTTTTATGGTAAAGTTGGACACATTGATAAATTTTAATTTTCAAAGCAAAGATCAATAAGTAAACTTTCAAGTAAGTGCATTAAGAAAAAAAGGAGAATAAAAATGAAGGATCTAAGCTCATTAGGTACCTAAAACATATCGAATGAAATGTTCTATAAGTCTCTAAGAAGAAGAGGAATAAATGGTATATGGATATTGGATGCTCAAGGTATATGAATAGTGACGTATCTCAATTTTCAACTTTGAGAGAAAAAGATGGAAGATTTGCTGCCTTTGGAGATAATTCCAAGGATAAGATAATTGGCATTGGAAAAATTGGTAAGAAAGACCAAAAAATTGTTGATAATATACTCTTAATGCATGGATTAAAGCATATTTGTTAAGTGTGAGCCAATTATGTGAAAAATGATACAAAGTATGTTATGAAGGAATATTATGCATTATATTTAGAGTAATTGACAATAACATTGCATTTTTTGTAAAAAGAGAAGGAAACATAAATATAATTAATCTTGATGATTTCTCTAACCAATATATGAAGTGTCTAATATTTATTAGTGAAGATGCATGGATTTGGCATAGAAGACTTGGATATGCAAGCACGGACCTTATCTCCAACCTATACTCCAAATAATTTGTAAATAGGCTCCCAAAAGTCAAATTTGAGAAAGACAAGATATGTAAAGCTTGCCAAATGGGGAAACAAATCAAAAGCTCATTCAAAAGTAAAAAATCAATAAATTTTATGTTTTTTTATATTTAATGATTTTAGTTGACTCATTTGGCTCTTATTCCTAGCAAACAAAGAAGAATGTTATGGGATGTTTGTTAAATTTGTCAAAAGGGTAAAAAATGAAAAGGAAATTTCTATTGTTTCTATTAGGAGTGATTATGGTAGGGAATTTGATAATGAAAATTTGAAACTTTTTATGAAGAAGGAAATTTTCATAATTTTTCTTTGCCAATAACCTCTTAACAAAATAGAGTTGTTGAAAGGAAAAATAGGACCTTATAAAAAATGGCTAGGACTATGATCAATTAGTATGATCTTCCTAAATATTTTTGGGCAGAGGCAGTAGCCACGACCAATTGTTACATTTCAAATAGAGTCTACATAAGACCAACTTTAGGTAAAACTCCTCATGAACATTGGCATGGGAGGAAGCCAAATATCAACTTCTTTAATATTTTGGTTACAAGTTCTATATCTTGAATATTAAGGATAAGTTGAGAAAATATGATTCCAAAATGGGTGAAGGGATATTTCTTAGTTATTCCTTAACTAACAAAGAATATAGAGTGTTTAATACGAAGAGTCTTACCATTGAAGAATCTATGTATGTTGTTTTTAATGAATCTAACCCCTTTACATCCAAGAAAGATTTTGAAGATGATGATAAAATTATGTCCAAAGAAATAAAGTCATTAACTCTTGAAGGAAACCAAAAAATTGATCATGAAACCATTTTCACACTAAGTGAGGGAAAAAATAAGTATAAGGAACTTTTGATCTAAAACTTCCTTGAGTTTGGAATTTCAAAAAGACATCCCTCTAATTAAATTTTATGTGATGTTCAACAAGGGGTAATCACTATATCTCATCTACAAGATGTATCTCATGTTGCTTTCATTTCTCAAATTGAAACTAAGAAAATAGAAGACGCACTCAATAATGAAATTTGGATTTTTACAATTAATAAGGAATTGAACCAATTTGAGAGGAGTAAGGTATAGAACTTAGTACTTAGACATAATGATCATCAAATCATACATACCAAGTGGGTTTAAAGATAAATTACAAGAATTAGATATTATTGTGAGAAATAAATCTAGATTAGTAGCAAAAAGGTGTAATAAAGAGGAGGACAAAGACTTTAAAGAAACTTTTGCTCCAGTGGCTAGCCTAGAAACTATTAGGCTCATACTTCCATTTGCATTATACATGAATTTCAAATTGTTTCAAATGAATGCTAAAGTGCTTTTCTAAATTAATTTATTTAAGAAGAAGTTTATGTTGATCAACCTCCCAGTTTTGAGAAACATAATGCACCTAATTACATCTATAAACTTTCTAAAGCCTTATATGGTTTAAAATAAATTCCTAGATCTTGGTTGATAGGTTAAGTCCTTTTCTTATAGTAAATGGATTCTCTAAAGGTAAAGGTGATACTACACTTTTCATTAAAACACATAAGCATAAAATCCTAATTGTTTAAATTTATGTTGATGATATCATATTTGGTGTCATTAATGAGAATATGTCTAAAGAATTTTCTAAATACATGAGTAGGGAATCTGAGATGAGTATGATGGGATAACTCAACTTCTTTTTTAGACACCAAATCGAGCAAATGAAGGAAGATATCTTCATAAATCAAGTAAAGTACACAAAATAACTACTCAAACATTATAGAATGGATCAAGCCATACAATCAGGGACAACTATAAGTATAACAACAAAATTGAATAAAAATAAAGAGGGTAAACTCGTGGACATAAAGCTCTATCGAGGTATGATTTGTTTACTTTATCTTACCACAAGTAGATCTAATATCATGTTTAGTGTTTGCCTATGTGCCAAGTTTCAATTAAGCCCCAAAGAATCACATATATTGGCTATTAAGCACATCCTTAGATACTTATGTAAAACCATTTCACTAGGACTTTAATACGTTAAGAATATGTCCTTTGACTTAATTGGTTATTTAGATGCGAACTTCACTACTAGCCTTTTAAATAGAAAGAGTACAATTGGAACATGTCAATTCTTAGGAAATGCATTAGTTTCTTAGTTTAGTAAGAAACAAAATAAAATGGCTTTATTTATAATGGAAGCCGAATACATGACATTTGAAACTTATTACGCTCAAATTCTTTGGCTAAGGTAATAACTTAGAGACTATAGATTATATTTATAAAAAACACCAATTAAATGGATTATACTAGTGTCATTTTCCTTACAAAGAACCCTATTCTACATTTTAAGACTAAGAACATAGAAATTAAATACCATTTTATAAGAGATCATGTACAAAATGGAGATATTAAATTAGAGTTTGTAGATACACATCACCAATTAGCTGATATCTTAACTAGAACTTTTATTGAAGATAAATTTTGGTCAATTAGAAGAGAATTAGGTGAGATTCATGGAAATTCCTTTAGATAAAATTTTTTGGTTGATTTTTGAGTCAATTTTTTCTATGATTTATCTTGATCTTTTAATGTTATGAAGTAAGTTACTAAAACTTACTGATCAACCAATATAATAGGTTAATGAACAATGTTTGGAAAACAAACAAGTTACCTTAATTTTCCTAAAAGTTTATTCTTAAATTGGACGCATAATTGTCACCCAAACCAGTACAATCACTTGACCAATGTTTTAAGCTAGTCTACTAATCTTGCTAAGTATTGAATTAATTTTGTCTTGTGGCCTTCTAAATAATTTTCTTTCATTAATAGTGGACCAATAATATTTACAGGTTGACCAGTTACTTATAGCGGGCAACTAGAGACACTCAGTGATTGATCGTAGATAGTTACCTATAACTGGATGACTTGTAAGTCATAATGATCGACCATCATATCAGGTCCTTGAAAACTAGTTGCTCCCTTCCTCTCACCACCAATATTCTTAAGCCTTTCTGATATTCGTTCTCCACCAAACTTTCTCTTGCCACTTTAACCCTATATTTCATATCAGTTTCACTACCCATCTCTGGTATACACCCCCATTTATCCACCATACCTCCACAACACCTCCATGCCATTTTTAGGGGTCTCTGATGCCAAACTTCCTTCATAGTGCCACTGCTTCTCCTAAAAAGTTATAGGCATCTCCTATGGCTATAACTAGTTATAACACCATAAATCATTTGCCAATTGAGCTCTATTTTCACAGCCCTTCTCCATTATTGACGATAAACCCTCCACCTCACCAATTTAGGTTTTTACAAATCTCTTATTTTACCCAATTGATGATCCTATTAACATCTGATCTTAATTTCTATTATGAATGTGTGTGTTTATGCGTTCAATTTCAAAAATTGCACTTCTAATTGCAATAATTTTTAACGTAGGGTGAATTCCTAAATTCATATGAATTTCATTTACGTTTTCAAAAATGAAGTATCTTTCATTCAATTTATGACACATTTAAGCTTTATTATCTTTCAATTTAGCATAATTTTGTCTAATTTCCATTATATTGCATTTTTGTCCAAATAAATTTTGAGGATTTTCTTATTATGCATGATTTCTCACAATTAAAGATTTGTTGATTGAATTGATGAAATATTTACATTCTTTTTGTTAGGAATTGCCTAAATTGTGATTAATTTTATTTAAATAAAATTTTTGATCATTTTAGTCTATATGAAAATTAGGTCGTTCCTCTTTATACATTATTTTTCAAGTTAAATTCTTCTTAGTTACATTAATGTTTCACTACCATGCACTATGTTTAACTCAATTAACTTTTTAAACTACACATTGCTTTGTATTTCATCAATTTTTGGTATACACCATTTTTGATCATGAATGTTATGCATGTTATCTTTATCTTTATATTTGAAAACTTTTGCTTATACTGGTACTATCTTCTCCATCTTTTAGGTGATCCTTTATATCCAACCTTTACTGTCCATTAACACATCTTCCTTAATTCTTCTTCAAAAATCATGGCAGGGACTAGAGGGGACCATATTCCCATAGTTAGTACCTAGCCCTACACATAAGGTAGAGTCATACGTACAATCTCTAGGTCTCCTAAGATTTGAGAATGTCCTTTAATCCCTCCTCCTTATTCCATATCTTCTAATGAGGATAAAAACCTTGACATTAATTTTTCTTAATTCCCAGATTATGCTAAAACTATAAGGCAACCATGTCATTCCCCTACCAGTCTATATCAATTTTAGGAATATGGTCTTGTAAGCTATTTTATTGATCAAAGTTGGGAATCCTTCCTTACTGAGACCTGTAGGATTAGTCCTACTAATGTTCATCTATTTTGCACCAATCTTCATCCTAAGGTCATTTATGATGACACTCATATTTTCTCCACTTGTGGTTATTTGACCTTCCTAGGCCACGATGATCTTTATTTTTATCTTTAACCTTATGTTAGAATAACCTATTCACCCTATTTGTTTTCATTTACTCAATATGATTCAATTCTATTAAACTAAAAAGAAGAAACAAAATATCTTATATGCTCTCATCCTTATCCTTATCTTTCAATACTTTCAAATTCCTCCTGCTCGTGATAAGATCGACTTTAACTTTTTCTTTGACTCTGTACTCTCCACTGGATGGGATATTAATTGTTTGATGACTAAATGACTAAACCACATCAGTGATAACATCTTTAGCCTCAACGTCTATCTACATTCCATTAGCCTTCACCATTCAATGGTCTTGATGAGCCCCTCTTGAGTCACACTGTCGAGCAACCTGCAGAGGATGAGGCTGTCACTTGTCGCTAATGACATCACTCCCCATCGGATACTCATCTCATTGTCATTGAGCATTATCTTACTATATTGTGAGGAGACATCACAATGCATCACCTTAACAACCTGTTCAGATTGATTAAGTCTCATTTCCAACCTTTGACTAGTTAACTCTTTTGATATTTCCAAAGATAAAAATTTGTGTGATAATAGAGAAATACTATAATTTAGGGGGAGTATATGTAGTTCTATATTTCTTTGACAATGTATACTTTTTCTAAATCTTTTTTTCAATATTGAATTATGATTATGATGTTGTTTCAAAATTTTCTTTTATGCACAAATTAAAAGGGAGTTAATTATGATCTTAATATAGGTTTTAATTTGTCTATATAAATTCCTCTAATACTTTCTAATATCACAAATGTTTTCTTATAATTAAAAAGGGAAGATTTTTGAACTAGAGAGGTCCTAATTTAAATTTTAATGATAACAAAACATAAGTACTATTAACGAGTTTTTAATGTTGTTGATGAGAAATAACATTAGAACAAGATGATGTTTTGCAATCTTTAAGATCCAATAAAGAAATGGATTAAAAGATATTGAGGTTATTTCATGTGTTACTTATTATAAGATCATCTTGATCATCTTTGATAATGCTCACCATACATAAATGTTTCAATTTTTTTATTGCATAAAGTCTTTACATTTAACAAGAGGCTTTATAGCTTTTGATTTTCATATAAAAGCATCTTAATCTTTTAAATAACATTTGGGGAATCCTTGGGAAGTCTTTTAACCATATTTGGATTAAAAAATTAGTTTTGAGGTTTGAAAATGTTAAAATCATTGTTTTAGGGTGATTGGTTGACTAATATAGGCTAAAGTTGTTAAAATTGATGTACTAGGAGTTTGTAGCAACGTTGGTTGATGTATTGGTCGATCAATATATATAATGGATGATAATATTCCAACGACTAGTGAATATAAAACCTTTAATGGATATTGATCGACTGGTATGCTACACTAGTTTGCCAGTGTATGGAATATAACCATTAGTTGTTAGCTTCGACGACTATCTTAGGCCCCAAAACACTATAAATAAGTTCTTTGTCATTAATTTTAGTATTAAGAAGCTTTTGAGTCTTCTATGTAACATCCCATTTCCATACTAAGGGTTAGAACCCTAGATTTTAGTAATTGAGAAATAGCAATGAGAGATTAAAAAAATGCACTTCATGCTCATGCATATGTTAACATACATACATGTGAATTTGATTATTGCACACATTACAATGAATTGTTCATGCACTAATTTGACATTTTATGGGTATAACTAATTGTTTTAATGTGATTATAATGCAAATTATAGATTATGTGTCTTAAAAAATTGATTTGGAGAGTATATTTATTGATTTAGAATTTTTGGTGAAAATTTGGGAAAATTTTAGAGTTTAAGGGTATTTTTGGATTAGGAAAAATGCTAAGTGGCAGAACAATTGATAAATGGCAGTAGAATTAATTTTCAAATGGCAATGAAAATTTTGATAAATGACATTAAGTGTTGGGCACCGATTCCGAAACCCAACCTCTTGCGAATATCATAAGACTTGAGCGTATCTTTCGATAGGATTATTTCCAAAAACCCTTATTAGGCATCATCCCACAAGGGTGGCGTGCCCATGACAATCAAACATCAAAAC
>JANZLD010000237.1:27663370-27675900 GCA_026413575.1 Erythroxylum carthagenense | reverse complement strand
ACTCTACGTGAAAACCTAAACTTAGTTGCAGAACCGTATATAAGGTATCATTCTCCCATAACTCAAGTACGAGATCACAACCTAGCTTTTCTCTCTCCATTCCGCAGTCTTTCCCTCACTAAAAAACTCACTTGAGCGTCGGAGGGGTTAATCGGGACATAACCCCCGACGTGCCTTCACTATTTTGCAGGTAACTTCGCGTCGTACTCATCACAGAAGGAAGAAGACGATGGACTTCAATAGCAACGCACCGTTCAGCCAAAACCTGGCAGAACCAGGTTCCAAATTGCAATCCCTGAGACTTTTCTTCGTTTCTCAGCTTTTAAGTAGCAAGACGAGACAGAAAAATAATCCAACAAGAGGGAACCAACAAAGCGCAAAGAAGAGTTGATGATGGCAAAGTCAGAGAGCCGTCTCAAAGCCTCAAGATGGTCACTTCAGGGAATGACTGCCCTTGTCAGTGGTGGCACTCGCGGAATCGGGTTTTTTTTTTTTTTTCTAGATGTCATTACTATCGTTTCAAGATTGATTCTTCTGATAAATGTTTTGGTAGAAGTTTATGGGTTTGAAACTTTTGAATGTTTGATGCTGGAAAGACTCGATTTTTGATGTTTATGACCTCCATAATTTCCAATTTTTTCATTAATTAGGAATGCCACAGTTGAAGAACTAGCTGGGCTAGGAGCGAGAGTGCACACGTGTTCCAGGAATGAATTGGAGCTTAATAAGTGCTTGCAAGATTGGGAGGCTAAGGGTTTTACTGTCACTGGGTCGGTCTGTGATGCATCGTCTCTGACCCAGAGAGTGAAGTTGATAGAGGAAGTAGATTCTGTTTTCAGTGGCAAACTCAACATTCTTGTATGTATAAATCAAGGGTAATATGTCGAGAAGAAGTAACAGGAGGGTGCTTTGCGTAATTTCATTATTCATAGTCGTACTGTTGATTTCGTAGTTGGTTTACACACTCAGTACTTATCATTTTGTTTACTCCTCACTAAATGCGATTTGAAGTTAATACTGATTAGCGTAGATCACTTGTGTGCTGGTTGTCAAGTCTATATTCTTTTCCATGCTCTGTTTAAACTTGCTCAAGTCACAGGCTCTGGTCATTTATGAATGTGGACTTTTGCGTTTCACATTTCAAATTTAGTCGCTAGATTGAAGAGGACTTGGTTAACGTGGAAATTATAACTAGTTAATCAATAGAAATTTTGTCAGTTAACTTATGAGTCTGTTCAGATACTTGAGATTCAATCTTCAATTCTTTCGTCTAGGTGAACAATGTTGGTACAAATATCAGAAAACCAACCACCGAGTACACTGATGAAGAATATTCAAAACTCATGGCGACAAACTTTGAATCCGCCTACCATCTGTGCAAACTAGCGCATCCTCTTCTAAAAGCATCTGGAGTTGGAAGTGTTGTGTTCATTTCCTCTGTTGCAGGTCTTTTGCACATTGGTACTGGATCGATTTATGCAGCTAGTAAAGGTGAGTTACATTTCTATTTAGTATTTTATTTGTTTAGATACATATCATTTATGCACTGACTACTTGCCAGTTTAAGCTTAAAATTATTATTTATCAAATTTTGTTTCTCTCAGCTGCAATTAACCAACTTGCAAAAACTCTAGCATGTGAGTGGGCAAAAGACAATATCAGGGTGAATAGTGTTGCACCTTGGTACATCAGAACCTCGCTTGTGGAACATGTAATATCTCTTTTCCTGCAACTTCAAAACTTTCCTCGCACCTGCCATTGAACCCACACCCTCCCCATTTTCTGCTTGTTTGTTTGCGTACTCGTGTTTGTAGATGTTAGCATCTGTTTATTCCATAATGATTTGAGCAAATATTTCTTGCATCTGCCAGGCAGGACCTGATGCATTTTGTAAGCAATAGTACAATTTTCCATTCATGTCTTCTTATTTGTGTCTTCATTGTAAAGATTGCATATCGCCTTCCTTGATCATATGAAAGAAGCTTGTCATCGTTTTCTCTACCAAAACTGGCACTATCAGACAACTACATTGTATGTTCCTGATAGTCTCCCCCATTTTACATTTAGCAATTAAGAAATATTTCCAGTGAAATTTAATCAATGTTTGATTCCTTTTCTTTGTTTGTCTGCTGCTTGCAATCCTTTCCTCAGTTGATTGATAATAAAGAGTTCTTGGGGAAGATTATGGCTCAAACCCCACTACAGCGTGTAGGAGAACCTGAAGAAGTTTCATCCACGGTTGCATACCTTTGCCTACCTGCTGCTTCTTACATCACTGGACAAGTTATATCTGTTGATGGCGGATTGACTGTGAATGGATTTAACCCTGGCATGCGACTGGATTAAGCATTTCATCAATCATAAAATGGTCCCATTGATTATAACTGTTAAAGAACGTTTCCCGGCCTTTTCATTCATCCTTACAATTTGTTAAGACATTTGTATGATTAAACGAACATCAACTGTTGCAATTACAAATGAATTTATTGTTGTTTTGGGCCTGGAAAGGCTTGCTGTCTCAAAATTCCAGGCGGATCTTCGCACGCTCTAAGGTCTGCTACATTACCCTTGAGCTTGCTGTAGATTTTCATGCCAATCAATGCAACGATCATCAGGCCGCTTGCGTCTTACCGGCCGGAAAGTAAAAACAGTACCAAAACTCAGTATGCTGTACCGGAATAAAAAATCGGGCTGTAACGGGTGCTTATTAAGGGTCGGAGGATAAATCAATAGCGCATTATTATGATTGATTGGTAGTTCTTTATATCCCAGTTTTAAGTAATAGTTTATACCTTTCATATATGGGAAGAATGATTTTGATTCTTGCTGATACTAATAATTTTTTAATTAACTATAATTAAAATTTAATTAATTAAAATATAAAATATAATTAATAATTAATCAAGATAAAATTTAATTAACTAATTAAAATCTAATTAAGATTAAATTAATTAAAATATAATTAATTAATTATATTTTAATTAGTTAAAATATTATTCATTAATATTTTAATGAATAATTGTCAAATTAAATGACATATATGATAATTGTTAAATTAAATGTTTATTGCATGGAAAGCTTGTTAGTCACCAAAGTAGCCTAACTTGAAAAATATTAAGCATTTAATTGTGATTTGTTCAATTGTTCAATATGATATGATGCTAAAATGACATAAAGGTTGAACTGAATAATTGAGATTATTAATTATAATGCTAGGAAGTCACCCAAAGGTGGATCGTTGCTAATAATTAACGACATTAAAGAGACTTTATCAACATATTTGGTTAATATAATTGTATATCTAAAGATAACATGTATGTTGATTAGAATATGATTGATTGTCCATTATAGTAAATTATATACATGCATCAGAATAGGTTACTACTATGCATTTAAATTTCACCCAAAGGAGAATCTAAATGCATAATCAAAGTGTATTAGTTAGTTTGAATCCATTTAGGTTTACTCAAAGCATTAATGCGTGAGATATATGTTGTGTTTGCAGCATCAACTAATTTGTTTGCTTTAGGAAATGGGCTTATCAAGTTCAATGGTCTGAACTATGTTGATTGGTCCGAACAAATCCAGTTCTAACTGGGTGTAATGGATTTGGACTTGGTCATAATTTCAGATATAAGGTCTGCATCCATAACTGAGACTAGTTCTGAAGTTGAGAAGATTTATTATGAGGTTTGGGAATGGTCTAATAGGCTGAGCTTGAATTTGATACAAATGATGAAAGCAGAAAATGTAAAGCCATCAATGCCTAAAATGGACAATGCAAAGGAGTTTATGTTGCAGCTTAAAGAATACTCCCAATCTGATATAGTTGACAAGTCCATAATAGGGACTTTAATAAGTGAGCTGATGACCAAAAAGTTTAATTGGTCATAGCTCATTCACGATCATATAACTCATATGTCAAATCTAGTTGCAAAGCTAAAATCTATGGGTATGGATGTGAGTGAGTTCTTTCTAGTACAGTTCATTATCAACTCCCTTCCTCTAGAATTTGGCCAATTCCAAGTGAATTATAATACTATTAAGGAAAAATGGAACCTTCAAGAAATAAAGGTCATGTTGGTTCAGGAGGAAGGGAGATTAAAGAAAATAAAGGAACAATCCATTCATCTCACGTTTCATCAAGGAGCTAGTAGCAGCAAGAACAAACTAGGAAAGAAAGGAAAAGATAAGGATAAAGCTCTCAGCAAAGTTAAAGAGCGTCGAATCCATAAGGATAAGAGGTGTCACTTCTTTAAGAAGCCTAGTCACTTCAAGAAAGATTGTCCTAAACGAAAAGCTTAGTTCGAAAAGAAAGGTACACATATGTTTCAGTATATTTCGAATCAAATCTTATTGAAATGCTTAAAAATACTTGGTGGTTAGATTTTGGTGCAACTACTCATGTGTCATATGTTAAACAGGGATTCCTTTCAATACAGCCTATAAACAGAACTGAAAAATTATTGTATATGGGGAACATAAAGACACTTTTCTAGATCTAGGGAACATCCTTCATCTTATGTTTCATCAAGGAGCTAGTAGCAGCAAGAATAAACCAGGAAAGAAAGGCAAAGATAAGGATAAAGCTCTCAGCAAAGTTAATGAGGGTCAAATCCATAAGGATAAGAGGTGTCACATCTGCAAGAAGCCTGGTCACTTCAAGAAAATGAAAGGCTTAGTTTGAAAAGAAAGGTACATACTATGTTTCAATATGTTTTGAATCAAATCTTATTGAAGTGCCTAAAAATACCTGGTAGTTAGATTCTGGTGTAACTACTCATGTGTCACATGTTAAATAGGGATTCTTTTCAATCCAACCTATAAACATAACTGAAAAATTCTTGTATATGGGGAATAGAATGAAGGCACGGATAGATGGCATTGGGACGTATAGATTGATCTTAGACACTAGATGTTCCCTAGATCTAGATAAGTGTCTTTATGCTCATGAATGTGCTAGGAATATAGTTTCTGTTGAAAATTTGGATGATGCAGGATTTTAAATTAAGATTGGAAATGATGTTTTTTCATTGTATAAACATAAGTACTATTATAGTTCTAGTACTTTAATTGATTGTTTATATCATTTCATTCTTGATGTTGATTTTGCTGAATCTCTGTTTCATGTTGACCATATTATAAGAAGTAAACGTAGTATATAAAATAAATGTTCTGCTTTTTTGTGGCATAAAAGATTAGGTAATATATCCAAGGAAAGGGTACAAAGATTAGTTAAAAATGACATCTTACCTCCATTGGATTTTGTTCAGTGGGATATATGTGTGGATTGCATTAAAGGCAAGCAAACCAAACATATATCAAAGCGTCCAGTCACAAGAAGCAGCACATTAGTAGAATTAATACACACTGACATCTGTGGTCCTTTCGACGTTCCTTCTTGGGGTGGCGAAAAATATTTCATTACCTTTATTGATGACTTCTCACGATATAGATATATTTATCTGCTATATGAGATGTCTCAATCTGTGGAAATCCTAGAGGTGTTAATTAATGAGATAGAAAGACAGTTAGATAGAAATGTAAAGATAGTGAGGTCTGATAGAGGTGGTGAATATTATGGAAATTTTGATGAAAGTAGACAATGTCCAAGTCCATTTGCAAAGTTTCTTGCTAGTCGAGGCATATGTGCGCAATATATAATGCATGGTACACTACATCAAAATGGTGTAGCTGAAAGGCAGAATCGTATTCTTATAAAAATGGTTAGGAGCATGTTAAGTAATAGCACTATACCTTTATCATTGTGGATGCATGCATTAAAGACCGCTGCATATCTGCTAAATCGGATTCCTAGTAAGGCAGTTCCTAAAACACCTTATGAATTGTGGACGGGGAGGAAACTCCGTTTATGACACCTTCACATTTGGGGTTATCCGGCAAAAGTAAGGTTGTATAATCCATATAAAAAGAAGCTTGATGCAAGAACCGTTAGTGGTTATTTCATTGGCTATCTTGGAAAGTCAAAGGGGTATAGATTTTATTTTCCTAACCATAGTACGAGAATAGTTGAGTCTAGTAACGCTCGGTTCATTAAGAATGGCCAAATCAGTGAGAGTGGAGAACCACAAAAAGTGGATATTTATGAGAATCGAGTAGAAACTCCTCCAAAACGAGTAGACACTACCACATCAGACGTGATTCCACCGATTATTATTCCTCTTGTTGCATCACGGATAAGCAACATACTGTAACAACAAATTAATGTTCTAATTTCACAAATTGAACATATTATTGACGAATCAGATAATGGTGATCAAGTTACAAATGATCAAGTAATGTTACAAAACGTAGCATTATGAAGGTCAGTAAGGCAAAGAAGACTAGCTATTTCAAGTGACTATGAAATTTACTCACTTGAACATGAATGTAACTTGAGCATTGATAAAGATCCAGGCTCTTTCAAACAAGCCATGGAATGTAACAATTCTGATAAATGATTCAATGCTATAAAAGAAGAGTTGAAATCAATGGATGATGACAATGTCTGGGAATTAGTTAAGTTGCCATAAGGTGCAAAAAAAGTGAGTTGTAATTGGGTCTTTAAGACCAAACGTGACTCACAAGGCAACATTCAAAGGTATAAAGCCAGACTTATTGCCAAAGGTTACACTCAAAAGGATGGTATTGACTATAAAGAGACCTTCTCTCCAGTTTCAAAGAATGGCTCCTTAAGATTTGTTATGGCACTGGTGGCTCATTCTGATTTAGAGCTTCACTAAATGGACGTAAAGATTGCCTTTCTAAATGATGACTTGGAGGAAGAAGTATATATGAATCAATCGAAAGGTTTCGTGACCACAGAAAATGAACGATTAATATGTAAATTAAAGAAGTTAATATATGGACTGAAGCAAGCTTCCTGACAATGGTATCTTAAGTTTAATGATATCATTGCTTCTTATAGTTTTGTAGAAAATATTGTTGATCGGTGTATCTATATAAAGGTTAGTGGGAGCAAGTTCATTATATTAATCCTATATCTTGACGATATCCTTCTTGCTACAAATAATATTGTTTTGTTACATGATGTAAAGAATTTTCTTTCTAATAATTTCAAAATGAAAGATATAGGTGAGACATCCTATTTGATAGGAATAGAAATATTCAGGGATAGATCACCAGGATTGTTAGGATTGTCTCAAAAAGGTTATATCGAGAAAGTATTAGAAAGATTTCAAATGACAACATGCTTCGCAGGGATAGGTCCAATTCAGAAAGGGGACAAATTTAGTCTAATGCAATGTCCACGAAGTGATTTGGAACGTAAGGATATAGAGTCTATTCCTTATGCGTCAATAGTTGGGAGATTAATGTATGCTCAAACATGCACTAGACCAGATATCAGTTTTGCTGTTGGAAAGATAGGATGATATCAAAGCAATCCTAGAATGGACCACTGGAAAGCTACAAAGAAAGTCCTTAGATACAAGACACCAAGGACTATATGCTCACATATATAAAATCAACCCATCTTGAAGTGATAGTTTATTCGGATTCAGACTATGCCAGTTGTGTAGACTAACGGAAATCTACATTCAGTTATATGTTTCTATTAGCTGGAGGAGCAGTTTCATGAAAAAGTGGAAAGCAATCTGTCATTGCTACTTCCACTATGGAGGTTGAATTTGTGGTGTGCTTTGAGACCATGATTCATGGATTATGGTTGCGAAACTTAATCTTAGGTCTTGGTCTTGTAGATAGTGTTACCAGACCGTTAAGAATTTATTGTGATAATTTCGCAACCATTTTCTTCTCTAAGAATAACAAAAATTCAAAGGATGCGAAACACATGGATTTGAAGTATTTGTCTGTGAAAGAAGAAGTGTAAAAACATAAAGTGTCAATTGAGCATATTGTTACCGACCTAATAATAGCGGATCCGTTAATGAAAGAATTACCGCCCAAAACATTTATTGTTCATGTTGAACGGATGGGCCTTATAGATAAGTCCTTGTTAGCATAACGTTCTGACATGTATATATACATATAATTGTCCTGCTCAAATTGTTATGACACTTGTGAATTCAATTAAAATCATATGTTTTTGCTCATTTATTAGTTATCCCTATTATGTTTTATGCAATAATTATTATTTGTGAGATAACAATTACCGTATTACCCACTTAAAGTTTGTTGAGTTAAGTTGATTATGTGATACATGGAAGGAATCATGTTATATAACTTGTGACTGCCATGATCCCATCAGCTTAATTCAATTAAGGATGACTTGATCAATTCCATATACTGTATGCACTTAAAGTTTAATTGTTGGATCACCAAGTCGTAGCATGGGCTAAGTGGGAGATTATTAAATTATTTAATGTCCTATATGACTTATAGATTTGAGTTCCATAAAAAGCACTCAAGATAATAGTTATTGGGTATTAAATGATGGAACTCAAATGAGTCAACAACCCTTTCCCTCTCTCTTTCAAAAACTAAATCATCATAATGGTTGGTGAATCATCATGATAGTTTATGAACCAACATAATGGTTTGTGAAGCAATGTGATGATTGGAAAAATTCGTATATAAGTTTTAGAAAAACTTATGAATGAGAGAGATACTAAATTATTATCTTAATCATTGAAGAAACATTAAAGAAAGAAAGAAGAAAGGGAATAAAAAGCTTTACAGAAAGAACAAGAAGCCATGTATACAGGTATGTCTACAAACATCAATCCATAAATGTCTTACACTATCAACCCAACCAGTTGATTATCAAACATAATTGTCAACAGTTTGACATGATCAAACAACTAAAATCTTTCAATCTGTCAAAAATAGCTGATAAGTCATTTATCAAACAAGCCCTTTGTTTTTCTGTGTGAAGATGGGTGTTTCTCTTATGTAAGTCACTGTGACGCTTATACGTGTGAGAAAAAATCTCTGCATTTTATGCTAATTGATTGATCATCTTATTTACATCATGTCTTGACACTTGATCCTATAAAAAAAGGGCACTTTTGAATAAAGAAAAAATATTGTCATATATAGAGGAATTATTTTATAATTTTTATAAAATTAAAAGGTTAGTTAACAATTTTTAAAAAATATTTAAACTATCAATATTATATCATAATTAAAGTTGATATAATGTGCGGTACAATATTGATAACTTAGATACAAGTTATTCTTAGTATCTAAAGTCACAACAGCTATTGTATTCTACATAACTACATGGCTGCTAGATAAAAGTATCTAAAATTTGAGATCCATAGAAACAAATATCCTTTTCCCTGACTTGAAATGTTTTATTTTAATATCCAAAAAGAGATTTGGGTCAAAAGTAAGGAAACAGGAGGAAAAGGAATTGTCTCAAATCTCAAATTCTGAATCCGGCTCCTGCTCCTGCTCGCTTCTTCTTTCTACATCTCATTTACGGACAAAGCCCTGTTTTTAGCAAGCAAACAAAACCTAAATGAGGCAAGGCTGTAAAGGGCTGTGTGAAGCGTACTTAGTTTACTGCTTCCAATTTCACGTGCCACTCATTATAAAGAGAGAGAGAGAGAGAAAAAAAAAAGAAAGAGTTTGGTGCAATAAAAAATTCAATTTTGAATTACATACTAGTTGATTATTACTATTTGAAATCTACTTGTTGAACCTATTAAAATGAAGGGGTTGTATTCTATGAATTATTCTTAACCATATACCGTTACTTTGACCTAGAAAATAAATGTTCTTAAATTATACTAATTTGAAACAAACAGTTCTTAGTTGGGTCTTGTCTTTGACAAGTTTCTGTCTGTCTTGTCTTTGACAAGTTGGTTCGGATCTTTCAAAAGTTTGTGTTTTTTCTTGCCTGCGTTTTTTTCTTCGATGGAGTCTGACGAGATAAATAGGATTAATGAAAAATGTCATCAAATTACAATTGACGAGGAGGAGGAAGAAGGGGTAATAATTGACACAGGGGATATTAACGTAATGGTTGATGTTTGCTGGAGTTTGGTAGGAAGTTTTCTAGCGAAGAAACCTATTCACGCGCCGTCGATGAAGGATACATTGGCATCACTGTGGCGACCTGTTATGGGGGTTTATATTAAGGATATTGATCCTAACAGATTTATATTTCAATTTTTTCATGAAAGGGATATGCAAAGGGTACTTGATGATGGCCCATGGACGTTTGACAATCAGTTTTTACTGCTTAAAAAATTCTGTTTGACTGATCAGCCGGAGTCTGTGATTTTGTCGAAGGCTAACTTCTGGGTGTAGGTTCACAAGCTTCCGGTTGGTTTTATGTCGGAAAAAGTTGCCCAGACGATCGGGAGTTTCTTAGGTGAGTTTGTAAAGTCTGATCCAAACAATTTCACTGGCATCTGGCGTAACTATATGAGAATTCGTGTAGCGGTGGATGTTAACAAGACCATTAAACATGAGATGAAGATTAAGCGACAAGGAGGGGAATAGATCACTTTGTATTTTAAGTACGAGAGATTACCTACTGTTTGCTTTGTGTGTGGCCTGTTAAGCCATACTGAAAAATTTTGCAAGGTAGTTTACGAGGCACCTGACGGAGTTGTCCCAAGGAGATTTGACGAATCTATACGTGCTAATATGAGACGCTCATAGCTGGCGAAGGGATGTCAGTGGCATCGTGAAATGCCACCATGAATTAGAACTCCGGGGAGTATGGGGGAGATGAGGATGGAGATGATGGTCGAGGCAGAGACGATGGCGGAGGCGATGGCAGTCGAAAAAACTAATTATGGAAGGACCGCAAATTATGGAAGCTATAAGGCAAGTGGAGATCATGATATTAGTTTAAATGCCAAGATTGTACCTGGTAATGGGAAAGGTAAGGAGATCGTGGAGGTCTCTTGTGATAAGGAGAAGAATGTGGCTTTAATAAGGGATGATGATGGGGTGGTTGTGTTGGATTCAAAACGCAGACGAAGGGCGGAGAATATCGGTCTGGAGGGGGAGGCACATGGAGCTGAGAATAACTATATGCTTTCAGTGATTGTGGACTCAAAACACGCTTTGTTGACGGGACCTGTGGATCAGGCCCGCCTTTCCTCATGAGCTGTATAAGTTGGAATTGTCGTGGGATGGGTAACCCATGTGCAATTCGTATTCTTCAGGACATGGTTTCCGTTAAAAAACCCAAAGTGCTTTTTCTTATAGAAACAATGTGTAGTAGGGAAAAGCTGGATCGTGTTAAAAATACATTAGGCTTTGAAGGTTTGTTTTGTGTTGAGCCCAATGGTCATAGTGGGGGATTGGCGTTGTTATGGAAGAGTAAGGATGTGGTCCGTTTGCTTGGGTATTCTCGCAGACACATGGATGTTGAAATTTGTATCTAAGGCATGGATGGCTGGCGTCTCACCGGTTTCTGTAGAGAACCGAATCGAAATCGTAGAGAGGAGGGATGGCACTTGTGTTGGGACCCGATCTCAGAACCGGACCCCAACTGAAAAACAAAAAACGGAGACAAAAATGAAGTGGCGGAACGAATCAAATGGATTTCAAAACTAAACGAAAGCGACATACAAAGCGAAAGTATTGAATCACAACGCATCGAATCGGAACGAAATCGGAAACAGAAACAAAGCGGACGAAAGCAAAAGAAGCAAAATCGAATCGAATACAGAGTCGAATCGAATTGGCTCTGAAACAAACCAAATAAACGATGCAATCAAACTGAAATACAAATTCCGGCATCCGATAACATACACTTATAGAAAAACTATCGCGTTGGAAACTTATCAGTCAAAAACCAAATCCGAAATCGGTATAAATTTATTTGATTTTATTTTTTCATCTTCATTCACACTCAAACAAAACAATACAATTTCCCTTTTAGAAGTTCTTCCTCAATCAACTCAAATTACTTGATTTCTCTTAATCATGCATATCTCAATCTCATTTATAACAAAACTTATTCTAATTCTTATTCTTTCTTTGCCATAAAAAAATCACACATGTCCTTATAACAGAAATTTGGGCAGCATAACGGCTGTATTTTAACAAACCCAAAACCTGCAAAGGGTTTTAAACACACTTCTATAATTCCCAAACACAACTCAGAATCGTCGGACCTCTCGTCCGGAATCCAATCACAATCAAACACACTTCTATACCTATAACACTTCCATAATTTTCAATCACAAATTAGTATCATCGGATCTCAATTCAATACACAATTTCATAATTCAATCCGAATACAACCCAATCATATTTATATACAATCACAATTCATATTCCATAATCAGACACAAATTTATAACTCAATTCCTTACATAAGTTCATAATTCATATCCATCATGAAATAAATGCTTACAATACATTAATGGCAGTCCAAGTCATATACAAAACTCATACTAAAATCCAAAATACACAAAACCCAAGATAACTAAAAATCGAATAAAAGCCTTGACATTTTTTTTTCCGCTCTCCTTGCTCGAAACCTGGAGATGGGGATAAAAGGGGGTGAGCTTGATAGCTCGTGGATAACATGTTTATAAATCAAATAATAAGCAAAAATCATTTTCTAAACTTTTGCC
>JANZLD010000237.1:27622222-27633449 GCA_026413575.1 Erythroxylum carthagenense | reverse complement strand
CACAATTATCAAAATCATCAAAACCAAAATAATTCTTTTCTCATCCATTTTCTCAAAGTATCATTTCATCTATAACAATATACATGTACAAAAATACTCATTTCAAAATACCAATTCTCCCACATAACATCTATATAAAGGGTGCATCTAAAGGAGGTAATACATAGCTTGCTTTTCATTATCTATCTATTTTATTTTTCAACCTCATAATAACTTAAACGTAGGAGTGTCCTCATTTAATAAACAGCCATCACTCTTCAACATTTTAATCCTTGTAGGCTTAGAGGATTTAAGACTTTGCAACGAATCTTTCACATGCCTAATCAATTTTTATCCTACTTTAATCGAAAACAAAAGGAACAAAAGTATAAGCTCGTCAATAGAGTCAAAAAGGGGGTGGTGCACTTCACACTTTTATATATACACTACAACAAAGTAGACATTTAGTTACATTTTTTTGTGACATTCCAAAAATTGTCGCTAAAAGTGACCATATTGCAACGATTGTAAAAATTGCCATTAAAACTAAGCTTTTAGTGACTAATAATAAAAGCGTCACAAAAGGACTAACATTTGTTGACAAATGACAAAAATCGTTCTCAAATGGTGAACATTTAGAAATTGTCACAAAATGGTATACATTGGGTGACGATTTTAGTAATTTGTCGCTAAATCGACTTTCGGTGACGCTTTTTGAAAATCGTCACCATAATTTGGTAAACAATTGGTGACATTTTTTAAAATCATCACCATCACAATTGGTGGCGATTATGTAAAATTGTCACTAAAAAGACATTTGGTGACAATTTTTGGAGATCGCCACCAAAGGTCCCTAGATATTTAGCTATATGATTTATGCTACACTTACCAAATTGTTGCTAAAAGTAACCATTTGGTGACAATAATTGAAAGCAGCGCCGAAGGATCAATATTTGGTGACATTCAGTGACAATTTCTGAAAATCATCACAAAAGGTTCCATAGCAACACATTTGATGACCATTTGCCAAAATCGTCACCAAAAGGTTAACATTTTCCAAAATTGTTAAACTAACATTTTTTATAATATATCATAGTTAAGATATGTTTTATTGGAGATTTGTTTTGAATGTTTACAACTTATTGCTAAAAAAACACATACAACATAATTTTAAGTGTTAAACAGTAGTATTAATTAATCATTAATATTTACAAACAGTGCAAAAATTAGTTATAAAAATTTTAATAATTTTTTCAACATAATAATATGATATATGGAGTAGTATGAACTTTGAATTAGAAGGATAATAGTTTTTACAGTCATAGACCAAGAAAAATAACAATCCACACCCGATAATATGCAACTTGACCCCTAACTAGTTGAGAGCTTGTTTGACAAATTTTACAGATACAACAATAAATCAACTTTAAAGTTGAGTCCAATTGATTGCATCAATAAATGGCAATGATATAATTAATTTTTTGAATTCCAAGTGACATGAGAGTCGGTAATATTAATTGAGTCCCCGATGTCTAGATTCCTGAGAAGGGTCCTTCTATGTTTGAAGGGACCAATCGAAACAGTAATAGTTCTTCCCTTAGGTGTAGGGTTTTTCACACCCTCTTGCAACAACGTTTCCGCTATAACTAAATTAATGGAGGGTACAGTGAATGAGTTGCCAGATTTAGTATGGAAGACAAGTTCTCTAGATGAATTACCAGTAAGAAATGATTCACCTAAAACATAATCAGTATAGAACTTAGATATTGTCAAATTAGTCAACCCTTAAATGAATCAAAATTGGAGTGACATGCATACATGATTGACCAGACGAAGTTTGTGGAATTGATGAATTTTTCAAAACAACCGATTTCTCTAATCCTTTACGGACCGTTGTGACATCGCTTCTGCCTCTATAGGTATATATGTCATCTTCGAGATTTAAGGAAGCTTAAAACAATATGTAGTATATACTATCAAATGTGAATATATATAATAGCTTCATAAAAGGAAATGAGATGTACATAATAAGGAAAGTGACGTTGTTCAGATGATACTAAACACCTTGATGCAGAAGATCGGCCATAAAAGGCAAATGATCATTAGTGTATAAAGTGAATAATTTTTCGGCATTGTTTATTTCTTCAGTAGGGGAAATTTTGCTACATTCCTCTCAACAGAATGAATTAGTACTATGAAGTAGTCGCTATGTTGACATTCCTTGATTAATAATGTTAAGAGGTATATTCTACAAATGTCGATTTAGAATAAGGTGATGATATGTTCAACCCCAATTTTGATGATAAGTGAAACTAGCCTAGTTCAGCACTTATACATCTTCAATGTGCCTAACTACCGTTACTAAAATTTCAGAAATCAATTGTGTAGTTTGTATCACATGCAAAATTTAGAATTTAAAGTAAAATAAACATGGCTATGTTCTTGATGTACAGAAATTTAGTATTATCTATATTGAGCTATATTACTATTAATGAAAATGAAAAAAAAAGTAAAGTACTCTTGAAGACTTTTCATCAAATAGTTACGAAGCTTTGATGAGGGTAGCGTTAAAGTTGATTGGGAAGAAGCCAACCCATATACAAATAACAAAGACAGATAGTAAATCATCTTCAAAACACAACCCATACATCAAATGCATAGTTAAGGACTCATGATAAACACCTAAAGGTATAAGTAAAACTTAGCACAACTTCGCTTCAATACCGATTTAGTTAATGATGGTTCTTCAACCATGTTGACCACAATACAGAACCCAAATAGAAGAGTGGAGATAGTTGTTTGTAGGAAGGAGGATTTTGAGAAATGTTGATGGCTTTAAGGAGAATAGAGTAGCCTTTTATTGTGGTTGTGATTGAAAACCTAATACAAAATGACATCGTTTTTCTTATTTAGGTAAACGATGTGGTTTCTTGTCTACTGTAGTTGTTAATAAGGACTATTAATTAATTTGCTACGATCTATTGGATTTGGTCGACAAATGTTAGATGTAGTGACTAATACATGGTTCATCGCCAAAGCCCTCGGGTTCATAAATAATTTTTTATAAATTTATTTTCCTAATCTAAGCAAAAAATAGTTTGAATTGTAAATTTAATTATTCAATTGAAAACTATTTCCAAATTAATTTGTTGACCCTTCAAATAAAATATAAATGACTTACAATTTTCCAAAAATTATACATTTTAATTATTATAATGTTAGGTAAACTAATTTCAGAAAATTATACATTTTAATTATTATAATTTAGAAAAACTAATTTTTTAAAATTTAACAAGACATTCTAATATAATTAAAAAACGTTTCTCACACATCATTACAAATAACTATTTTGTTACATAATAGTCTATTTTTTATATTAAAAGAAAGCCACTTTCCAAATTAAATAAAACACTTAAATAACTAAGAAATTAATTTAGATTATTTATTTAGATGTTATTTTGTTAATTATGTAGAAAGTAAAGAATTTACTTGAGTTTTGGCGATGATGTGGAAGTATGGTAGCAAATTGTCTACCATTTGCGACTAAGTGTGGTGGTTGGTCGCTGAAGTGGTCTTTTGTGACTAAACCTACTTCGTTGCAGAAACCTTTGGTATTTAAATTACATGTATCTTTTTATACAAATAATAAGTTTAAAATGATAGATTAAGGGCTAAAGGGTATATGTTGTGATGTTAGTGATGAATTTGGTAAAAATGAAATATGGTTTGCATTCCTTATTAATTTAACTAATAAGAAAAAGAAGAAACAAATTTTAAAAAAATTTCCAATTTTATTTTGTTTATCTACGAAATTAAAATTACATATTAGTAATTCCTAAAAATTAAACAAATCAAGAACAATTGCATATATAAGTGTGAAAGACAAAATTTTTATTTTGCTATATGTAATAGGAATACCTCATATATGTTAATCAATTAAGAAAATTAAGAATGTAAAGAAAATGCTTGGGTTTTGACCACATTGGGTATAATTAATAACAAATTTGTTACCATTGGTGATGATAGTTTTGTTCGTCACAAAAAAGTTGAACATGTTTAAAAAAATAAGTGGGATGACGTTGTCCTTGGGATATATAATGTTGTACAATTTGCGACGTTATTTGATTTTCGTAGAAAATGTTTTGTGTTTAGCGATGAAATATAGATTCGTCGCCAAACGTATCGGATGAGAAAAATTAAACAGACATTAGGATGATGTCGTTTGTGGGACGACAAACAATGTTGTCCTAGCATGTGTTTAAACATAAATGTTGGGCCCCCTTTCTTCCCCCCTTTCACGACATAACCCCCTTCTACTTTGTTCGTTTCAAAACTGTCTTTGCATTTGTGCCCTATCTTCTCCTCTATCTTTGACATTGTGAACTATTCTTTGACCTGCAGTTGCTCTCTTCATTTGGTAAGTAGTGTTGACCTTACTATGATGTTATGCCATTGAATTCGAAAAAAGGAAATGATTTTGTGTTGAATTTATGCATTTGTTGTCAATTTATTGGTGATGATAATGATTGAGACAAACATTGTTGTGTTATTCTTGTTAAAGAAAGGAAAAACTGAAGTTTTTATGTTGTTCTTGATATGAATTTTAGTTGCCCATAATACTTCCATATATGGGTGGTTAATTGACCGAATAAGATTAGGCATTGGGTTAGTGTGAGGAAGATTGTTGGACTACATTTGTGAAGTTTTGGAAAACCCCTATTACAAGTTATTCACTCTTTTATTCTAGCATTATTCATGATATAGTTGTGTTATACGTGATTGCAATAAGTGGTTTATATTGGAATTTTGAGGGATTTGTAAAATTGATTATTGAGCTGTTGCAAGGTTATTCACTTTTGGGGGCTTCTAAAATCATTTGTTAAAATGAAAGTTAATAAATTTAACATAGGTACAGTTAATTGGAAATTATAAAACACTAATATTTTTTGAATGTATTTTTGCTTTATATATTAGAAAATTATCTTGCTAAAAAACCTAACATGTTTTACGGTTTGACTATTCTTTGTTGTTAAATTTAATATTTTAACATGTGCCAATTTCCTCTTCTTATTATCTTGGATGAATTGGAACTTTGTAAATGGTGATTAAATAGCTAAGCAACATATTGGTTTCTTAACTACTAAAGCAATTGGTAGTCGACTCATTTCCTTGTCCAAGCATCTATTAATATAATAGGGTAGGGTCAAATTGCCTGTAGAATTAGGTTAAGCAAAATGTCATAAGCATTACAAATTAATGCTTTTTCCAGCATATCACAATTGGTTTACCATTCTAATGTTTTACTTTTACTTTTTACTTTACTAAGTGGATTTTCTTATTTGAAAATTTTATATATTCAATGAAGCTTTCAAGATTTAGAACTAAATATGCAGAGAGGCATTAAAGGAATAATCGTTGAAGTTCCTCCTTCTTAGTGGTTTGCAGTTGTCTGTCGATCTAGGTAACTCATCCAACCTAGTTATAATATTATTCGGACAAATAGTTGCAACTGTTGTTAATGCAAATTAATAGTAGCCATTATTGTTAATGCAAATTAGTAGTAATCATCTTACTAATTAGCTTGTTAATTAATTGTTTTCTATATTAGTGGCCATTTCATTTTATTGTATATAGTTTACATAATTGATGCGTATGAACTGACAACATGAATTGAGTGGATAGTTTATATATTGACAAATTAGAATGAAGACAATTAGTGTTTGTCCAGCAAATTGGTAAAGGTAATTTCTTTTTTTTTTGGTAATTCAATGAATTTATAAATAAAAATAAAGATATGTACAACAAGAGATTTACAAGTAAGCCAATCTCTTATCTATATAAAGAGACTTACCAAGTGAGCATGAGGGATCCTATACTTCCCCATGCCTACAAACGCAAAAAGCAGCCTAAGGTTTATTAGCCCACAAGATGTCCTTAACAAAGAACACCTTCCCAAAGATACAAAAATCCTAGCAGCAGGTACTGTAACCTACACTAGTCAAGACGACCTTCAGTACAAAATCAGAAGGTATAGTTTAGGAAAGAAGACATCTCATTTTCAGAACACAATGTTATGATGTTTGATAAGCACTACCGAATTTCTGGGGAATGAAGTAGACCTTCAGCTTTCTGAGTACCCATCAGGTGTTTATGCATTCCTATTGTTGAGTTGTTCAAGGATGAATTGTTGATACGTCGCCCTACACTGAACCTTTCCAATCTTTCCTCTTTGTTTTTTTCACTCTTAGAATTTCTCTTCTCTGCAAACATATTTCCCCAATAGGAGATCAAGCCTAGCAGAAAACGAAATTATAGCTTCTCCCCTACTTTCGTACCCAACCTGCCTATAATCATTAAACTCCTTTGGAAATGTTTCGGCTAGCTCACACAAAAAACTCAACCTGATTTCACCAAGCAATAATGCATCAATGTCATTATGTAATAGAAGCAGTTAAACAGACAAAGCAAACAAGAAACAACTCAACATAGTACATACATGGGATGGTATATAGGTTGGAAACAAGAAACAACAACACTTACCTTAATTACAATGGTTTTTTTAAACGTAATATTGAACAAAAATTACATGTAATAACTCAGTTATCTTCTTTTATTGTATAGCTAGATGGATAAGAGTTGGATGTCTCATAAAAAATGGTCAACTGAATATGTAGGAGTTAAGAGTTTCATGAAATTTGTAAAAGATCAAATGGGTGATGAATGTAGTATTCATTGTCCAAGCATTGATTGCTTAAATGTCAGCTTCCAAAGTCAAGATGTCGTATATAATCACTTGCTAATATGAGGAATAGATAAATTCTATACTCCATGGCTTTATTATGGTGAACGTAAGGGAGTAAGTTGTAGTAGAAGTGGCAGTACATGTTATGAATATAGTTACAATAATAATGTAGATGATTGTAATGTGAATGATGATGGTGATGATGGGATTGAGGAGATGTTAGATGATTGTCGGAATTATATGGAGACTATGAATGAAACAGGAATGCCTAACATAATTGGTAGTATTATAGAAGATAATTTTGGGAAGTTATTGAAAGTTTCTTGAGAACAATTATATCCGAGGTGCTCTAATTTCTCATAACTATCGATTATTATTAAGTTGTTGCACTTTTTGTTTAATGTTTTTTTCGAGTTTTTCTTATTAAGTTAAGAGTAATGAAATTGATTTGCTTGAGAATAAGCAAATGCTCAAGTGTGGGGAGATTGATAAATTATAAATAGACTATATTTCTAATCTCATATTTAATGCTTTTGTTTATTTATTTGAGAGTTTTTTTGTTGTTTATAGTGCTTATTCTGCTTCTATCGTGTTTTTAGGTCATATTTGCCTTTATGGATAAAAAGATGAAGAATTAGGGTGAAAATATTATAGAAAATGAAATAATTAAAGCTGTTTGGTGGTTGCTCATGTAAGTCTACACATTTGTATAGGTTTCTATGTAAGTCCACATGGCTGAGTGGTTGCTTGTGTAGCTATCTAGGACAATGTTTCTTCACAATTTTCAAAGATTAAACTTAGATTGATGAACCTGGGATAGACCTTGTAGTGATTTTATTTAAACTTAATTCATTCCTTAGTTTCATTGAAATTCAATTATATGTTCTTAATTATTCTTGAATTAATATTGCTAGTGTATTATTCAAGTATGATTGCATTAATATTGAATTAATATTGCTAGCATATTATTCTTGAATTAATATTGCTAGCGTATTAAAGTATGATTGCATTAATATTGAATTAATATTGCTAGCATATTATTCTTGAATTAATATTGCTAACGTATTAATCAAACAAGGTAATGTCAATAGAAAAATATTAACATAAGATAAGAATTTTCATAATCCAATAAATAATAGATTAATTTGAGTAGTGAAATCATGACGATATAAGAAATTTTAGAGGGATTCAAAGTCTACGTATCACTATTTTCCTTAATTGTTTCTTAGTTTAATCTTCATTCTAGTTACTTAATTATGTTGGTTTACTTTAATATACTATTTTAATTCCATTTGATTTATCTTAAACACCATAATTTGTTAGGCTAGATAATAAAAAGACACTAAGTACTTATAATTCTATTCCTTATGTGATTGACCCATATTTTCCAATGCTAGTTACAACTACACCGTCTACTTATAGTTTGAAACATAAAATTACACATTAATGATGCATTCAAATATTAAAGTTAAGGAATCATACCAATTAGTTTCCAAATATGGATTTATTTAAAGTTATAAAATGTTTAAGAAGTTATAGTATTCCCTAGAAATTTAATTTAATTTATAATCTACATATGTTGGGTTTTAACATTCATTCATGAAACTTCGTATTTGATCTTTTTAATCAATAATAAAATAGTTAATTTTAGTTATTTTGTGATGGCTTATATAATGTCGATCTTGATCTCACTCAAAAATGAAATATATATAATAAAGTCAATAAAAAGCAAAGGAATATTAATGAAGAATCTTTTCATTTGTTGTATATGAGATTGATTTATGTCCTCATTTAGAGAATAAAAAGGCTTATTAACTACATCATACTAACTACCATTGATTTTAATGATTCTGATATCTATATTTATTGCATTAAGGGTAAATAAACAAATAAGTCAATTAAGGTGCCATTATAAGCGAGAAGGGGGATTCTTCTGAATGTGTGCTATTTTTCACTCCTTGTTTGAATGGAAAACAATACTTTCTTTTATTCAAAAATGATCATTTATGGCTCATATATCTCTATCATTTTTATAATAAGTTAGAGGCACTAGAAGCCTTTAATGTTTTTAAAAACAGAGAAACAAAAGAATTAAGATTATAAGTTTTGAGAGCGTTGAAAAATATTATAATAAGTACTTAAAGATGGGACAATAAAAGAGTCTATTTTATAGGTTTCTTTAAAAGGAAAGCATTGTTACTTAATATACAATATCAAACATACAAAAGAAGAAGAAGAAGACGTAACAGAAAGAAGAAATTGTACCCTTATGGATATGATAAGAAGTATGAGCAATAACTTCAATATACCATTAAGATTAGAATAAGATAATAAAGACTAAAGTCTGTATCTTAAATAGGGTCCCATCAAGATCTTTTCCTATAACTCCCTTTGAGTTATGAAACTAAAGGAAACCAAATTTATGATATTTACATATATATGATTTTCATATTGAAGTAAGAATTTATGACCTTATGTTAATATATTAGACCTAAAGATAATTAGTACTTATTTTACTGGCTGTATAAAGAACTTTAAGGGGTTTTTCCATTGTCACTTAAATAAATCAAAGATAGTTAAAATTAGAAATGCGAGTTTTGTGAACCAATACTTAATTGTGGGGGCTATAACTTTGCTCTTCTGCTTTTAATCTACCATCCACATCTGCATTTGGTTTTATAGTTAGGCTTAAATTCTTTTTTTTTTGCATTTAAGTCCCTGAACATTTTGAATCTTATGGTATGAGTTGATATTCAATTGGTATTTTAAATACTAATTGGTACGAAATTCTATAATTTTATACTATTTTCTAACCGGTAAAGTACTTACCAACTAATACTATTCGTTACGATATAAAATCCTATACATTGGTACGTATTGTATTGAACTAACCATTTACTATCTAAAATTGGTTAAATAATACTTGCATCCATCATCTTCACTACCTTCTTAACTATTTCTTTCAAGTGAGGTTTTATTCTTCTTTGTCTTTCCTTTACTGCCTTACTTCCTTCTTCAAGATTAATCCTATGCATCACCACATTATGAATTATTCCTCTTATGTCAGAAATCTATCACCTCATGGCTCTAATAATAGTCTATACCACTCTGCTTTCTTGTTCTCGATCCAACTAGTTTGAAATTATGACCCTCACCTAAAAACATTTACCTAAGATGTGTAGGTAAGGGACTCGAGAGTTGGTAGTTTCTTAATGGAGGTTGGCACGGGTGCTTTTGTTCTCATTAAGAAGTGAGTGTCTCATTAACACTCACTTCTTCCTTATAGCACTCCTCTTGCTTTCTTATGCACTCATCTACTATATCTATCCTCATTTGAGAGCTTCTTTCCTTCAGATTCTTCAAAACTTCATTCATAATAAATTCCACTTACTTATCACCAATTTAAAGGATGAGTTTGCCTTTATAGACATCTAACAATACTCTTTCGATGTTCATAAACAATATGCTAAGAATTAGTAGCAATTCCTATCCTCTTCAAAGTTTAACATCACAAATTCCACCAAATTAATGAATTTGTCCACCTATCTATATAACATCCCATCACCGATGGGAAGGATTAAATGGTAAATTTGGGTCAGGTTGTGAATTTGTTCATGTATCTCGGCTTATTTATGCATAAAATGGCCTCTATAGTGATATGAATGGTAATTTTTGCAAATGCACATGATTGCACATGCATTCGTGGCATTTCCCGGCATATGTGTCTATAAGTGTAAATTTTTGTGAAAAATGTGAATTATGTGTTTGAAAAAATGAATTGGAGTGATTTATGTGTATTCTGCATAAAATTGCTAAGTGGATACCGATGAGATTTTCGGTACTAGAAATGACCGTCAAATTGACACTACAAATTAATGACATAATTTAGGAATATTTTTATCATGAGCCATTGAAATGTGGAGAAGATTATGAAATTCAAAGTAAATGAATTGATTGAAATGGAAATTGATAGGCAAGAAAGAAATAATGAAAGTGTGTGGATTTGAAGAATTAAGAAAGTTGACTTTTTGGAGATATAGTGTTGATTTTGCGATTTAGGCAAAAATTGAGACATTGATCTACATGAAACTTGTAGAAATGTTGAAGGCTTTCTGTCGCTATAGAGTTTGATATTTTTTTCAATATCGGGATTGAAAGAAATGAATTTTCTGAAGTTAAGACTATATCGTTTAGTATTAAAAGTGTTTGAATGGGATATTTTCTGAACATGGTTCAGTCTGATGAGAAATTCGTGATCAGTAGTGATCTAATTAAGTTAATGTTTGTTTCTAAATAAACTAGGAACATGGATCTGCAAATTGTCTGAAGCAATTGAATTTCAATTCAGTCCCTAAGAGTTTAAATTTCTAAATTGAAGTAGTAAAGTTATAAGAATATGCATAAGGGTAAATTGGGCATGACACTTAAGATTGTAAGACTTAAGATTTAAAGGAAGGGGTAGAATGGACTTTTCACCCTTCTTAAAGGTATAAAAAGAGGAAATTA
>JANZLD010000237.1:27492234-27514414 GCA_026413575.1 Erythroxylum carthagenense | reverse complement strand
AAATTGGCTCTTTTTGTGACGTTTTTTAAACGTCGCGAAAAGACTGAACAATTTGTGACGTTTTTTAAAAAAACGTCGCAAATTATATATATTTGTTGTAGTGAAATTAGGCATTGAATTCCGCATATATTGTTTTTTTTTAAATGTACCGATTATTGAATGAGTGTTTTAACACGTCACTCTCGTGGGACACGGACCCGGATATCACCGTCGATGTCGGGTTCCGGTCACGTGGGAGTGAGTGTTACATGGATCATGGACTTAATCTTCAAAAATTGCAGGAAATGTTCCTCTTTACTTGGTCAGTATATTTGATTCTGTATAGGAAGTCCAAAAATATTTAGTTGTGCTTTCATGTAGGTCAAGTAGCAATGAAAGTTTGTGAACAGCAGCAATCGGTGTGTAAGTTTGCTTCGGTCTTCACTTAAATCTGTAAAGCTCTAGCAAATTATTTGTTTACTCTGATTAATCATTAGAACATTTAATTTAATATATATATCCAGAAAGAGAGTTTTACATATCCATTGAAAGCTGATTTCGCGCCCACTATTAACCTTATTACCTGGGTAAACATCTATAACTCACAAAGCCACATTAGTATGTACTATGTAGTCCTGTCTCCCAGGTGATCCACACTACACTTACTTCACTGTCATCGCTACACTTAAGATGTACTCGATCTCCTCAACAGCTTCTTTCATAGAAGGCCTGTTCTGTCTCTTTTCCTCCACACAACTTAAGCTTAGATATGCCAATGCCTTGATGGTCTCAAAATCGAAGCCTTTTGCGCTCTCTGTCAATATCGGGTCTATCACATCCATCAGTCTCTCCTCCTGAGCCATCCTTTGCACATAAACAGCCAAGTTGACATCATCTTCCATTCTGTTGAAATCGATTGCCTTTTGCGAAGTCAAAAGCTCAAGCAAAACAACACCGAAACTATAAACATCGCTCTTATCTGTCAACTGATATTTCCTGTAATATTCGGGGTCCAAATACCCTAACGTTCCCTGTGCACAAGTTGAGATATGACTCAAGTCACCATAGGCTAATCTCGACAATCCAAAGTCCGAAACTTTAGCATTTAACTTCTCATCAAGAAGTATGTTGCTAGACTTGATGTCCCTGTGATATATTGGAGGAACAGCTGCAAAATGGAGGTAAGCTAGAGCCTGAGCAGTGTCATGAGCAATTCTGAGACGATGAATCCATGAAAGCTGTCCTCGTCCACCAGGTCTTAGACCTTGTAAATGATCAAGAAGTGTACCATTGGGAATGTACTGGTAAACCATAATAGGTTGGTCGAGATCAACACAACAACCAAGCAAGCTAACAAGGCAACGATGATTGACCTGACATAGAATCCGGACCTCGTTGATAACTTGGTGAGTACCTTTAGTGTTTCCAAGCTTCGCACACTTGACAGCTACTAGTGTGCCATCTTTAAGAATACCTTTGTAAACTTCACCATAGCCTCCGACTCCTAGAAGGCGTTCCTTGGAGAACTTGTTGGTGGCTTCCATTATCTCCTTGCCACTGAAGATTTTGGCTACTCTGTTCCCACCAGCATTCAGGATATTTTGGCGGTCTCTTCTCAGGCGATCTCGTGAACTGCTTTCATGTTTTCTGTAGATGGCGATGCTGCTTATCGCCACTAAAAATGCTATGCCTAAGCAGGACATTAAACCTGAGAAGAGAAATGATTTTGTTTTTTCAGAAATGACATGACACTGTTTTCCACGATTCAAGCCATTCTCTACTAAATTAAAAGCTTAGAATACAACAAGGAGCGCTTCGATCGTAGAAGATAATAAGAATATGAAGAAAAATACATGTAGTAAAAAATGATAATAGAATATAGCCAATAATAATTTCAAAGAAATGAAATATTGTTAAAAATGGAGGAATAAAATTGTTATCTATGATAAAACCAAACACGAGTTTTCGTTCTATACTCATACTTTTTTTTTTTTATCATCCCAAATATGCACCCCCTAATTATAAGCATCTATAATTCTATCGGTACGGTGTAAATACAGATACATTTCATATACCAGATATTATTGCGGTCTTCTCGCTACGGTGCCCATGGTTATCTGCAAAAAAGAATTCCAATGGTCAACGACTCTTAATAAATAAGTGTAACATAAGTCAAACACCCAAACTCACCCTCTGCACAAATCCCTCCAACCGGTTCCCACCGCGAGCCTTCCTTACAAAAACACCTCTTGGTCCCACTACCACTATCATTGGGGTCGGGCCCACATGTTGACTTCTCGTCACAGTCCACCTGGGACTCACACTTAGGCTCCAGAGGGAGTGCCCACTGCATCTCTACTCCTGGGTTTGGCCACTGCTCCATTTCCATGTTCGGGTTCAAGTCAACAAAACTCGCATAGGCTTTGCAACCCACATCGTGGACACGTATCATATGCTCCGTTGTTGAGCTACCGGCTTTCAGAGTACAGCAAATAGGCGCGTCTCGACACGGTAGGCTCGCTTTAGTGTTGTTCACGTACAAGTGGCACAAGCTGTTGGACGTGCAATTCAACGGTGATGACAATATCTTCTTGTTACAGTTAAGGTACATGATGGTGTTGGAACTGGTGATGTTGAAAGGGAGGGTTTCGTTTAACTGTATGCCGTGCTGGGTATAATCTGTTGTCACGCAGGTGTTCGGTGACAGAGTTGCAGGTTCGATCACGAGGCGTTGGCTTGTTGAGTGGATGGAAATGATTGGGTAGGAGTTGTTTACTGTGTCGAAGATGAGTGAACCCGAGTTGCATCTGATCTTGTATGATTGGTCGCCGCATTTTGGTCCCGTGCTGAGCGGGTACGGTACGGCGGTGGGTCCACAATCGGGGCACTGATTAACTGACAATACCAAAACGGCGCAAGTTAGCAGCAACGCCGCCAGTAAGAAGAAAGAAGATGGTGCCTGAGACGACATATCGGCAAGACGGTGGCTAATGGTTTCGAGGAGAATGAGAAGCCTGGTGTAACTGGTTCTGGCGCTGTGTTCAGTTATAATACATGGACCTCATTCGAGTCTTCAGTTGGTTGTTCTTTTCCGTACTTTCTTGTTTATACAAAATTGATTAATTATATCGAAATTAATGTATAATAAATAATCTTTTATTAAGTTATATTTTTTATAAAGATGATTTATTAGTGTTTACTTTTTTAAAAAAAATTTATTAGTGTTTACTTTCTAGAATGTAAAATATAATTCCTATATTTTATCTTCAAATCATAATCTATTTAGATTTTACAGCCTGGTACTATGTGGCATCTCTCCTCAAATGCATATTTCTCTTCATGT
This sequence comes from Erythroxylum carthagenense, assembly GCA_026413575.1. Lineage (NCBI taxonomy): Eukaryota > Viridiplantae > Streptophyta > Magnoliopsida > Malpighiales > Erythroxylaceae > Erythroxylum > Erythroxylum carthagenense. Next base: position 27,511,092 of record JANZLD010000237.1, on the reverse strand, counting down.
TTAGCTTTAAACATGACATGTAGGAGGCCGCAATCTTTGACTAGTTGCAGCATATTTAATACATATAAGGTAACGCTTCAACTACCTAATAAATGTGTGGGGTGCTCTATCTGTGTTTGGATTATTCTCCAATAGTAGACCGCCATTAGATGTCAAAAGACCTTATACAAAAATGCATTCGTACATTTTAATACTAGGACTAAGCCAGAGTTTAAATTTTATTAATTTTTTATCTATTGAGTATGATTTGTGACGTACGACGCAGGTTGACTGAAGTTTGTATCTATGTGACTACTTCTGGTCAAGCTAACCAAATTTGAAGTTAAAGAGCAATCATATTCAAAGTTGCCAAAGAGTTTGAGAAACCAAATGCATAGAGTGCAAGTTGCCTGTCGTAGACTGACTAGTGTTCTTGTTGACTTTTGAAGTGCAAAGTTTGCGTAGATGGCAGTCAATCAAAAAACGGTAACATTGTAAATGGGCCTTCATGCTCTACAACGGCAATTCTGTTATAGTTTCCATAAGCGGGTTTGGTGCATAATGGCCTAATATAATGCACTATCAAGGTTTATTACTATGCTCACAAGTTTTCACACAGTTTTTATAATTAACGACTATTTCGTCGAGACATTGTCATCGTTTCTATTTTTATCTATGTTCTCTTAAAGATTTGAGCAAGCTTTACACATTACATAATATATATTATCACGAGTTCATCAAATAACTTCTTAACAAAAAATGAGATAAAGATAATAAAGAAATAAAGCTAATTCAACTTATACAAAAAATTTTAAAGAAAAGGTCGACGATTGAAGGCAAGCGATGATTAGATTTTGGTAAGCAGATTTGTTATGCATCGATTTGTTTTTTAGCCGAGAGAATTATGTCATATACCTCTTATTGAAGCTCTTTTTTTTTTTTCGAAAACTATCTACCAAATCGATGATGAATTTATGTTAACGGTTTTATTATGAAAATACAATAGAAACAAAAACAAATAATATATATAATCAATATAGAAGGAGAGTGTACAATTAAATAAGGAAATGAAAATGTTAACTGTTTTATTATGAAAATGCAATAGAAACAAAAACAAATAATATATGTAATCAATATAGAAGAAGAGTGCACAATTAAATAACGAAATGAAAAATTATATAAAGGTATATGCAATTAACAAATATTCACAGAAGAAGCAAAGATCATTGAAACATAATTTTCAAAAATCCCCTCACAAGCACCTTCTAAGTTTGTCACTCACCTTTAAAGATTAATAAAACTTATAACATATGCCACAAATTAATAAGTGATCTAATGTAACATCTCATCCTTGTAGGAAGGTTAAAATGGTAAATGTGAGTGATTAATGAGAGTTAGAAGTGCATTTCCATATTCATGCATATTATGTCATGCACATGCATACGAATTGTGAAGTTGTGGCATACGAAAATGATTGTACATGCATTCATGAATAATTTCGGATATAATTAGATTGAGTTGTGATTTTTAAGTGTTTTGAGAAATTTGAATTTATTTATATTAGAAATTCTATTAGTTAGGAAGATTATTGTATTTGTGAATTTAGGCATAAATTTTGGAAAAAAAATTATAGAAAATAGGAAAAAAAAGACATCAAATGAAGATTTGGAGATAGTTGGGTTGTAAAGATGAGAGTTTAAGGGAGTTAGTTTCAAAAGAAACTAAGTTAGAGCTTAAATATGAGGAAAGTGACAAGTGTCACTTATAGGCTTAGTACTTTGCTAGAAGTAGGTTAATGTTTTCTGAGAGTTGAAAGGTTAAGTTATATGTCTAAATTCATTCTTCATTGTCATCTTCTTCAAATTTCCTTCCCAAACACAGAGTTTTCTATAAATCCCTTCTGAGAGACTTCTCTGCTTTTCCTTTCCTACACCAAACCCACTTTGCTATTTGTGTCTTCTACCCTAAGAAAAACTAGAAGCTAGTCATTGTACTCAGTGAAATACATAAATTGCATGGAGTTTAGGGCTTAAAGATTTTTAAGTTTTCAATAGGTAAGTGGTGAATAAATCCTTTATAGTTGGGGGATTTATGAAAGAAAGTTGATGAGTTACTGTCATTTGCATGGAAAATGACATTTAAGTGTATATTCGTAAATACTGTGTGATTGGGAGGAAAAAATTTGGTTATAGTGTTAAATTAGTTTTTGCATGATTTTTTAGTGATTAGGTGATGTAAAAGTGATGTTGGAGTTTAAAACACAATAACTCAATCTGAAATTTTCGTGAAACTTCTATACCAATCTAGATAGATTTGTCAAAATGGCCTTCATGAAAGTTATAGTTCTTTCTTTATCTTCCCAACAGTTTTTAGTGTGAAAATTGTAGACATCTGAGCTGAAAGTCAAGGTCCTTGTAAGAGAAGATGTTCAAAAGTGAAGTTGTTTCTTGTAACTTTTTGCTTCTTCTGTGATGATGTCATCTCCTTATGTGTTTTCTTTGTGATGACGTCATCTTCTTCTATGTTTTGTATCGTCTGTGTTTTGTTTCTTCTGCCTTTTTGCTTCTTCTGTGATGGTGTCACCTCTTTCTGTGTTTCCTTTGGGATAATGTCATCTTCTTCTGTATTTTGTATCGTTTGTGTTTTGCTTTTTCTGCCTTTCCTCTTCTTCTGTCTTTTACTTCTTCTGTGTTTTGCTCCTTCTGAGTTTTGTTCCTTCTGTGTTTTGTTCCTTCTGTGTTTCACTTCTTCTGAGTTTTGTTCCTTCTGTGCTTCGCTTCTTCTGAGTTTTGTTCCTTTTGTGTTTTGTTCCTTTTGTGTTTTATTCCTTCAGTGTTTCACTCCTTCTATGTTTTGTTCCTTCGGTGTTTCGCTCCTTCTGAGTTTTGTTCCTTTTGTGTTTTACTCCTTCTGAGTTTTGTTCCTTCTATGTTTTGTTCTTTCTGTGTTTTGCTTCTTCTAAGTTTTATTCCTTCTGTGTTTTGTTCCTTCTGTGTTTTGTTCCTTCTGTGTTTTGCTTCTTCTGTGTTTTGCTTCTACTTCTTCTGTGTTTTGCTTCTTCTGAGTTTCGCTTCTTCTATCTTTTTTCACCTGGCCATAACTTCTTCTCTAGACACCCAAATGAATTGATTTTTGAACCATGAGACTCGTAACACATTCCCCTACATCACCACCAAAAATTATAGCCATCTAAAATTAATTGAGAAAGATTGAGTGAGAAATGTGGAGCGGGTACAGTGAGTATGCTCTTGAATTTTTTTTGAACTAGGGTTATTCCACTGAACATACTTCAGTGTTTTGATTATGTCTAGATCTACAGGATTCCAAATGAGTAATGAATTGTGATTTCGATAGTTTTAGTAAGGCATAAACTTAAGTATGAATCATACTTAGATGAGTTTTGATATGAGAATTTTGTGATGAAATTGATGGAAAATACCCGGGACTGTCATGAACATGTATTTTACATAAGTTATTTCATACATATGCATCATTGGATACTTATGATTGTAGAGATTGTGATATTATGTATATTATTTGTTATAGAGGAGCAACTGGAACGTCAACTTCCAGACATTGCCGAATCTTCCAGGCATTAGCTTCGGGAGAAACTTGTGAGTAACCTAGACGGTCTCACTTAATTACTTGTTTGTTTAGATTATATGTTGAATGACAAATGAATGTGATTGATTGTGAATTCCAGACAGAAGATCCGATGACTATGAAATGTGGAATGTCTATTAAAGTGTGGCTTAAAAGTGAATGTGAAGACCTATGTGCTATATAATATGATTAATTATGGTACATGCATTCCATTCATAAATGCACAAAATATAATGGCAGTTGTGACTAGAGTAGCCAACGATCAGAGCTTAAAGCTCAATGTGTGGAAATGAGCCTCGAGCTCAAAAATGTTTCAGAGCCTCAGGCTCAACGTGTAATGAGCCCTATATCATCTTCAGATAAGGGACAGTTATTAATGAGCCCGGTATCTAAAATGGATACGGGATAGTTCAGACACTCGATCACAACAACGTAACAATTGGAAAAGAGTCTCATGATCATTTCATATGCATTTGGTTATGTATGTTTGATTGATTAAAATGCATGAAATGCTTTTGCTTAAGTGAAGATGTGATACTTATGTGAAGTGCAAAGTTGCGAAATAATTATTTTGTGAATTGATGTGTTGCATGAATTGAGTGAACTATCGATGATGGTTACCTCATTGATTTCGCAAAACTCACCAAAATTGCAACATTGTCTTTTCAGGATCGAGAGACGACCCTAACTATTGAGAGGCTCAACTAACGTGTAGATTGTGCTTTAACAAGAGAAGTTATGGCTTAAAGGTCGGTCAGTTGGGATTTTTGGATGGCTTAGATAGATTTGATATATTTTCCTTTTTCATGTAGTACATGTGTACTAATTTTTGTAAATGTACATGTAGAAAGGGTAGAAAAACACAATGTAGAGTCATGGTTTGAGAAATGAAATGAGGGAAAAGTTAGTTTTAAAATTTTGTGATTTTTTAATGAGGCTTAATAAGTGATAAATGATACGATGCCATGTGAAGTGAGTGTAGTGATTGATCGTAGCTCGCCCTTATCGTAGGTATGTACCAGAATGACCTCCAGGCGTTCCGGTGGGTACCCTGCGGTAAGGGGACGTTACAACTTGAATGAATTTCAATAGATTGTGGATCAATTATTAGGAATGGGCATAAAGATCAATGATGAAGTGCTTGGCCTCTTCTTGCTTACCTTCCTGCTAAAGTCTTAGATGACTTTGAAGATTTCAATTACCAATTTTGCAATTGATGATGGTGTTAACATAGAGTCTATAACAAGTGGAATTCTAAATGAAGAAATAAGACAGAGATCACAGAGTTCAACCTCTATAACACAGTCAAAAGTTCTAGTCACAGGTTCCAAGAGGAGGAGCAAATATAAAGGTTCAAAATCCAGAGATAAGATTAAAGGAAGATCAAATAAATATGACAACATTGAGTGTCATCGTTGCAAGAAGAAGGGTCTTATCAAAAGATTATGTCAGAAGTTCAAAAAAGAGAAGAACAATGGCAAAGAAGTTAAAAAAGATGATAACAGTGATGATGAACATGCATCAATGGATACCATCATTGATGAATTTCACATTATCTCATATACTAATGATGTGAATACTACATCCTATGAGTTCAATTGGATAGGTGATAGTGAGTGGTACTATTCACGCCACAACATATAAAGAACACTTCTCATCATATACACAAGGAGATTTTGGTGTCATTAAAATGGGAAATAGTAGTTTGACTAAAATTACTAGAAAAGATGATATTTACTTAGGGATAGAAAAAGACATGAGATTGCCTCTGAAAGGTATCAGGCATGTTCCTGATCTTCTCCTAAATCTGATCTCTATTGGCATACTTAATGATAAAGGTTTTTGTAACACTGTCTAAGATGACAAATGGAAACTTACTAAAGGCTCCTTGGTAATCGCTAAAGGTAATAAATGCTCTAAGTTGTACATGATGTAGGCAAAACTCTCCAATGATGTTGTGAATCAAGTGGAGAAAGATGGTGCAACCGAATTATGAAATAGGAGACATGGTCATATAAGCAATAAGTGAATGACTCAGTGGGTGAAAAAGAATGCATTAGTTATAATTGACTTGTTGCATTTAAATAAGTGTGATGATTGTCAAGCAAGGAAAGCAAAACAAAGTGGCTTTCAAAATTTCTCCTCCTTCCAAAATGAAGAATGTGTTAGATTTAATGCATTTAGATCTAAGTGGGTTAATGCCAAAGTCACTAGGTAGTGCACAAACCTTTGTGACTTTCACTGATGACCATTCTAGGAAGACGTGGGTATATACCTCAAAGACTAAAGATGAAGTGCTTGAAGTTTTCAAGCAATTCCATGTCTCAATTGAAAGACAAATTGGGAAAAAGTTGAAATGCATTCGAATAGACAATACTGGGGAATACATTGGACCATTTGACATTTGCTGTAAGAGCATGGTATTCAACATTAGACTACTCCTCTTAAGATACCACAGTTGAATGGCTTAGATGAGAGGATGAACTGGACTTTGATAGAAAGAGTTAGATGCCTACTCTCACATGTAAAATTGCCTAAGACATTTGAGGGTGAGGCTTTATTCAAAACAATACATGTATTAACTCACTCACCCTGCATCCCTTTATAGTCTAATGTTTTGGAGAAAGTATGGTCAGGAAACGATGTTTCCTATGATCATCTAAGGGTAATTGGTAACAAAACTTATGTCTATATCCTTAAAGATGATAGATCCAAGCTTGATGTTGAGACTTGCCAGTGTATATTTATTAGTTATGGAGAAGATCAATTCATCTATCAGTTTTATGATCCAATTTAGAAGAAGCTGATTCGAAGTCATGATGCTATATTTTTCAAACATCAAACCATTAAAGATCTTGTCAAAATGAAAAAGGATGTTCCAAGAACTGATAGTGACCCAGTGGACTTGGAGTTAATTCCTCCAAAAATGATGCCAAGATAATTTAGAAATGAAGTTGAAAATCGTTAGTCGAACATAGCTAATGATGATGCTCCCATTCGAAATCAATCATATAAAGATTCTAACAAAGATGATGTTTATAATTAACCACCAACACTAGAGACTGCTTTGGTTCCAATAAGGAGATTTACTCGAATAATACAAACTTCTACTAGATACTCCAATGATTAGTATATGTTACTTACTAATGGGAGAAAACCTGAGAATTTTCAAGAAGCTATGATAGACGAACATAAGATGAAATAGGTTAAATCCATGTAAGATGAGATGAAGTCCTTGCATGAGAATAAAACTTTTAAGCTGGTGAAGTTGTCAAAAGGAAAAAAAAAAGCTTTGAAACATAATTGGTTGTTCAAGATTAAGCATGAAAAACATAATCATCATCCTAGATTCAAAACTATATTAGTTGTTTAAGGATTCAACCAAAGAAAAAGATATTGATTTTGACGAGATATTTTCACCAATTGTGAAAATGCATTCATTTGTGCAATGCTTGATTTAGCAGCAAGTTTAGACTTAAAAATCGAGTAATTGGATATCAAGACAGCCTTTCTTGATGGAGAATTGATTCTATGTATATATACATCTAAAGAGAGAGAGAGAGCAGCCATAGGGTTTTAAGGAAAAGGGGAAAGAGGGCTATGTGTGTAGATTGATGAAAGCCTTTATGGTTTAAAACAGGTACTGAGACAGTGGTATAAGAAGTTTGAGCAAGTTATAGTGGAGCAAGGCTATAAAAAGACTACTTCATATCACTGTGTTTTTATACAGAAATTGTATGATGATGATTTCATTACCCTTTTATTCTATGTTGATGATATGTTGATTGTTGGCCAAAATATTAATAGAATTAATAGTTTGAAGAAGCAATTAAGCAAGTATTTTTCCAAGAAATACTTGAGGCTAGCAAAATAGATTCTTGGCATGATGATTATAAGAGACAAGGGTGCCAAGAAATTATAGTTTTCTTAAGAGAAGTACATTGAGAAAATAATTCAAAAGTTCAACATGGACAAAGCTAAAGCAGTTAATTTTCATCTTATTAATCACTTTAGGCTAAGTACTAAGCAATGCCCTTTGCTGGACGAAGAGAAGGAAGAGATTATGAAAGTCCTGTATACTTTTTGCAGTCGGACATTTGATGTAAGTCGTGGTATGTACCTGGCCAGATATTGCTCACATAGTTGGAGTAGTGAGTAGGTTCCTTTCAAATCCTGATAAGGAACATTGGGGTGTCGTGAAGTAGATTCTCATATATCTACGTGCTATTTCCAAAACAAGCTTATGTTTTGGAATTACCAAGCTTGTGTTAGTTAGTTACACAAATGTAGATATGGTCAGTGATGTCGACTCAAGAAAATCTATTACAGGTTACCTAATTATCTTTACAAGGGGAGCTATTTCATGGCAATCAAAATTGCAAAATTTGTTGCTCTATCCACCGATGAAGCAGAATTTATTACTATAACTGACACATACAAGGTGCTCCTATGGGTGAAAAAGTTCTTGGATGAACTTGGTTTTTAGCAGGATAGATATCGACTGTTTTGTGATAGAGTATTATTCACCTTGGGAAGAATTCCTCCATACATTCAAGATCAAAGCATATTGATGTAAGATATCACTAGATCAGAGAGGTGTTAGAAAAGAAGCTATTGCAATTTAAGAAGATTCATATGGATGAGAATGGATCAAATATAATGAAAAATGTTCTAATAAGGGACAATTTTGAAATATGTAGATTATCTGTAGGAATTACATTGAACCCCATGTAGTCAGTAGGGGGAGAATTGTATGGTGGTACTGACTTATATGAGGTACCGCCACATAATCCTCTAGAAGATTAAAAAAGAAAGACAGCTTGCATTGAGCAAGCTGGGTGGCAGAGTGTCTATAAATAGACCCTCCCTCTCTCTTTCTTGGTGTCTATGATATATGCATATTCGGTGATATGTGGTGAGTTAAAGGGAGAGTTTAAAGAGACATTTGTGTGTTCCAAACATTATGAAAGAGTAATTTTTTAAAGATATTTTTAGTAAATGTTTTCTTAAAAGGATGAGTGACTAAATAGCGAGGATATTATCTTAGGGATAATAAATTTGAAAAATACTTTATATATAAGTGTCACTATTTTGTCATGTCATTTTTTACTCTCTGTATCTGTTAATTTTTATTAGTGAAAGATTTATTTAGAGTTTAGCTCATGAACGTAGCCTAAATTAAAAAATGAACCATGTTAAATTTTTATGAATTATTTTCTTACTTATTTTACCTGTGAGATATAATTTGTTAATTTTTTCAATAGAGGTTCTTATTTTCATATTTGTCATTCCTTAATTCTAAATATACATACTTCTTTTTTGAAGAAAATGAATTTATTTTCATTTTGAAATCTTGCCGTATATCCCTATGAAATGAAAGGAATGTTTAAGTTGAAAAAAACTATGTTGGATCTTTCCTAAAACCTAATCTAAAACCAAATCTTTCTTATCTAAACAAATATGTAAGAAAGTGGTTCAGTAATTAAGCTTCCTTGAACCCATTTTCACTCTTTCATTTTATTTTTAAAAACCTCTTTAAGGATCTTGATGTGAGCAAGGCTGCATATGACTAATATATCGACAGATACCGAGATCAACACGACACTAATCGAGACTTGATGTTGCCTCCTAACCTCACAAGTCAGACTAGGCTTAAAAGATTCAAAGCCGCATTAAATTCATTCATGGCTCGCGTGGTTGATGATGGACTTTGGAAGAATCAATACTCTCGCTCGCAGCTTTAGTTTGTTAGTTTGAGCCAAGTTCTGGGCCCAAACAACCCCTGACAAGTGCGTACGCTAGGCGTGTACGCCAACGCCCAGCAGGCGAGACGCTAGGCACACCAAGCCAAGCGATGCTTTGGGTTGTTTTCCTACTATTTTTTTAGATGATTTAGATAGTATTATTTTAACTATTGAGGCCTAGGATGTTGGCCTACTTTCAAGTTATTTTGGCAATTATAAATAGTTGCCTTGACTTTAGTTTTAGGGTGACACTTGGATAATTTGAGAATTTTGTGAGGAATTTCTTCAAGTTCTTGTTATTCCACGAACCCTAACTCTACTTATTGATTAATCTCAATTGTAGCGTATTGTTTTGGTTCAATTTTCTTGGTTTACTACTTGGCCTAGGTTGCTTGGACAATTGCGATCCTTGAGGTTTAGAAAAGTATCGAAAACCTTGCATATCTAGTTTGTTTAAAGGCTGTCGAATCATATCAAGATTAATCTCCTTCCGTGCGCGTATCATCTTATTCAACTCCATCGGAATTCAAGAAACCGCCGCCCATCACCATTCAATTATCGTCGGTTCATCAATTCAGGTGTGAATTAACTTTCAGCCTAGTGTTTTCAATTATTCTTCTTGTTTATTTTGTTGAAACTTTTGGGTTATATTGAAAAAAATTCAAAAAAATGTTCAAAAAAAAAGGTCTGAAAAAAAACGAAAAAAATCCAAAAAACAGAGTTCGAAATAAAGTTCAAAAAGACCTAAAAAATGAAAAAAAAGGAAAAAAATTGCAGAACTGAAAGTGTTACTGTCGAATTCAAGAATTACACTATTTTGGAAAGTATTACGTGAATGATTGACAATTGAATTGGGTGAAATTTTTGTCCTATCCTGCATGACCTTACTTTGAAAAGAGTTCTAAAACTTGGCACCATTGTTGGATTTCTTGATTGGAAGGAGTTAAGTTTTTGAAGCATAACTTGAATGTTGAGGATTCGAGAGGAAAAAGGCAAGAGGGTGAGATCATTAGAGTGGTTAAGACACATGAGAGGAGTATTATCAATTCGAGTGAAACACATGAGGGAGTGTTTTGTGAGGTTATTTTGCTACTGAATTTTTCTTTGTAGGAACAATTTTCATTGGAGGTATGTCTAACGATAGCATGAGAGGCCAACAATCGGGCAGGGTGCAAGCAGCCACCTTGGAGGAAATTCAGTAGCTGACTGAGAGCCTAAACACTGCTCTTATTGGAATTAGAGGCGAAATGGAGAGGCAAGCTCGAGAGATTGTTGACTTGAGGCGTGGCACATGTGAGGAGTCGCGAATGGGACGTACCGGTCCTAAAAACTAGCATGCTCCGATTGTGTTAGAAGACTATGGATCTAATGACGAGGGGGATTATGTGAGACCATGGGGACGAGATCAACGAGCTGATTTTAGGGTTAGATGAGACAGTGACATTGGGTCTATTAAGATGCAAATTACATTATTCAAAGGAAAGAATAATCCGGAGCTCTACCTTGAATGGGAACGAAAGGTGGATATGATTTTCGAATGACAACTTTTCAGAGGAAAAGAAGGTAAAACTCGTAGCCGTTGAATTTTTCGATTATGCACTAATTTGGTGGGATCAATTGGTGATTTCTAGGAGAAGAAATAGGGAGGAACCCATGAGTACTTGGGCTGAAATGAAAGCGATCATGAAGAAGCGGTATGTTCCATCTTATTACTACCGAGAGATGCATCAAAGGCTTCAACACCTAACACAAGGGAATCGAACTGTGGAGGAGTATCATAAGTAGATGGAGATCACAATGACAAAGGCTAATTATGAGGAGGATCCGAGGCCATAATGGCTCGATTTTTGAGTGGTTTGAACAGAGAAATATCCAACGTAGTTTAATTGTACAACTACACCGACCTCTAGGAGATGGTGAACATGGCAATGAAGGTTGAGAGGCAACTTAAGTCTTGTGGGACAACGAAGAGTGGGACGAGTTCTACTTCGAGTTGGAACTCAAATTGGCCACAAAAGGAGGAGAATTGAAAAGGAAAGGGGCTAGAATCCAAGAGGCCGAACCAAACTCTTCTGGAAACTAAAGGTACATCTAATACCCCTAACACTACTTCTTCTAGCGAACATTCTTCAATTAAATGCTTTTGATGTTTTGGAACTAGGCACATTACCTCTCAATGTTTGAATAAGAGGGTCATGGTTTTGAGATATGATGGGTTGATTGAATCTGAGGATGACAAGGAATGTTTTGAGGATGACGTTTTCAAGGGAGAGGAAGATGAAACTTATGTGGAACGAGCTGTTAAAGGCAAAACTCTCATAGGTAGGAGGGTGCTCAGTGTTCGGCATCAGACTGAAATGTTAGGCCAACGAGAGAACTTATTCCATATGCGATGTTTTGTTAGTGGCAAAGTATGTAGCTTGATCATTGATGGAGGGAGTTGCACCAATCTTGCTAGTTTGGATATGGTTAAAAAATTGGGGCTAATGGCTCTAAAGCATCCGGAATCGTATCATTTGCAGTGGTTCAATGAAAGTGGGGAAGTTAGTGTGACCAAACAAGGGTTACTATCTTTCTCCATTGGACAGTATGAGGACGAGGCTCTTTATGATGTAGTATCTATGTAAGCTGGTCACATTCTACTTAGAAGATTATGGCAGTTTGATTGTCGAGCTAACCATGACGGATACAGCAACAAGAACTCGTTCAAGTTCAAGGGGCGGAATTTGATTCTTGAACCAATGACTCCACAAGAAATTTATTTGGACCAAATTCAAGCCTTGAAAGGAAGATTGGGTTCAGGTAGTGAGGAGAAAAAAATAAAGAGGTATAAGAACCTGAAAAGAAAGGAGATAATGGCTCATCAGAGAGAGAAAATGCTAGTGAACAAAAGAATGAGAGATCTGCAGGACAGAAAAGTGTAAGGAGGGAAAATAAGAGAGAACTAAGAGAAAAAAAGGTGAGCTTGTATGCGTGTGAAAAGGACTTAAGGAGAGCATATGGAGCGAAGAGAGTGTTGATTGTGATTAGACATAGGGATTGTTTTCTTCCGGATACTAACCTAATTGATGAATCTTTTCCCAGTGTTTTTAAGTCTCTTTTGTAGGAACATGAGGATGTTTTCCCATAGGAGATGCCGAAAGGGTTGCCTCCTTTGCAAGGTATAGAGCATCAAATCGACGTTGTCCCAGGAGCACAAATTCCAAATAGGCCAGCCTATAGGAGTAATCTAGAGGAAACGAAGGAGTTTCAATGACAAGTAGATGAATTGCTTGCAAAGCGGCAAGTGTGTGAAAGTCTTAGTCCTTGTGCTGTTCCAGTTCTACTGGTATCGAAGAGGGATGGATCTTGATGCATGTGTGTAGACTGTCAAGCTGTCAATAAGATCACGATAAAGTATCGACATCCTATTCCTCAACTTGATGATATGTTGGATGAGTTGCATGGTACATGTGTTTTTACAAAAATTGATATGAAAAGTGGTTATCATCAAATTCGCATGAAACACTGTGTTTAAGACTAAGTACGGTTTATATGAGTGGTTAGTTGTGCCATTTGGTTTATCTAATGCATCGAGTACCTGCATGAGATTAATGAACCATGTCTTACGTGATTACTTGGGTAAATTTGTTGTTATGTATTTTGATGATATACTTGTGTATAGCATTACTTTGAATGATCATGTGGGGCATATGCATTGTGTGCTTGATACTTTGAGACGTGAGAAGTTGTTTGTAAACCTTAAGAACTGTACTTTTTGCATTGATAAATTGATATTCTTGGGATTGTTGTGAGCTTGAAGGGGATTGAGGTAGATGAGGAGAAGGTGAAGGCTATTCGAGATTAGCCAACACCAAAGAGTGTTTCAGATGTGAGGAGCTTTCATGACTTAGCTAGTTTTTACCGATAGTTTGTGAAAGACTTCTCCACCATTGCTACTCTTTTAACCAAATTTGTCAAAAAGGAGAAGGGATTTAGTTGGGGAAAAGATCAAGAGCATGCATTTAACTTGTTAAAACAAAAGTTATGTACCGCACCTGTGTTGTGTTTGCCTAATTTTGATAAAACTTTTAAATTAGAATGTGATACCTCCGAGATCGGTATAGGTGTTGTCTTAATGTAGGAAAATAGGTCTATTGCATACTTTAGTGAGAAATTGAGTAGAGCGCAACTCAATTATCCAACGTATGACAAAGAATTTTATGCAGTGGTGTGAACTTTGGAAACATGGCAGCATTATTTGCAACTAAAGGAATTTGTCATCAAAACCGATCATGAGACTCTTAAGTACCTAAAAAAAGTAAATTGAGCAAACGACATACAACTTGGGTGGAGTTCTTGAAAACCTTTCCATACATGCTGCATTACAAGCAAAGTAAGGAGAACATGGTCACTGATGCTTTATCGCGCAGCCTAGATGGAGAGAGGAAAGCTAAGTTGGTTCAAAAGTTACACGAGTAGTCTAAGCAACAAATGGAACGCAAGAATGAGGTTTATGCATGCCAAGCTAACAGAGGACACAAGGAGGTGATCTTCAAACCCAGTGATTGGGTTTGGCTTCATCTTCGCAAAGAGAGGTTTCCTAACCATAGGCGGTCCAAGCATGATCCACGAGAAGATGTTGCTTTACAAGTCTTGGAAATGATCAACAATAATGCCTATAAAATTGACTTGCCTGATGAGTACAACGTGTCCGCTACTTTTAATGTTGCTAACTTGTCTCCGTTTTATATGAATGTAAATTCGAGAACAAATTTTTCCGACGAAGGAGGGGCTGATGTGAGCAAGGCTGCACATGACGAATATATCAACAGACACCGAGATCAATACGATGCTAATCGAGACTCGATGCTGCCTTCTAGCCCTGCAAGTTTGACTGGGCTTAAAAGATTCAAGACTGCATTAAATTCATTCGTGGCTCGTGTAGTTAATGATGGATACCGGAAGAATCAAGATGCTCGCTCGCAACTTAAGTTTGTCAGTGTGAGCCAAGTTCTAGACCCAAATAGCTCTTGACAGGTGCATACGCTAGGCGCGTACACCAGCGCCCAGTAGGCCAGATGCCAGGCATACGCCTGGCCTCTTTTGTTTTGGGATGCTTTCTTACTGTTTTTTTAGACGATTCAGATAGTATTATTTTACCTATTTAGGCCTAGGATGTTGGCCCACTTTCAAGTCATTTTGGCAACTGTAAATAGTTGCCTTGACATTGGTTTTAGGGTGACACTTGGATAATTTGAAAGCTTTGTGAATAATTTCTTCAAATTCTTGTTGTTCCACGAACTCTAACTCTACTTATTAATTAATCTCAATTGTGGTGTATTGTTTTGGTTCAATTTTCTTGGTTTAGGTTGTTTGAACAATTGCGATTCTTGAGGTCTAGAAAAGTATCAGAAACCTTGCGTATCTAGTTTGTTCAAAGACTGCCAAATCATATCAAGATTAATCTCCTTCCGTGGGCGCATCAGATCTACTAAGGGAATGTAGGAGGAATACTATTAGTAACTTGTTCTTTTTAAGAAATCCGTATCAAATTCGGATATCAAAAAGATTACCATATATAACACAAGATTTCTCCACCAATTTTTTCTAGGCGGGCTTCACGGTTCCAAGCTCTTTCACTACTCACGTGACATGTTCCGTGATTGTCACTGATAGAACTCAACACGAGCCCATGAATGGTTCCACTTAGAAGCTAATCATCCTAAGACCATAGATAAATGAATCAAGAGAGAGAAATGGTGCGAGTGAAAGGTTGTACATTGGGCAGTAGCAATTCTTCCGGTGGGATTTAGCGGAATTTATTATCAACCAAACTAGGGTAGTATTAGAACAGGACTCCCATTTCCATTAAACCTCAAGTGGACTTCAAATAATGCTTCGGTCCCATTTTTAGACTTTGTTTGGCCATTCCTTAAACACCCTTCAACTTGTAAACAATCAGAATATAGCCCACCAAGCTTTTAATCCTGCTGCCATGAGAAAGTGAGTGTACCCGAGAGAGTGCAGGCCTAAAGGATTCACGGTGGACAAGGAATGAAGTTGTAGAATGAAAACCAGAGAATAAACAAAACCATGCGTACTAGAACCTTTATTTGATCATATCGGGATACGGACACAAAGGTACAGCAATTAGTTTGCACTAACTTACTCTAATACACTAGGTAATATATGCAACTCAAAAAGTTCCAATTCTACCACACTTAAACCAAAGGGAAAAGGTGATATCTACGTCTTTAGTAATTTTTAATTGTTACACTCATATTCAGCGAGTATTCAGGACGTAGTTAAAGCCACAGACTTCAAAATTATACTTTGCTGCAGAATATAAGATAATTTTTCTTTATGCTGCAACATAAAACAAGAAAAATTGGGAAATCTCACTCTTGATGGCTTGTCCTACGGGTGATGAATTACTAGCTCTGGCACTCCGAGCATAATTGTAATGCTGGTACCACAGACTCTCTTAACCAATGTTGTTTCAAGTGGCTTATGACTAAGCAAGTCTGCATCTCACATCAGCAACAAGATGTCGTATGTGTGGGGCATGCCATTTACTCTTTTCACATGTCTGTTGATATCTCCCAACAATGACCTGCAAATAATCGGAATCTCAAAAGAGTTGGATATAGCCTCAGTATCAACTGATTCAATATTCACTAGGTTCCACGAAATTGTACCTTACTATTTTGGCAAGTTCATCTATAGATCTCAGAACAAGTTGACTCTATGAAACCTCTTGTGTCCTTTACGTTAACGTGCACATGCAACATTCCACCTTCATCTCTGCAATATTAACACCAGACTATAAAATATGAAAGAGAGAAGTGCCACGTACTATGTTAGTTAGGATTTCTAAAACAATAATTTTTTCAGTATTTTATCCTTCTGCCATTTGTTTGCTCACAATTACTAAAAGAAAATGCCAAATGGTGTACAAATTAGAATCAATAGTTACAGGAAATTCCAAAGATCGATGTGAAATTGTCCAATGTGCAAATGCAGGAAAAAGAACAAGTTTAACTGTTTCAGCTCTAATGTAGGCTCAACTCTAAGAAGTTTCAACCCTTCATTCGACACACGAAATCCTATGTTCTATTTAAGGTGTTCCAACCTTGTTCTATTTAATTTTATTTACACATTTGTGTGGGGACGAGATTTAATGGAATATGACAGGAACTGGTTTATAGGAATTGAGTATCTGTTCCCTTCATTAGAAGTATGTGGATGTTGCATATCTAAATTTTAGTAGGATTTGAAGATCATCGAGATAAACCAAAAATACTTTTACAATTATTCACCTCAATGCCCTACCAGCAGTTACCCAACTTCCCTCAGTTGAGGGAAGAAGACTAAAACATACTCGATATGCCACTCCCTGTAAAAAAGTAACCAATAACTTCCAGCAAAATCTTCTTCTGTAAATGCAACTTGCATGGTGGAAGTTCTTTTTAGAACATAATGAAGAATGGTCCACAATTGACGGAAGTAAAGCCCATTAGCTGGAAGTTGGTTGCAACTTAACGCTAGATTAAGAAACTGCTAAATCTTAACCTCCATGCACCAAGTTTAATGGTATTGCTTAAAAGCGGCTAATTCTAAAAATACAAAGCAGCCATCCAGTGATTAGTTCCAAAGTATTAATTTAACCACTTTGAGGACATACAACTCCATTTATTCATGGGCCCTAAACATTGTGTAAATGTAATACAATTTTATGACTACCACATTGCATGGAAAAAACACCACCAGAAACAACCCAGTCTTTTGTGTCTGGGAAGAAAAAACAAGGGATGAAGCAGGTTATTGGGAAGTAGCAACAAGTATATTTAGAATATAATCTAAGCAGTGAAGAAACATACTTTAGGTGCGGTCAATCGATTATCTCCTTCAACTACAATGCACCAATCAGAGACAGAACTCTTTTGGAGGTTTCCCTTTAAGGGCCTTAACAGCATAAGGATACCATTCACGAGTATAAACCAGCTTGACTTTACCCCTAAGAAATAAACAAAGAATTCAGACAGAGCAAAAAGAAAGAGACCATTTGATGTAAGTTATCAATAATTAGGAGGGCACAAAACAATTATGTGGATAATCAAGCAATGACATTATGTCCGTGAGAATTTCACAATAAAGGAATGAACTCAATTTAACATGTTATGCTCAAGGGATCTTCAAAGCCAACTTATTTCATGATAAGAATTTTCCTGGGCAAATCGGCATAACGAATACCAATTCAACTTGATATATCCAGTTTGGGTAAGAGAGACCAAAAACAAACTATATATGTAGAGAGAAAGAGAAAGAGGACCTAAACAAACTTCAAACCTCGGCTTATAGCAAACTAATCTAAATTACCTCATAAGGAATGGCAACACAAAGTATCCAATCCCACCAAACAAATCCACTATAGCGTGATCTTCACATTTCAGACGAGACACAGGTAGAGATTACCACATGAGTGAAGGGTTTTGAGGAGCCTGAGGAGAAATTAGACTGGATACAAGTGAATTTATATATGACTAGGATATCATATCTCAACCAAAAACTTGAAACAATAAGTTATGTGATATCTTTGTATATAACTCAGTTAATTCTTATGCCTTTTTTCCTAATATGAGATTGCTCCATTTATGAATTTTCGATAATAAGAACATGCGCTTAGCGGTGGAACATTGGGACATAATCTGGTCCTAACTGTAGCAGAATAATTGCTAAATTTTTTTTGTAATTTGATTTTGTAAAAATCAAGATTATTTTAATTTTATAGAATGATTAACACATAAATCAAAATAAAGCGTGAATTAATTCATATCTTATTCTGAATCTCGATCTTTTTCTGGTATATCTCTTGAACCATTTTTAAATCGTTTCTTTTAACTATCGTGACCACACAGTGTCCGATCTCTAATAGTATCTATATAATAAGTTGAGAGAACAATGTTGGTGTATTCACGTTTTCTTCGTTATTTTATTCTTTTTAGTAGTTTAGTGATATTATTATTATTATTATTATTATTATTATTATTATACTATTTTTATCCTTGTATTGAGTCTCCTACTAGCATTAGTTTTTCTTCATTCTTCTTCTTCTTCTTCTTCTTATTATTATTATTATTATTATTATTATTATTATTGTTTGTTTTTTGTATTAGTAAGTTTTCGCAGTTCTGGCCTCCTTAAGGTATTCCTCATTATTTGCATTTTCATTTTTACTGAATTATTTCTGTAACTTGCATCATTTTTATATTGTCTCATTTACATGTGGGTCCACCGAAAATAACTTCTTTACTATGTAAGGGTAAGGCTGCGTATAATCGGACCTCCTAAGATACCGCTTCATTGCGAGATTTCGAACTAAGTGATGATGATGATGATGACAATAAAGTTGAGAGAACAATGTAACTCTTACAAAGAGGGTTAAGTAAGGAATGTTAACTCTATTAAAGTTTAAGCCTATTTATAATAGGTTTTGGATATTTAGTAATTTAATTGAAATTAAATTTTAAGTTCAATTAAACTTTAATTA
>JANZLD010000237.1:27479074-27492134 GCA_026413575.1 Erythroxylum carthagenense | reverse complement strand
TATGCCATCAATAATCATTTATCGATGACTATAGAAATTATAATGCATGTGCAATTCACATTAGCCTGTACTCAATCTTAACCCAATCCAAATTACAGATATACCCGTCACCTCGGTAACGAGATGTTACATCTACCCCATCATTACTAACAGTAGTAGTGTTAAAGGAAAAAGCTTTAATAGTTAATTCAATACTTATAAGATGAAGTAGAAGCAGAAACTAGAGAAGAGAACAGAGTTGAACAATTACTTAGAAAAGGAAGAAGATGATGATGAAGAAGATGACAGAGAGTTGTGCGTATTTAGATAAGGCCTGGATTGTTATTGTTTCTACTGCTGCAGCCTGCTGAAGTTGAAAAGAGGTGAGAGTAAGTTTAGGGGGCAGTATTAACTCTATTTCCAAGCCAATGCTTTTGAACCTTCCAGTTCATTTGGACTGTTGATGTGAATCCTAATGAAACTCTTTAGAATGTCTATTGCTTACAAAATTAATTAATATCAAATAGATTTATACTTTTATTTTTTCTTTTTAAATATATGATTTAACAATTTTATGCAGTGCCATAAAACTTTATTTATTATATATAAATACTATATTATTTTATAAAATTTCTATACTACATAAAATTTGTTAAATATATAAATATATATGATAAGATTTGGAAATACTTTTGTCTTAGATTTAGCCACGCTTTAGCGAAAACATTGCCAAATGGTTAGCCCAAAATCGTTGCAAATGCTCAACCCTTTAGTGATGTTTCTTTGAATTCATCACAAATGGTCTACATTTGGCATCATTTTTCTAAATTCATCACCAACGGTTAACCCTTTGACGACGGTTTTCATAAATTGCCACCAATGGTCAACCCTATGGTGACATTTCTCTGAATTCATTGCCAATGGTCTACATTTAATGACGTATTTCTTAAATTGTCATCAAATGTTGGCCATAGTCTTCAAAATTTAACAAAAACGACATCATTTGATCCACAATAAATATCATCATTTTCGTGTTATTTTTAACCTAATGACGAAGTTGTCTTTGTCTTTGTACATTGTTTTTCCCTTTGGTTTTTGCATTCAAGGAGTGTTTCACATCATCTATCTTCGTCGTCTATTATGGCTGTCTCCAGTTGTCTGTTCGTCCAAGTAAGTTGTCCACCTTATGTACTGTTTTTCTATTCTACTTTCATTCTTTGGGTTTTTGTTTCTACGTTCATTCTTTAGTTTTTTGTGTTCTGCTTTCATTCTCTAGGTTTTCGTTTTTGCTTTGCTAAATTGTGTCATTTGGAAGATGGTGAAAGCTTCTTCTTTGTTAGTCTCGAATGGGTTTTTCTTTTTTACCATCATGCATGCTTGTTTGATGTCATCCTATCTAGTGTTTGATGAAAGTTATGCTAGATACGTCCTCATCCCTACTTTATATTATCCTATAGATGTTTTAGTACTAGAAAGAGAGATTTATAAGTTATGTACAGTATAGCTATCAATTTACTAGTTGAAATAGATTCAATTTGTTTTGTATAAGGAATTTTTATTAATCTTGTATACTTATTTAATACTACTAGAATGATGAATACTTTGAAGATAAATAAGATTCCATATGTCATTCCTTTTGTTAGCATGGATTCCCTTATCGCACAATTCTGCTTTTTATTCTCAGTAATATCTTTTGGTGAAGATGTGGATAAAGATATTCAAGGTAATGGAGTTAGTGAGGTTGATGGAGAAGAATCATTTTAAACTTCTTAAAAAGCCTCCTTTTGGTTTTGATCATCAAAATATTGAACAAATTCGTAAGATCCCTCCATTTAAGAGATCTAATCTTATGATGCTTCTTCATCAAATTTAACATCTCTTTAAATAATAATCTTATATTAATGTGTGTTGTTGATGGTTGAGTTATGTAATGTAGATTGTTGATGATTGAGTTATGTTAATATGTATTGTTAATGATTAAGTTATGTTAATGTAGATTGTTAATGAATGGGTTATGTTAATGAGGATTGTTGATGGTTGGGATATGTTAATGATATTGGTGTTAATGATTGAATGTATTTTTGAAATGATGATTGGATGTATTGTAATGTTAATAAAATTTATGTTTGTTTTTATAGATATCCAATATAGTGGCGCCTGGTAGAAACAAAGGGAAGAAGGTGGCAAGTATCGAAATTATAGAACAGAGGGATCTACAACTTCAAGCAGATCAATCATTTCTTAGCCAACAATAACGTTCAACCTCAACCACCAATGAAATTAGTTAGGAACAACCTCATTCTTCCTCAAACAATAATGAATCAACTAGTATAGAGGGATCTGTAGGTTTGTTAATCTTTAACATCGACAAATAGACTTGTGTTAAAATATTTATTTACATGTTTAAAGCATATTTTCTTATCATTATTGATTTGTTGTTAGGTTCTAATGTCAATAATAAAAAAGATGTAGAGGTATAACTAGAGGTTATGAACTCCAACGAATGAATGTTGTAATGAATAATAAGTTCTCAAGAAACATTAACACTTTGCAATGTCATCCTATAGACAAAATCCAATTTGCAAAATTTTCAAGTGAATCAGAGATTACTGTGAGAACATAATTACCTTACTTGAAGCATACTAAGGACTTGAAAGAAGACAACTTGCTTGAAAATGCTTTAGATAAAGTTGCAGAAAATTTTCATTTTGTTTAACTATATGCAATATTGTTTCACTTATTTTAAGATTAATTAGACTTTTACTTATTATTCACAGATGAAGTTGAATATTGTTCATATCGAGAACCCTAATGTTTCAAGCTATGTGACTTAATTGTTGAAACAAAGTACTAGGTGTAAGGCCTTAATATATACCCTAGAAGCATTATAGTATGGCTAGGGTGTATTAAGAAGTAAACATAAAGAATTAAGTGTATCTAAGCATAACAAGGGACATAATGTTAATTAATTTAAAAGACAAGGATAAATTGGTAATTTCATCATTTAGGTATGGACATGAAAAATTATATGTAAGTTATGGACTAGAATGAAATCAATTGATGACTTTATATGCCAATGTGGTAATTAAATGAAGAAGAAAGACCAAATGTGCAATTTTGCCAAAAATCAATGGGATTGAAACATGTGTGTAAGACTAGAAACTTCTTGAAATTGGGGAATAGAAGAGTGGGGAGAGGAACGTGTATGGAGTGTTTTAACTCCAAAATTTTTTCTTTGCACCTCCTTTCCATTCCATCTCCATAAGGAATCAAGCTAATCCTAAGTGAAAATCAAGGTAAAAGTTTGTGGTTTTTCATCTTGCTAGAATTATAAGGATAGATATGGGATTGAGATATGTATTTTTTGTGCTCTAGTTGGTGAATTAAGCAAAGCTAAAAGGGAAGAGAAGGAAGAATACTAAAAGAAGAGCTAATCGACAAATTTTAAGGTTTGGGACTACACTTAGTCTAATTTCTCTTTGTGTGTATGATTGAATGGATGCCAAGATTCATTTAGATGTGGAATGGTTACTGAGATGATGCTTTGATGTTATTTTTGTGTGACCTTGCATAAAATTGGTTGGATGTTATAAGAGAGTATTGTGTAGTGGAAATCTATCTAGGGTTTCTAAACTAGTCACGTTGTTTAGGTCATAACTTAGCCTAAAGGGCTCTAAATTGGGTGATTTAAGTTGCATATGAAAACTAAGAAATATGAATAGAAATATATAGAAGAGACTCTAACTTAATTATGGATTTATGATTGAAAATTGACATCGAAAATGGTAACCTGGTGTTGTCCCTGTTTTTGAGCAACTTGTGATGTTTGGTTTATATCTCATGATTTATAAGTCTAAATGACTTGATTTTTAGTGCTTTGGAAACTAGAGACATAGAAAAATATTTCAAAAAGATATAAAAACATATTCAAACATTTTCTATAAGAAAATTTTGAAAAAAGTAGAGGTATGAATTTTAGGTAGGTGACACGACGGGAAGGAAATTGCACTATTTTGAGTTTATTTTCATTTTTGATTTTTACCGAATCATATCCAAATCTTTTTGGATGTTTATGAAACTTTTCAAACACCTAGAAATAAATAAAATAGGACTTACCTTATGTGAATTGGGAAATTGAACTTTGGAATTTAAAATTGAGCATAATGCATACTAAAGAAAATTTACATGTTCACAAATGATTTGTATGCATATTTATTGTTCATATATGTACAGTACGAGTATACAAGTATGATTTTGATACCCTTCTAACGGTGGTAAGTTAATGACTCGTATGTATGAACACAAATACAGATTTTATGACTTGAAATGTGTTTCATATGATTTGTCAATATATGAATTGTGAAATTGGCAAATGGTTAAAGGAAAGTTATAGAGCTTGCATTATTGTCTTGGTGATAGATAGATAGGCCTGCCTATAGGGTTACAGTGCAGCGGCTACAGTTTGACACCTATGGTGTCTTCATTTCGAGACTATAGTGTCTCTATAGTTTGATGCCTTCAGGTATCCATAGTTTGATACTATTGAGTATCCACAGTTTTGATATCTTCAGATATTTACAACTCCTATTATCCACACCCATGGGAATGTGAAGGCCTAACACAAAAAGTAAAGTAAATATTATACATAAGAAATACAACATAACCACATAAATAATTGGTATTGATGAGCATTTGCATTTGTATTAATAGTTTGTATCAATGAGAATTGAATATCAATGTTTCGTTCATAAATGTGAATTTATGGTATATAAGTTGTGATATTTCTGAATGTGTATGCTTAGCGGATGACTACTACGAGTAGTCATCTAAACTAAATGTTTCCACACTAAGCTTTCAAGCTTAGTTGGGTTGTTAATCTGTATAGGTCCAAGTCATAGGAGTGAGGTACATAGAATATCTGTAGGGATCAAGACCAATCGTTAGAAGTAAAAGTACCTTTAGATGTGTCTTTTGATTAAAAAATAGTTGTATATGTAATGAAGGAAATTATAGTTTTTTAACAATTTAATTAAGAATTTAAGTTGTGTATAATGTCTCTTTTGGATTATCATATAAATGTAATGATGTAATATTACTTTTAAATGATAATGTTAAAGGATTTGAAATTTTATAATATGTATACGTACAACATTGAATAGACAAATGAGTGACGATAATCCCTATAAATGAATAGAATTGTATGCCATGAATGTATGTATAGGAATTTGGGTGCCATGTATATAGGTAGTTATAGGTTCCATACAAAGGGTGTTACATTAAGGATCATCGTTATTGGTTACATCGATTTTATGAATCTTTTCCTTCTGATACAGAAGCAAGGAGACGTGTTCCGAAACGAATGTCCTAAGAAAATTGGAATAATTTGTGTGATTATTAGGCCTCTCCTAAAGTTTGACTTTGTTTTCTTTCCTTTCAAATTTGCTTCCGTTAATCTTGTTAGATGATTTAATAACTACCTAATCTTTTTTTCTTTATTTAGGAAAAATCTAAGAAGGAAAAGGTCAATAAAAGAAAAATGAAAACACCTCACAATCAAGGATCCAAATCATTTGTAATCGTCGAAATGAATATGTAAGATCTTTGTTTACAAATTATAATTATATTAATAAGCACTATATTATTTATTGTGCTCTGTATTCTTTCATAAAACAAAGTAAAAAAGAACGACATGGACAAGGTGTGAAAGGATCACACTATATAAAGTCACTTATTATAAGGAAGGTTAAGGGTGGATGTCAGAAGAAGCAGAAAATAACTATGTAAGTACAAAAATTTGTTTAAATTTTAAGTTTATTTATTTATGTAGTCATAAATAATAATATTTGCATTGACTATTGGTTTTGTTTTTTAATTTTAGAATAAGATGCAATAGTTGTAACAAAAATCAATGTCTGAGTGGAATGAGGTCAATGTAGAAGACATTTGCAATGTCGTGCTTGGTACACATTTTGGTTAAATAAGCTATCTTGGCTTTGGCCCTAAGCCAACTATGTCATCCTCATTAAGATCCATATATATTCAATATCTTCAAGAGGAAAATAAGATGCTTAAGGCTGAATTACAACATACTCGCAAAAAGTTAGCCAAGCATGATAAGCACCTCACAAAAATACCTAGCCTGGATTATAATAGCAGTGAAGTTGAAAGTGAAAGGTATTAATTACAATGCTTATACTTTTTATTCCCATTTATATTATAATTTAAATTTAGTACTTTTTCTTGGATTACAGATTTGAAGAATATGCAACAACTGAGTGATTTCCATTATAATTTATAAACTAGTCTCAGTATTTATTATTTTGTATATAAGAATTGTTGAAGTTGTAATTAAATTCCTGTATAAAAAGAAATTTAATGATATTTTATTTTTATACACAATGCTTCAAATTATCAATTATTTTTGTATAATAAATTAACAATAAAATATATCAAAATATTATATACAACAATATGGATTAAAAATCTAATAAATATTTTATTCCAAATTGTATAGCATTTCGTTAAAACGTAGATAAATTTTTTTACTACATTTTACAAAATGTAGCTAAAAACATTTGGCTATGTTTTCAAAATGTAACAAAAAACTTTTAACTACATTTTCCTAAACGTACCTAGAAATATTTGCTAGTAATGTAGCTAAAAACATTTGGATACGTTTCTAATAATTTTTAGCTACAAAAGCTAAGTCTAACTAAAGGGTATTATTGAAGATTCCCTAAAACATTGCTAATAGTTTTTCACTACAAAAAAAAAATGTAAGCAAAAACTATTAGGGACGATTTGTTCAAAACATCGCCTACAGTTTTTAGCTACAAGGATATGGCAACATTTTGGGTGATGAAACTAAATCGTGGCTAATTCCTATTAGCTACCATTTTTAGACCTTTAGCAATGAATTTTTTTTTGTAGCCAAAGGTTAACTTTGTTGTAGTGAATATAAAAAGTATTAAGTACCCTATTCTACCCACTTATATGATTACCTAAGTCTAAAAGAATGTTGCAAAATTAGAGAGATTAAATTGAAATGAATTTAATTATGAGGTAAACAAAAACATGCTAAGTACTAAGAAATATAACATGTAATTGAATGCTGAGTTTATGATTTTAACTAGGGTTAAAATAAAATAAGAATTTTTCAAAAGATGTGTCTTAAGACTTATTGATACATTTAGAATAGAGCCTTACGACTTAGAATAAAATTGATGAAGAACTAAAGAAAATGCCTAGGACTTGCTACCAATACCTAAGGATGCAAATGAAATTTAGTTTTGATTTAGAAGTGAGAAAATAGTAGGAATGAAACCTAGACTTCGCTTAAGCTTCAAGGTTTTGTAGGCTTATGATTTGGAATTAGACTTTCTACTAACTTATCTCTCCTTTTAATAGTTTATGTTATTGAATGAATTCACTTCTCTTGAATCATGCAATCAATTAATATTTGATAAAATAATAAGAAAGATAATTATTTTTAAGTTTATTTTAAGCACAAACTTATAATAAACACTTAAGTGTTGAGTATAAGGCCTAATTATTAAAAAAGCATTCGAACTAGGTTTTCAAGAATTAAGGATCTATATAAAGTTTTAATTAACTTTGAAAAATGTACTCATAATTAAATTGGACACTAACTAAAATAGAATATATAATTTGATTATATATAATGATTCAAATTAAGAGAGGTAAGAAAGTTGATGTCTTAAGTTCAAAGCCTGATAATCGCTTTAAGTTACTTTTTACATTAACAATCTTTTTCTTTGAACTTCAATAATGTCTGAATTGTTCTTTTTCAATTTTCTAAATGTCAACTTTATTTTCCTTCATTGAAGCCCTAAAACAAAATAAAGATGTAAAGGAAAATGAAAACTTTAAACATAGCAATAGAAATGAAAAATGCAATATGAAACGAATAAAAGAGAGACGAAATGAAGAGTAAATGGTTACTTTAACAACCTAGTTTTTTTGTATATGTCTATAGTATTTGTATCGCAGTCCTTTTGGCAAACACTATTCGGCTTAAAGTCATGCACTCATCCATTTGGATGTAATAGTTTTTACTATAGCAATACGAATTTATTAAATTTTCAAAAGAAAAAAAGATGAGTTTATCTCCATTGATGCTACTTTTCCATGACGATCATTTTTTACTGCAAAAAACAAAATAATAAAAGACAAATAATTAAGACAAAATATGAACATAATTGAAATGAGATGCTAAATTTGACTTTTATGGATAATAAAAGAGGGGACTTTTGTTTATGATTATTTATGGACATTCTTCATTCTTTATCCCTTCTTTACTCCATGACTTAATATATATCCATCCTCATCAACCTCATGGGTTAACGTTAGTGATGCAAAATGACTAGCTGCAATAGGAGATTTGGTTTATATAATCTTAGGGTAACTATAAGAAAAGAAGTTAGGAAAAACTTAAAGGCAAAACACTCATTTTTAATTGAATATAGGCTTAAAGGGTATATCCTAATCCGTACCCCTCTCTGGATATAAGAGTTAAAGTTTTAGTGATGAACACAAACTGATATATAGTCATGTCCTAAACTGTGTCTATTTTTTCAAAGTTATAAAAAGATCTATAGTCTCAAGAGTAACAGCCCAGGACACCCACCCATAGATAATGTTTGCTTTGGGTAACTCCTAGGGCCAAAGCCCTCACGGTTTTGCTCTTCCCACACCCTTATAAGGCATACTTCGTTCTCCTCTTCAATCAATGTAGGATCTCACATTCCACCCCCCTTATGGCCTAGTCTTCTTTAGGGCCCAGTGTCTTATGCTAGCACATTGGGTCGGGAACCAGCTCTGATACCACTTGTAACAACCTAGACTACCTACTTTGGGTTGCCCCTCGGGCCAAGACCCCCACGGTTTTGTTCTTCCCACCTTTGGGAAAACACATCTGATAAGGGAGAGGTATCCATACCCTTATAAGGCATACTTTGTTCTTCTATCCAACTGATGTGGGATCTCACACTCTCTACTCTTTAGGGCCTAGCCTAGCTCACACAACAGTTTGTGTCCCGGCTCTAATACCATTTGTAACAACCCAAACCACCCATCCACAAATATTGCCTACTTTGGGTTACTGTTCGGGCCAAACCCCTCAAGGTTTTGCTTTTCCCCCTCCTGGGAAAATGCATCTTAAGAGGAGAGGCATCCATACCCTTATAAGGCATACTTTATTCCCCTCTCCAACCAATGTAGGATCTCACACTCTCCAACCCTTTAGGACCCAATCTAGCGAGCATAACGGTTCGAATACTGGCTTTGATACCATTTGTAACACCCACAGATATTGTCTGCTTTAAGCTCCAATCACCTCATGGTTTTGCTCTTCCCACCCTTAGGAAGATGCCCGAAAGGCAACCCAAAGCAGACAATATCTGTGGGCGGGTAATCTAGGCCGTTACATCAAGTGCATGCAAATCCCAAATTGTGTCCAACTTTATAAAATTACAAAGAGAACTACAACCTTTGATATACACATAGTCCAGAACATGTCCACTTGCATTAAAATTTTTGTATCAAATATGGCCTGACGTGTGGTCATATTCATATCTTTCTTTTTAGTTTTAAATAATTTTTGAATTAATTGTTTATTAAGATTCATAAATGTTTTATTTTTCTTGTTCTTTATAGGGATGGTAATAGGTCAAACCAGAAAGGTCTAGATAGCCCAAAGGCCCGCATGATTTGACCTAATATGACCTAATTTTTTAATTTTAAATTTAAATTAAAAATAATTCATTTTTCTACATTAAGGTCTTTGGTCTTGGCCTAGAAAGATAGAGCTTGAATTCAGTCTAAGCCCAATTTTTTCAAAAAAGCCTGAGACTCAGCCAATTTTAGCCTAGCTTTCTGACTTTGGGTAAGGCTAGGTCTTGACCTAGGCCAAATTACCAAGTCTAGTTCTTAATTGAAATTTGAACTTATCAAAGATTTTTTATAGCATTTAAATGCTTACCAAAATTAGATTGTAATTTTTATAATTAACAAATAAATTCCCTTTATACATCAATTTTAGCTTTTATAGGTTCAATTTAAACTTGTTCACATGTTCTCTACGGTATATTCCTAGGGGGTTTCACATTACTTTGTAAAAGGGTTAATTGTAAATCAAATGCGGTCATCCTTTATTTTTTATATCATTTAAATCTATTTTATTTCTTTGTCTAAAAGTTAGTTTTCCTTATGACTCTATAATTCCTTCTTGAATATATTTTTTGTTTGTAAAGTGTTAAAAAATCAAATTCTATTATCTTCTTATTTAGAGTCTTTGCTTTGTATTCTTCTTGTGTTAGGGTTACTACTTTGTTCATTCCTTATTTCATGTAGTTCATACTAGGTTGCTTTATGTAGTTATAAAAGAAAGAAAATTAAACAAAAAATGAAATAAAATAAATAAAAAATAAAACAAAAGAAAATACAAAAACAATAATATCAAAAGATTATTTCTAAATATAGTTTGAAACACTTATTGATCTTTCCTTGTTTTACTTGATTTCCTTGCTTATTACTTAACTTTTGATTTATTTTATTTCTTTACCAATAGTTTTTAATTTTATGGACTTTACAAGTTTGAATTCTTACTTGAGTTTGTTAAGTTCTTTAAAGAACTTGTAAATGAACTAAAAAGTGTAAAAGGACAAAAGAGAGTGAGATTAATATTGATAAAAACTAGAAATTTGGAGTGAAACAAAAATGAATTAAGTGAAATTAATCAAGTAAAACACATCAAAGAGTATTATGAGATTATTGATGACATTTTCTTACAGGTTGAATTATGTTTGATCAAGATAAAATTGATGGAGGAAGAAAGGATTATATGTTCATGTTCAAACTATGCAACAACAGTTTGGACATAATAATATGATATTTGGTAAGAATAGAAATTGATTAAAATTGTAAAATATTATCATAATCAATTTGTTAAAGGGACAAGCCCCTTAAGTTCCTAATGCATGTCGATAATAAAATTGAGTTCTTCAAAATGAATTCGGTGATAATAAAAAGAGAGATGTTTTTTATAATTAATACTAACTAATAAGAAATAACGTGGGAATATTCACCAAGGTGATTAGGAAGATAGAATCCATAGAAGGGAGCCTGGGAAAGGTGATAAACTTGGAATATTGAAATGAAGATTCCTTTATTCTAAGGGAGGAATGATCCTAATACCTATTTATAGCAAGAAAAGAAGATGAAGTTGATTTTTATGTGTCATCATTATGCAATTATTTAGTAGGATTAACTTATGCTAAACAAGCAAAGGATAATAAGAATTCTATTAACAACTAGGAGGATATGAAGGCAATTATAAGGAGACAATTATTCCTAATCACTAGTATATAGATTTGTTCTAGAAGTTGCAACGTCTCACTTAAATGTCAAAGATTGTTGAAGAATGTTGCAAAAAGAGGGGATTGCTATGATTTGAACTAGTGCAAAAGGGGATCAAAAGCCACCATGTTAGGCATCGATTCTAGAACCCAACTCTTGCTCTAATACCATAACTGTTGGGCACTGATTCCAAAACCAAAACCCAACTCTTTCTTTGATACCATAATTGTTGGACACTGCTTCTGGAACTCAACATTCGGAGTCATAAAATGCGTTCTTGTGTTTCTTACCATGTATGGTTATGCCAATTAACCCTCATTAGTCATCCTCGGTTCATCTTCATTTTCTGATACCATAAGTGTTGGGCCCTATTTTCTAAATCATTCTTATAATGATGCAAATATTCTATACTCAACTTTCATCTAGATATTGAATATCTTAGAGGCTGAATTAGAATTCTACCTCTGCATATAATTTGTAAACCTACGTCTCTAGTTTACTCCACATTAGAAATCATCTCAGTTGGAACCCTACAGATCCAGATATATTCAAAATGTCAAAGCATGTTCAGTAAAATAACACCAGTTTATACTATTCCAACAGATTCCTTCACTTTCCTTCAATCAAAACCTTTTTCCAATCAATTCGAGATGCTGCCAATTTTTGTGTAGGGATAGCACAATGTGTGTTGGGATCTATTCCTTCAAGAATCACTCCATTTGGAGGTCAGATAACAAAGATTTGCTGAAGGAAATCAAACAAGGTTCCGTCCTCAATCATATTAAACCTATTTCGGGACAAATGGCATAACTTGCTCTAGGGATATCAGATCAAGGTCATTCTTAAAGGGTTTGAAAGAGGACTTCAATATATACATCTTTCATAAAGACATTGAAGTGAGATTTTGTAATATAAAGGATCAGAATTGGACCAAAGAATATAAGATGAACAGTTATCAGAAGAAGGTTATGAATAATACATATAAGATATCTTGCAATTGGCATAGCTTTCTCTAGAGACATAGAATTAAGGTGTTCTTTAGATGGTTTGAAAGAGGACTTTAAGATCTACAATTTTCATGCAGACCTTGAAGACAAATTCTATCATCTGTAGGGTCAAAAGTGGGACCAAACGATAGGATAAGATGAGCAGTACACTAGAAGATATAACGTCATCACCAGACGATACGTCATCACCAGACGATACGTCCTCACCAGACGATATGTCCTCACCAGGTGAAGCATCCTCGCCAGATGATACGTCCTCACCAGACAAATCGTCATCACTAGACGATACGTCATCACCAAACAATATGTCTTCACCAGACGATACATCCTCACCAGACAACACGTCATCATCAGAAGATATGTCCTACTCCTGAGCATCTCCACTTATAAGGATCATAAATTTTGACTCCAATATCCAAAAATTTAATGTTTTATAGCATTGGAAAGCTAGAAAGACAAGCTAAAACTTAGATCAATTCAGAATTTTCCCTAAAGTCAGAACACGAATTTTTCCCTTATGGTAGACTTGAAATTTTGCATTATGCAAAATTGAAATGTCCTAAGCATAATCATTTAGCTACCAAAATGATTTCATTAAACTCTCAGATCTCAACTCAGTTGTCTCATCACCTTCAATTACATCTGATTAGTCATAATTCCTATCTTCCTTTCCGTAATATCTCACTTGTGCATACATA
>JANZLD010000237.1:27415852-27429553 GCA_026413575.1 Erythroxylum carthagenense | reverse complement strand
AGACGAGTTCTAACAACTCCAACGGTACAATTCATGACAAGACAATCGTCCTTTATGTAATCAGATGTTTCTAAGCTTGTTCTTCTAAAGAAACGCTTGTAGCCCCTGTAATTGACAAAGAAGAGACAAATGAAGGAACATTAATTTCTCAAGATGTTCGGAGAGTCAATGTCAACCTCATACCCAGCACCAGCCTCTCCTTCCGACCAAAGAAGAGGATTCAACTCACATGAGCACTGGACAACAATAGAATACACTAATTTAATTTCTATCACATTAAAGCACTAAATGGCAAAGAGGCATGTTATCGTGACACTCAGCAATGCCAATTACATCTGGCAATTATTCACCACATAAAAGTAGCACCTCATCTACCTTAAATAAAATCCTGAGTTATGATACCTACAATATTATTTCCACAAAGAGCTCACAAATTTTTAGTCCAAAGCCACTGTTATATCCCCATATAAATCGAGAAAATTAGATCCATGTCTAGAAACAGAATTAACCATACACAAGTGGCATAAAATGAAGTATATAAAGAAACATTACCACATGCTTCCTTTATACTTGAGTGTGTAAGGTCCACTCTCCAAAGCACGATCAAAGTGACTATGCACCTTATGCTTCCCCTTGCCACTCTGATCAACCAACGTTAGCTCAAACAAAGCCCTCACATCTGTCCCCTCACTAGCCAAAGCAATAAACACAGACACATACATGGAGCTATCCTCCGGATTCTTACCATCAGGGTAGAAATAAATTGCCCAATCATACCCAGCCACCGTGAATATATCACTTGATATGCATTTTCCTGCTCCCATTCCCTTCGCCAACGAATAACCCTTAATTGTGAACTGATGCGACCCATTCACCGTCTCGTTTATCGACTTTGAGCATGATTCCTTATCGAGATCGGGCATCAACTCGCCCATTATTACGAATTAAATTTGTAAAGCTCAAACCTTTTGCGAAAATCTCAGCTCTTGCCTATAAAATCGCACGAATTGCAATCGGATTTCAATGAAACGTACCGTTACCGATGCATAGAGCCGTTTTAGGGCAGCAAAACGCATAAATTGGAACAGATTACACCATAAGTACAGAATCCACAAACCCTAGAAGCAACTGGTGTAAAAAGTAGAATATTAGGGTTCGCAAAGCAGGAATTGTATGGAATTCGTACAGAGAGGGGAAAGAAATTGACGAAGAGTAAAAATTGGCAGTGGATTTGGCCCGAGAAAAGAGACGACAACTATATGGATTGCGGGGGCGAGGGAGAAAGCATAAAAAGGGAAAGGTTCGATTTTGCTTTCAAATTGCTAGAAAAGAAGAAGAGAGAGAGAAACGTGTGTAGAGACTGAAAAACATTAATGAAGACCTTAATAACGCTTTTGCTGTTTGCACCTGTTTGGTGGTGCCGAACTGCAGCTAGAGATTGAATTTTTACCAGCTTAGGTTATTTTGGAGTGTAACATTCCAAGAATGTGCTTTTATTTATTTAACCTTTTATTTTACACATGTTTTTAAAAAATAAAAATATTCAAGCAAATATGATAATTGAGGATTTCGTACCGGCGCCGGAACGTTGAAATTAAACCCGCCGTTTTGGGTTCAGTTGAGAAACAAAAAACGAACCAACCCTCAGTTTAATCTAATCATACAATCACTAGTACTGCTAGTAATTTCCAGTATAAGAAACAATCAAGTCGCTTTTGAACTACATTTGTCACTACACTAGGATATTGCTTGCTCACATCACATGGACCTCTTCAAAAGGCCCCCGCTCTCAAAGATCGCAGCTTTCTCTCTAATCTCTTTTACCTTCTTTTACTTCGGCAAGCATTGGTCAAATGGCGCTTACCCACAGCTCGTCTTCTTCTCTACCCCTCGCCAGTCTATCGGTATTTCGCCTAATTTCATTAAGGACTTTAATGTCACTCAACTCATTTCACAAAACCAGCCCCAAACCGTCGCCGCCAAGACAGTGTCGCCGGGAGGATCTCCTCCTACGACGTCTCGGACGTTTGGGATAATTGACAGTGATGGGAAGATGAGAGATGAGTTTGAGGTTGGGGAGTTTGATCCGGAGGTTGTGCAGAATTTGGGGAATGAGACTGAGTTAGAGACTCAGCGGAATGAGGAGTCCAGGGTTAGAGTTAAAAGATTTGAGCTTTGTGAAGAGAGTAGGAGAGACTATATTCCTTGTTTGGACAATGTGGAGGCTATTAAGAGATTGAATTCGACGGAGAGAGGGGAGAAATATGAGAGGCACTGTCCGGAGAAAGATAAGGGGTTGCATTGTTTGGTTCCGCCGCCTAAAGGGTACCGGCAGCCAATTCCTTGGCCTAAGAGTCGCGATGAGGTACGAGTGGCTATGACTTGTTTGTTGTAAAGCAAATGCAGATGAATTAAATGTTTTGTTTTTGGTTCTTTTGTAATGAAAAGGTTAATGATGGAAAAACAATTTGAAAAGGTGAATTGACTAGGGAATTTGTTGAGTTTGATGATGGTCTGGCATTGAAGTGTTGCTTAGTTGCTTGTGTATCTGGGAAATGGTTTCTGCATTTCTTTTGGAAAAATAGATATCTTGTGTTCTGCTTAGGTTTTTGGTTTCTTTTAATATTATCTTTGGTGTCTTTCCGTACATTGGAATTGAAAAAATTCGCAATTTGTGGAATCTGCTTGAATTTCCTAACCTGTTTGAATGCAATGTAATAGCGATTCAATATGATTAGGATTTGAATGAGAAGTTCGCTTGACTTTGAGTGGTGGACATCTCATTCTTTGTGAAATTTATGGTACCCTAACTACAAGCTATAGCTTTTAGTTCAAGTGGTATTAGAGCTCCAGGTATGAACCTGGTGTAGCCCCCATGTCTCGTATTCGAGTTGCAGCACAACCACTGCTTCCAAGCTACCTTGAAGTTGAGCAGAAGCATGGTGGGTTATAGAGGGTTCAAAGTACCCTGGCTACAAGCTCTAGCTTTTAGTTCAAGTCATCTTTTCCAAAATTCCTTTTAGCCTACTTTGTCCAATATTTTAATTGGAATATGTCACTTCATACAGGTATGGTATACTAATGTTCCTCACACCCGATTGGTTGAGGATAAAGGGGGACAAAACTGGATGTCCAAAGCGAAGGACAAATTCAGGTTTCCTGGTGGGGGTACACAGTTCATTCATGGTGCAGATAAATACTTGGATCAGATTGCCGAGGTTTTCAATGCCTTATGTCAGCACTGTATCTTGGTTTGATATTCCATCCACTTGATTTATAATGAGTATTTCTTCAATATGTAGATGGTCCCAGACGTTGCATTTGGTAATCACACTCGAGTAGTTCTGGATGTTGGATGTGGTGTTGCAAGTTTTGGTGCCTATTTGCTCTCACGAAATGTCTTAACCATGTCAATAGCTCCCAAAGATATTCATGAGAACCAGATTCAATTTGCTCTTGAGCGTGGTGTACCTGCAATGGTGGCTGCATTTGCAACTCGCCGATTGTTATACCCAAGTCAAGCCTTTGAATTGATACATTGTTCAAGATGCAGAATCAACTGGACTCGTGATGGTATGTCTATTGAATTTGGCAGTATAGCCAAAGGATTAAGTATATGTGAACAGTGGGATCATTTTATTGCTTTTTGAAATGTGAGGCTGATTAGTGAATCTTACAAGTTTTACATGCATTAAGCTTCTAATCTTTAAAAGTTGTATATGTTTTATGCTTCTAATCTTACGAGTTTCACATGCTTTATGCTTCTAAGCTTGCAAGTTTTACCTGCTTTATTCTTCTTTATTCTTCCTTTTATTTATTGAAATTAAATTCCTTGGTCTCTGCATAACAAATGTTTTTGTAGTACTTAATAATAAGGTTTTCCTGACATTGTTAATTACTTGCCTTGTCAATTATCTCGCTGATTCTTTTTGAGCTATTCATCATTATTAACTCATGTTTTATATGACAAATTGCCCCTTTGCCATTTATGCATCATATGAAGATGGAATCTTGCTCCTTGAGGTCAATAGAATGCTTCGGGCAGGAGGGTACTTTGCTTGGGCTGCACAGCCAGTTTACAAGCACGAGCAGATCTTAGGAGAACATTGGGAAGGTAAAAATCAAATTCTCATTAAACTGGTCATTAGGTTTTAGCTTCTGAAAGGTTTTGTGTTGGCAATTAATTTTCTCTCCACAGGTCATTTTATGAATGACCTGTATTCCTTGATCATCCCCTGTTATTGGTGGTGTCATAGATCAGTTTTTGAGTTTTTAATATGATCATGGCTATTTATATTTGAATGATGACTATATATCCCTAATAGAACCCCCAAATCAAACCTCAGATGCAGACATATAGGGTTCAGGCATATTGGTTTAATGAAGAATCATTTTATATTGCCTGATATTTTTACAATTAGATTTGGCTCATTGGTTATTGTTTTGTAAACATTTGTAAACTCAGAGATGCTTAACCTTACTAGTCGTCTTTGCTGGGAGCTTGTAAAAAAGGAAGGATATATTGCAATATGGAAAAAGCCCATCAGTAATAGCTGCTACTTAAGCCGAGATGCAGTAACAACACCTCCATTATGTGATCACGATGACGACCCCGACAATGTTTGGTACCTTCATCATATTTACATGTCTTCATTACATCCTTGTAAGGCCTTTCTGCTTAGCACATTTAAGAAAAAGTGACAGCAAGCTAAGGAACTGCTTGAATCCTTGTGATCGCAATTTCAGAAATTCTTGACCAATTGCAATTTTTTTCTGAGTCTTTCCTCATGGAACTTCAAAAGACTTGTGAAACAGCTGCTTTCTGTCTCATATTCTGGTGTTTTTCTACAAGTTTCTTCTCCAAGATAGGCTATGCAGATACTCATTTGGTATTTTTGTGGAAAAGAATATATAGATCAGTAATTCCATGCTAATTCTTCTCACGAGATATTAGGTATTACCCATTATAGCTTGTTTGTTCCATGCTATTAGGTATGCTGATTTGAAGTCATGCATTTCTCGGCTTCCTGAGGATGGTTACGGGACAAATGTTATAGCATGGCCTGCCCGTTTGCACAGTCCTCCAGATAGGCTCCAAAGCATACAAATTGATGCACACATAGCAAGAGAAGAGTTGTTCAAGGCAGAGTCAAAATATTGGCATGAAACAATAGATGGATATGTGCGTGCTTGGCACTGGAGGGAGTTGAAATTAAGAAATATTTTGGATATGAAAGCTGGCTTTGGAGGGTAATATGTCTATTGAGCTCAATTTTCAGTTATTCAGTTACAAATTTCCATTATTTTGCCTAATTTTGTACTTTACGGTTGTTGGTTTTGGTAGATTTGCAGCTGCATTGATTGATCTAGGACTTGATTGCTGGGTCATGAACGTGGTTCCAGTTAGTGGACCAAATACATTGCCTGTTATATATGATCGTGGACTCGTAGGAGTTAGGCATGACTGGTATTACCTCTTGTCCCTGATTAAATTGCCAAGGGTTGGATTCATATTTAGAGTTTTGATATTGAAAGTTCTTGTTGACACTTAGCAATCCCTTCACCCTTGATCACTTGTCTTCATATTAAAATTTGCATAAAGTATTTCTTCGGATTTATCAGGTGTGAGCCATTTGATACATATCCAAGAACCTATGATTTTGTGCACGCAGCTGGCCTCTTTTCTATTGAAAGGAAAAGGTATCTCGCACTTTGTTGAATAGACAAACAAGCTATCTTTTAAGGTGCTGAATCTGCTGATAAGGACTTTAACTGGCTTACTTCTTTGCATCAGATGTAATATGTCCACAATCATGCTTGAGATGGACCGCATACTTAGGCCTGGTGGCAAGGTATATATACTTGATTCTCTTGAAGTCATGGATGAACTTCAAGAGATCGCAAATGCTATGGGCTGGCAAGCAACTTTGCGCGACACTTCTGAGGGTCCTCATGCAAGTTACAGGATCTTGACATGTGACAAACACCTTTTGCTTAGCTGAGAGAATATAATTTAGAAGCTAGTGGTGATCATGTAAATATCAGATAAAGCACAATTTCACACCAAACATTGAAGAAAATAGCATCAGGAGGGAATTTGATTTGCAGAGGAAAGAGAGTTTGTTCAACTTATTATTAACCAACCAGGAAAATTTGATCTACATACTGCATTCTCATTTCTAGAAACGGACATTGCCGTTATTGTTGGTGAGGGCATTGTATTCTCATACTGACAATATTTAGGTTCACCGCAAGGATGCTCCAGCGGTGGGAGGGAGGCACAAAAACCTGTTTAACTCTGCATTTGTAATTTAACAATTGCAATAACCTAA
This sequence comes from Erythroxylum carthagenense, assembly GCA_026413575.1. Lineage (NCBI taxonomy): Eukaryota > Viridiplantae > Streptophyta > Magnoliopsida > Malpighiales > Erythroxylaceae > Erythroxylum > Erythroxylum carthagenense. Next base: position 27,423,221 of record JANZLD010000237.1, on the reverse strand, counting down.
AAGTAAAAGCCATCTTCTTTCTCAAGTTCCATTGCACTCCCAGTCATTCTTATAGATAATGAACCAAAAAGAACAAGGTAGCACTCCCAGTCATTCTTATAGATAATGAACCAAAAAGAACAAGGTAGGATCAAGGAATGAAGCACAATCATTTCAAGGGACTACCAGAAAACAAACATGAACTGTTCAAAAGAAGGTAATTATAAAAATTGACCGGGTTGGTGCCAGAGTGGTCAATTCTCAAGATATTTTGATGTTTAAAGCCAATTCGGCCCCAACCAACAAATTAAGATTCATCGTTCATCAATCTCAAAATCCCTGATGGAATAGTCATGTTGAAGCTTTTAGCACTTCAAATATAAGGCTTCGGCCTCCAAACATGCTGGACAGCACTGTTATATTGTTTGACAGGTCTTTGGTTGGTAGATTTGTTTGAAAACCTTTCCTGCTGTTGCACATTCAAATTCTTGGGATGAATGCCTGGGTTTTGCTTGGCCGAACTGCTAGAGTAATTTTCTTTTCTGTTAGGACGCCCATCCTTTCTAACATTTGTACGGTTCAATGGTGAATGTATTGCACTGCGAACTGGACCAGTTGAGCCATGTTGAACATTAGGATAGCTTGGGTTCCCAACTGGAATTCCAGCAATGAAATGAGATATATGGGGCCTGACCAACATGCCAAGGATAGAAATCCGAGTCTGATTGGCTGTGGTAAGTTGCTGATAGGTTGTCCGAAATGCTTCAGATATCTTAATCAAGTTTCCAGCACTGACAGCTCTTGCAGTATTTTCTGGTTGCTCAAATGGATCCTCAATCTAATCAGTTTTGAGCAGTGGGAAAAGAAAAAACCAGCACCGTTAGGAATCACTGCTTTGTTCAAGGGAGATGAACAGAGAGCAACAAAGAGACATACAAATAATGAGTAAGTTCTTGGCAACCATCTCATGTTGCTTTTCACATCTTCCCACTGTCCTGTAAAAGGACAAATTCCTAGTTCCTTGGACTTCAAATGAATGTCGGAAAACTGCATCAATAAAATCGCAAGTAAATCACTAAGGAAAAGGTTAATACTAAAAGACCAACTCTTTTGTAAGACTAAAGAACAGAATTTCAACAAGTTCAAGCACACCAAATTATATGCACCAATATGCAAACAGTCAATTACATAGAAAGATGGTTGAAACAAATCTCAGCATATGTTTTCTGAATCACATATCATTAGAATAAGACCAACTAAAATGGAGGGTCAAAGAATAATTACCTTGGCAAGAAATGAAAGGAAAAGCCCAGACAAAGAACTTCTATTGATAGCTCTGTATTTGCTTGATCTATATTCCATTATATTAGAAGCACAAATTTCTGCAATATTTCTCTCAGCATCAGCTCTTAAGCCTACAAGAAGCCCATGGAAAACAAGCCAGATCAGATACTTCAAACCATAAGACCAACAAGAGTCAATTTTCAATGTAATATGAAAAACAGATTTTCTCAAGTTTCACGCCCTTCAACTTCAGAAATATTAATGCAAGAGCACATAAATCTAAGAACAGATACCTATAAGATCATTGGTAGCACTTCTTGGGTATAAAGCCTGAAGAGGAGGTAAAATTGCTGGAGCACAAGTCTACAGGAAAAGGGGGGGAAAGTAACAATCATGGAATAGTTCCAGCAAATCACAAAGACGTGGTACTGAATATACAAGACCAAGCAAGTTCAAGTCAAAAATATTTGTGAAGCAAAATGTTTATAGCAGTCATCCCCAAGAACTATTAAACATTAAGAGAGTAAAGGTAAGGGGGGAGTTGAACCCCTCTAGTACACAGGTGTACATAAGAGCAGGACAATATGTCTGCATCTAGAGATGTATAATCACCTGAAAATGGAAGATGACAAGCAAACTAAGGGAGTAAGAGTTGAATGTCCCTGCCTTAGGGTTATTGATGTTGTGGGTTTTGGCCCATTCCTTTACCTGCACAATCAAGAATAATTTAAAGAGAAGAGTCCTCCCTCAGAACCCTAAATGTTCTTTGGTCTTCAAACATACCAGCAAGATCATTTGACGAAAGCGTCCATCTATCTCATTAATCCAAAACAACAACTTGGACTTAATATGACCATGGAGGTTATCAATTGAAATATCACAAGAAATGTTTTGATGGGCACTCTCAGATGTCAAAATTGGAACCCTTGCATTTGGGATAAATTGCAACCTGTGCCATCCACCTGCAGACAGATTTTCTTATATATGAGAACAATGACACTTTAGTAAGGGAAACCTCTTATCCCCTGAGCCTTCCTACTAAACTAGAACACAAAAATACTAAATCATTATTGACTCAACAAGTCTTCTCTCCATCAACATACAACATAACCAAAGGTAGCTTCTGTTTTGGGAAGAGAGACTAGGAAAATGAGGCCAAAAAAAAAAAAAACACAATTCATCCACTAAAATGAGGACAAACATATTTCACAAGTAACAAATCAGGCATCATAAGTAGCATCCGGTCCGGAACCAATGCAGGAGAGGCAAGCGACAAAAACATCTTTAATACAAATAAAAAGAGCAACAATTCAAGTTCTAAAAGATTTCTACAAACGTTTTTTAACTCCACTTCACCAAGAAAAATGGCAAAATAAAAAATTATCATATTTCCAGGATCTTATGCACAAGTAGCGTAAAAAAGTTCTGCGGGGAATGCAAGAGAAAATCATGATACTGAAACCTTTCTGCCTCAATGCTCTTAGCAATTCTCCAAGTAGTTTTTGTTTGCACTTCTTCCCTGCAGATGAAATACAGGAACGGTTGGATAGAGTGACTGAGATATCCAAGTCTCCCCAACGAGTGAAAAGATTAGATACAAAAGATCCAAATGGTTCCACAGTTGCCCCTGTTCACACCAATTAAGTAATCAACTCAAAAGTTGATGTATGTCACTGTTTGAACTGACAAATGATCATAGTTCTCCAATTATAAGAAACAATGGCATATAGGTGAAAAGGAACAAAAAAAACAAGATATGACGCATCTTCACATACACTTTATTCTTTCATTAGAGAAAGTTTCTTCTTCAATGTTAATTTAAGCTAAAACCAACAAACTTTCTAAGTTCCAAGTTTTATCAGCATCCTCTTGCACAGGTCAAAGCCAAATCAGAATCAGAAGTCAGTTCTCATATTTGAAAATTAAATGAAATATATTATTCAGTAATAAATTGCATGTAAAGTCATTCGGACTTCACATAACTTCACAGCATAAGAACCAAGAAAGGAAAAGAAAACAGCTGCAAAATAGAAAGAAAATAGAAACCTTTAGCGCTGCTTTAACAAGGGATGTCAATCAGAAGATTCATAGTTGTTCATAATGATGTTCCAAGACGATTTTACTGAATTTATTACCCTTCAAGTATGCATACAGACTGTCGTTAAGATTTTGAACATGTAAGTTGTTTTTGTACACAATCATCAATACTTGGCTTTCAATATCTTAGCATAAGAGCACAAAACTGTAGCAGTACCTCTAAGACTTTCCACAGATCTAACAACATCTTGCAATTCTTGAATAATTTCAGATCGCACACGCCAATCGTCACTTAAAGGTTGGATTGCATCAAGTATGGCCTTAAGAGTTGGTTCCAACACTTGGTCGACATTCATTTTGTTCACTGCAAGGTAATGCCAAAGTCATGGTTAAGCATGTCATACACTAAGTTCAAATTGATAATGTTAAGTGAAAATGCATAGATATGCATAGCATGTATAACAATATACAAACCAGTTACAGAGCGCCCATCCAATTCAAGTAGAGTCTCATTCAATCATGATAAAGAGTTTTAGCTCTAGACAGAAAGACAGGTTACCGGTGGGAAAAGGGGGAATCTAGCCAACCATTGATTAAGCTAACTAACACGCTACTTGATCTTGATCAACAAGGGTAATCTTGGTGGAAGGCTGAATCCACTGACATTGTAGGTGTAAAATGGTATTCTTGGAGACAAATCACAGAACATATACAACAATAACGTAAGGAGCACAGATGGCGGAGAAACCTAGGTCTGACACATAAAAAATAATAATTGAAAAAAGGGTAGGAAAATCTTGAAGTGTATCAGGGTAGGAAAATCCCGAAGTGTATCAGGGTAGGAAAATCCCGAAGTGAATCACAACAGCAAACCATGGTTAGTTTACAAATACACCATCTCCATCATAGATGTTATTCCCATTATAGCCAAGCCATACAATTAAGGCAAATGAATACACTGCCAAACTAGTTACATGCTACGAATGTATCTGCTCACTATGTGCCTGGCATTGCAATGCCAAATCTTAACTACACACACAAGTTCTTGTTGTTCATAAGACTGTCAAAGAGTCAATAATACATCTTAAATAGAAAAGAAATTTCTTGAACCTTTAAATTGACTGCCTTCCTGTGAATTATAACATATAGTGTCTAGAACTCTAAAATATGCATTGTAATGCACATATAAACCAAATTCCCCTAATCTTTAAGAAAAATTTAATTTATGGTTCAAAATATATCACCCTACAGACTAATTCGAAATAACCCAACATATTAAACAATAAACTTGAAAACTTCATCCAGAACCATCCAGTTCCCTTGACTAAGGGCTCTCTCTGTTTCTTTCATCTATAAAGAACACAGCAAAACCTGTTTATCTAATTTTTGCTAGGTTCGGTTTGATACAGAAGATCCTAAAGAGCAACTCCTTGCGAACCTTAACCTGATGCTGCATTTTTTTTTTCCAATCTTTAACACTTATCATTCTATTGCAACTGCAATTATATATAATAATGGGAGTCCCTAAAACTACACAGTGGAAAACTTAAGACTAACAAATTCATTTAAAATGACAAGAAAGGGAAGGGAAAAAAAAGAGAGAGGGCCATATTGGGTAATTAATTTATCAAGAATTAAAAGCAGTAGAATCAATAAAAGACGCCACCTTTGTCTCCAAATCAAAACCAGCACCAAATTAGGAAACGCAAACTGAACCGATTACAGCAAGCAAGACAGGCAACTCCACGAGAAAACAGTGTTGAAAAGATGAGATTTACGAAGCATCAACATTACATATTTTACAAAACAGTAAAGCAAGAGCAATACCATTATGCAATCCCGGCAGCAGGTAGCCTTTTAGATTCTTTCTCGCTAGGGTTTTGCGGGCTAAATTACACCCATGATATAAGGGCTCTAGACAGCCAAAGCAAACATAAGCCAACTGTCAATACATACATTGTCTGTCCTCGTGGGTCGGCTTCATTTGAGTTCCATTTTAACTGGTCGCAGTCCCATTATAACTTCGCGGCTAAGGCATTTTAGGGACAGTATAAACAACATCGTAGGATTCATGAATTGTTTGAAACGGAGGGAAAGCAAAGCAAGGTCAAAAAGGGGGGGCCTGCATCGCACTCGCATATTGTCTTTGGTTTCATCGCTTTTGCATCATTGAGAATGGGGGGGTCCACCCACCAAATGGTTTGATCTCATAAGAATTGTTTCGTGTTTTAATAAGAATTGTTGGTTTATAAATGGTAGACCTATACATTCTGTGTTACTTGTAGAAAGTATACATGAGAAACGAACAAAAGGAATGGATCAAGGATCGCTGCTTTTTCACGTTAAAGGATTGGCATTCATTTTCATAATATCTCCCATTACTCAAAAATCCTTTTCAAGACAAACAAGTTTTATCACATTATGTATCTGATCGAAGAACGTGTTTCTTCAAAATGACCCTAACAATGGTAATCATTTTTGCTGAAGACTCCAGCCTCCAAACAATGAGAGATCCCACAAATATCTTTAATTGTATGAATTAGTAAAAGGGTTTTGCAGTCTCAATACAAACATTCTTACTCAATCGAATACTATTAATTGCCAGATTGATATTACAACATAGATCCATACACGGTATTTCCTCATAACAGTATAATGAAGGCTCACGGAGCAGGCAGATTTTGCCTTCGGACCAGGCCTAATTCCCAAGCTGATATCATCACCAAATCTTTTCTGCACGCAAGAAAGAACTTGATGAGATAATGAAAGAACAGCTCTGGAAGTGAATTACTTTATCATAATCAAACACTAGAAATTTAGAAGTTGAGTTTATTCTATCAAATGTAGTTAGTGGATCAGATTAAGAACCCATAATCGAGGAACGCTATCATGAGTTACGACCACCAACAACTATAATCTGGGTGACTTACTGACCATTCACACAGCAAAAACAGCCAAGACTGGCTAAAGTGTGATTGGCTAATTAGTCACCTTGACTCTTAGTAAAAGTAGCAAATCCACAAAAACAGGAGAAAGGGACTCCAATCATACAGCACCCAGTCACCCAGGTTTTAGAACTCCCTAAACACCAAGTCATTATTCAAATCACCTTGTTGGTGTGGAAGAGTAAGAAGGCCCTCTGATTCTGGCGATTGTTCACGCGCAACTACGAAGCGATGAGCTATCCCAAGTTTTAGGGTTTCCCCTGAAACTTCATATTTATTGAAACTCACTGGACCAAGGTCCAGTAAGTAGATAGAGAGTGCCAGCTCAGTTGAGTTGACAACCGACATAAAGCCCAATTCACCCATTTGCAAATTTCAGTATGGACAGAGTCACATTCACACAAAAGGAACCCACCAAAATTTTCTTACCTACACCAGCCTCTTCTTTTCTTTTCTGATAATCCTAATATTCAAACTTCAACAGTATCAAATTCAAATTCTTCATTCTTTATACTTGTAAATTTTAACCAATTTATATACCATGTCTAATCCAAACCCTTTTTAAAAATCATTCCTACCTTTATATTCCAACATATTTTTATTAACAATGTATTTATAAGTTCTTTTTGAACCAAAAATAAGGATCACATCATCATTTATATTCAAATTTTGAAAAAAATTGTTAAAAGAAAGCGTGTGAACAGCTTTGTCCTTTCATGTCAATGTTACATTTATTGCCGTAATTATGGCCCTCATTTGTAATTTTGATGTCACCAACCAAAGATAAGGAATCTTTTTCTATAAATCGAGGTTGAATTTAAAGAAACAAAGGGCAGTTGGATGTAATTTCACATCATCACCTACCAATTTCAATAATGCTACAGCTTCGCCGCGATCCTAACTCACGTAGCTACTGTCCCTGTTTTGGACTTGTAGCCATCTCTAAAATTTTACACTAAATTTAATATATAAGAGAATATTTTAATAATTTTTATGCTACTCTAATTATTTTACACCAAGTTTTTACATTAAATTATTTTTAAATAATATATCACAATAATTCAGTTATTAACTAAATTAATTTATATTTATACAATGATATTTATTTATTTATTTATAAAAAT
>JANZLD010000237.1:27339734-27361164 GCA_026413575.1 Erythroxylum carthagenense | reverse complement strand
AACCAAAGCAAAAATACACTTAACTTTGAAAGATCATAACTTTCAATCCCGATATCGAAAAATATCATACTTTATGGCGACAGAAAGCTTTCAACAGAAGCTACAATTTTCATGAATATCATTATCTCAAATTCTGCCTAAATCAAAATGTCAACTCTCTATTACTATTCATCCCCAAAAAGTCAAACTTTCTTAATTCTCCAAAATATAACACTTTTACTAATCATTTCTTGCTTTTCAACTTCTATTTCAATCATCTCTTTCACTTTTTCTTTCATAACCTAAACAATTATACTCAAATCTCAAATTCATCAACACCCATCAATTCTTTTCTCATAGCATAATAACATTTATAACAAAGTTTATATACAAAAACACTCATTTAATTTCATGTAATAATTTCTAATTTCTACTAAAAGATAGGGGTCTAACAGCTCAGCAGCTAACATATTTATAGTCATTGGCGATGAACCACACAATCAAACATATATGCATCTATTCATATAAGCATACTCATTTTATCTTGATCCAACAATGTAAGTTCAATATTCATAACTCATAGTTCAACACATCATCACATAAAACATATTGGATGAAATTTAGCATCAAAGCATAATACTCAACTTCATCATAACTTAACACATCAAAACGTAAACGCATAAACAAATGGCTCGAGGGTTCCGTGCAAACAGAATGGAGAAACCTAAGTTTGCAACATGAGCATAATGAGTTCATTTTTGGAGCTCATATGCCACAAGTGCGTAGCCTGGAGAAGGCTCTTGTTAACGTGCATGTAACAAACAGAATGGTTCCACTCTCGCCTAAACACAATCAAATCTCATGCTCAATTCAATCAAAAGTTCATATTCTCATGCTTTTTTCTTCTTTCCATTTAATTAAAATGCCAAGATACAAGGCATAGCATAATCATACTCATAATTCAATCTTATCAAATGTCATACCTCATATTTCCACATCACAACATTTCAAAGCAAGTCATTTTAGAACACAATACACTTACAAGGCTTTTTGCTCATTACACAATAACTATAAATAAAATACCCACCTTATAACTCTTGAAAATCCAAACTCAATTTGGCCCTTCCCCTTGCTCTTGAGTAGGATTTTCTTGATTTTCTAAAACAAACCAGTTTTTTGTTAAATTCCAATTCAATAAAAGCCCTAAAACTTCAACATCACATCAAATGAAATAATTGCTAAATTGGGTTTAGCATTAACTAACCCATGGTCTATCTAGGTTAGAAAAGCCAATATTTAGTTTAGAAATCCTAAAAATCAAATGGGTCTCTCAATCATCTTCTTCCTCCAATTATTCCCAACACAAAAACCCTTTCTCTCACTAAAACTCCTTCATTCTCATCACAACCCATTTCTTTGATAAAGCAAGAAGAAAAGATGATGAACTTACCTTAGAAGCTTGATTTCTTCTTCTTCCCACAATTTCTTCTTCCTTTCTCTTCTTTCTCCACGATTTTTCCTTCTCTTCTTCTTTTCACGTTTTTTCTTCTCTCTTCTCATGACTTCCGTGACTCCCTCTCTTCCCTTCTTCTAATTCAAGCCTATTTTATTAGTCTTTCTTCCAATTATACCCCTCACTTAGTTAGCCTTTCCAATTTTTCCCTTCATCTTAATATAATGCCCTTTTAACAATATAGTCCATTAATACCATCCTATAGTCCAATTTAATTCTAATATTTCTATTTAATAACCCTAATTTCTTCTCAAACTTGCTAAATTAATGACTAAATTAAAAAATGATATAAAATAAACAAACAAATCATAAACAAATAATTAAACGAATGGTAGATAATTTAGAAAATTTTAAGATCCAACAAGATTGCTACTTACTTGTTAGGCTAACAATTCAGCTCAAAACTCCAGATTATATTAGCCCTCCAAGCAGGAAAAATTCATCACAAACTCAAGGTGAAGAAGAGCTAGTTGTTGTAAAAACACAAGACAACAAACAACTGGTCTCTTGGCTGTTTTGCGAGAGTTTAAGGTGTGAACTTTATGTAACAATTTAGCTAGAGTAAAAACTAGAATAAAGAGAAAATTTTAAAGCAATTTTGGTGGAGAGAGGTAAGGGAAACAACAGAAACATTATTGCTAGAATTTGCTTCATCAACATGCTAGGTGCCACTAATTTTCAAAGACATATGTCTTAAAGCATGGAATCCACTTGCCCATTTCATATGTTGCCATTAATCCACACATTAAATTGCCATATGTCACCAATTAATCAGTCCATATGTCGCAATATAATTAGTCCACATGTCACACAATAATTGGTCCATTTGGCAATTAATTGACTATGCCAAATGTCACCCAATTATAGGTGTAATCATCCTAAGTTTTTTTATGCATCAATTTATCCTACACTTGACATTTTTTAATCCAATTGTACATATTAATTCATCAATCTCCTAGTTAATAATAATTAATTCCAATTTACTAATTGGGATCCAATCAAACGAAAATTGAAAACATAACAATTCATAATCCACATTATAGTCACTTAACATTTTTCATACCCCAGGACATGTCAAAGGAGTGCATATACTTAAAAAGTGTACAAATATCATTTAGTTTATGAATGTTAATGTTATGCATGTATATGCAATGCTTGATCTAAGGTTGAACCCTAAGCAAGTTTTGGAAAACAGGATATTACATTAGGAGCTTTAGTAAGTGCTAACTCCTCTAGTACTTTTCTGAAAGAAATCAAACAGGATTGTATCACTCATTAAGAAGCTGAAGACCTATTTAAGCCGTTCAGGATATCATAAATTGAATATACCTTAAAATCTTTGAATCCACATAAGGCCCTTGGCCTAGATGACGTCAACTCATATTTTTTCAGCAAGTCTGGAACTTGAATAAACATCTTGTTAATGATGTTATCTTGGAATTCTTCAACAAAGGAATCCTTTTATTTGAGCTCAATAGTACATTTATAATTCTTATTCCTAAGAGTGGTGAGCAGTTACACTTCTCTAACTTTTGACCAATATTTTAAAAACCAAACTAGACCCATTGGTTCAACTAAAAATAATATGAATTGACTGGTTGTTTGGTTTGATTTCATTTAATAACCTTTATATATAAAAATTCGGTCGGTTTATTAGAGAACCTGTTGAAACCGCTTGGTTGATATACCTAAACTATAGAAATCAAAAATTAAAAGCTCTACTTGCCTTTGGTCTTCACGATCTTCACTTAGCTTCGCAGATCTCATCGTCGTCGCTTCCATTTCTGGGTAAATAAAGGTGATTGTTTTGGATTTCTCTTCTCCCTTTGGTGTTTCATTTGCTCTTTTTCTCTGTGCTCTATGGTTTTTCCATTTTTTTTTTGTATCCTCTTCTTCACAGTGACAATCACTAGGTTGGAGCTTATTCTCAGAGATGGTAGATGAATGGGGGGCATATAAGTATGGTTAAGGAAAAGCACATCAATATCTCGACATTAAGGTGCAAGCATTAGCCTAACTAGGTAAACATAATTAACATGCACTTAAATTTATCTAGCTAGCCTGAGGATGATGTCAAAAAAGTGAAGGGGTCTCCGATTGTCCATCCTCTCGATGGCAATACTTGGTTAAAGACTTGAAACTTTGATTTTCTAGGGTCTAGAAAGGAGCAATTTTCCAATTTTCAGCCTTTTGCTAATGCTATAACTTTTGGAACATTAGGGGTTATAACACCAACACATAACGATTTTTGTGGATTAATATTAAAGAGTTTGATTGAAGAAATAAGAAACGATATCAAATAATACAGGAAAATATGGAGTACAAGTGGTTGTTCTATTATGGTTAAAGAATCAACTTTAAGAAGCAGGAGAACTTAGATAAACTTTTTGGTATATTATTCTAATGGCAATGTGTTCCTCAAATGTTTGGATGTTTCCAACATTATGTATTTTGCAAATGGTTTATATAAATCCATTAAACAAGTGGTGGAGAAAGTTAGATTTAAAATGTTATGCAAGTGATTACCAATGGTGAAAAATGTTACAATGTTGTTAGGGAAACATACTTTCCCCTTGTGCAACTCATTGTATTGATTTAATACTCAAGGATTTTGGAAAGATGGAATGGATAAGTGCAGTTATTGAATAGGCTAAATCTATAACTAGATATATTTACAATTATAATATGGTTTTGGATCTTTTGAAAAGGTTTACTTTAGGCAATAATATTGAGCTAGAGGACCAACTCATTTAGGTACTAACTTTACCACATTGAAGTAAATGGCAGAATTAAAACTTAATCTACAAACCATGGTTACATCACAGCAATGGTTGGACTATCCATATTATACGGAAATGGGAGGATTGACAATACTAGACATTATAAGTAATTGATCATTATGGCCTTTTTACATCTTGATTATCCAATTAACTAGTCCACTCTTACAGTTTTTTGTAATAGTTGGCAGTGAAAAAAGGGTTGCAATGAGATATTTCTTTGTAAGAATATATAGAGCTAAAGAGACAATTAAAAAAGAACTTGTTAAGAGAGATGAAAATATGATTTACTAGAACATTATAGATCTCAAGTGGGGACAACAACATCATCCTCCTCTTCATGCTACAGGCTTCTTTTTAAATCCCAAGTTCTACTACAACATAAAAGGAGATAAGCATAATCATATTAATTCTTGTTTCGGTATTGATCTATAATTCTATATGATTTCTAATGATGGACATATAGTAATTAGGCTAGCTGTAGTTATCTCTCTTATGAATGTAATTTTTTAATTAAAAAAGGTTATTCCACATAATCCTCATCTGATTTTTTTAGTATGCAACATTATGTTGAATTTAAATTTTATTTCCGGACTGATGTTTAAACTTTAAAGAAATATATTTAAAAAGGAACATTGAAAAATTATTAATTAGTAATTTATTTATTATTGGTTCATCATATAATAATAAACATTGGAGTATTTTTATTTAATAAAATATTTTATTTTTACTTACTTTTATAATTTTTATTTCTTATTTATTATATACTAGTTTTATAATGGTTTAATACCAGTTAAACCTTAATCATTTCCTTTATCATGGTTGATGCCCGATCTGGTTTTTAAAACATTACTTTTGACCTATTTCATGTTGTAACACAATGTATAAAATAATATCCAAGATCTTGACTTAGAAGCTGAAGAAGATGTTTAATAATTACATTGAAGAAGTAGCAAGGATTGTCTCCTCAAGATTGATTTAAAGAAAGCTTATAATAGTGTGGACTAGAATTTCATCCTTAACATTCTTCATGCCATGGAAGTCCTTGAAATTTTCATTTAATGGATTTCACAATGCATTACTACTCCATTTTTTAAAGTTCTTATGAATGGTCTACCTTGTAAATCTTTTAAAAACTACAAAGGCATTCGATAAGGTGATCCTATTTCACCTTACGTCTTTGCTCTTATGATCGAGGATGGAAGTATTCAATAAAACTCTTTAAAGGATTATGGAGAGAAAAAAGAAAATTAAATTTCATTCAAGGTGTAAAAAACTATAGATTACAAACCTCTACTTTGCTGATGATCTCATCCTCCTCTCCAAGGCTAATCATATTTCTATTTTTGCTTTAATGAAAGCTATAAAAATTTTCAACAATCTTTTTGGTCTTAAAATCAACTGATCTAAAATTGGTTTCTATCTTTCTATATTTTTAAGACAACCATAGGACAAGTACAAAGTGTAAGGGCTATTATTGGTTTCCGATTTTAGGCCCTTCCTATGCTTTATCTTGGCAAACCTATTTCAACCTTTAATTTATCCTCAAAAGACTTCAACATCCTTGTTGATAAGATTATTAGCAAAATCTCTAATTGGAGCTTTAAATCTCTTTCCACTATTGGCAGAGCTCAACTTTTTTCTTTTGTCCTAAACTCTGTCAATATGTTTTGGGCTACTCACATTGCCTTTTCCAAAAAGATCATTAAGTTCATAAAAAAGTTGTGTAGCAAATTTCTGTGGAGTGGAAATGATTATTCTTTTAGAAAGGGTAGAATGCAATGAAAGGAGGTATGTTTGCCTAAAGATAAAGGAGATCTTGGAATTATGTCTACAAAGATGATGAACACTGTTATACTTTCTGAAGATTATGGATACTAATGATTGACAAGCAAGCTTTATGGTACAAATAGGACAATGAAATTTACATCAAAGACAAAAGAATATGGAGTTTAAAGGTTAAACCATCATCAACTTTATCTTTAAAAGCAATTATGAAACCTAGAGAATTGTTTAGAAAAGATTTTATTTCTTTGATTGGAAATGGGAGGACAACTACCTTATGGTTTGATAATCGATTACCTGTTGGAACCTTATACAACTTACAAGAGATGGAAACTCTCAAACATCTTATTAGGCAAAATATGATAGTTGCTGAAGCTTTGGCTGGTAAGCTAATTTTCAAATAAAGTTCCATTTCTACTTCCTTTTGGTCATAAATTAGCCAAACTTGCTTCAATTTTGAAGAAGACAACATCATATAGAAGCATATCAAAAATGGAAAATTTACTAATTAATCATGTAGATTGGTTCTCTAAAATCATTTTGGTGGGATTCCTTGGTTCCAATTTGTTTGGTCCAAACACCTAAACCCTCAAGCCTTCCTCACATTGTTGTTAGCCATGAAGGATAAACTACTAATAGTTGACAAGTTAAGAAAGCTTCTCAACATTCCTAATTGGTGTATCCTTTGTAAAAGAGTTGAGGAGAGCAATAATCATTTGTTTTTCCAACGTGAGTTTGTCACAACCATTTGGAAATCACTATTACACAGGTGTTACATTTACAATGCTCCAAGTGATTGCAATTCTATTAAATTTTGGTGTTTTACTATTAAATATCCTAATAGGACAGCTAAATGGTGTTTTTGCTTAGTTCCATCATTCCTTGTCAAAGCGATATGGGATGAAAGGAATACTCATATTTTTCATAATTAAAGCTAACCATGGAGCAATTCAACAATGTAACAAGATTCTCCTATAGATCGGATGCTACATTTGTTAGTTTACGCCCTTGCAGCCAATCAGTTGGATTCAATTTAATGTATGATATTATTATTTAATTAATAAAAAAGCATTATTTATCTTTGTGTATTAATTTAATTACATTTGATGTTTTAATACTAAAGGTAAAATCCCTAGAATGATTACTATGTAATTGAAATTATGAGATCATAATTGTGAGATTCAATTTACATTTACATATTGTTCCTCAATGTTCCTAATTGTAGCTTTATCAAAACGGGATATTGTTGAACAATAAAAATAGCACATATTATGTTTCTTTCTTATGAAGAAAGTAGTTGAATTTATAAATTAAAGTATGTAGATACTTAAACTAATGTATGGGTAACTATTAAAGAATAAGTCACTGAATTGATCCGACTATAAGAATCTCAAATAAAATATTACTTATATGTTTGTGGATTTCTTCATAATAATGGTTGTATAATTAAACCTTAGACTTGAGATTACCAAAGTATCTCATTTAGGAATTATTGCGTTTTGATATTACTTATGAATCATCATAGGATAATTTAGTTGGTAGTATTTGGATGCAGTATGAATCATATTGAGATAATTGAGTAAGTCAATAAAGGATTTGTTACTCTAAATTAATTAGAGAGGTATCTTTAGCCAAAGTGAATTGACATTTGGAAAGGTGTTTTTTTTCAAATTTCAATTGTAAATCAATTACTAATTAGCAAGAATGAATACAATTAGATGAAAAAAGTAGATATTGTATCCATACTCTATCTAATTGGAACATTGGATGATGAAATGATTAAATTATACATCATAATCATGCATGGACAAGTTAACTCAAATAACTTTGATATTCTTGATATTTGAGTGGCCATGACATATTGCTAGAAGTCAATCTTGATATATGATTATAAATTATTTAATTGAAGAATTAAAGATAAATTAAAAATGTTAATTTATCATATTCTAATTGTGAATTAGAATTATAATTTATAATCATTGTCAATATATTAGGAACCTAATTAGTCAGACATTAAAGATCAACTTGTGAAGGAAAAATTAATTTTAATTAAGTTGAGTTTAATTATAAAGCTTACGAAATTTTAAGAATCAAATATGAAATGTTTGATTTTATTAAAATTAAATTGATTATAGTCAGAGTATGACTTTAATTATAATTAAAGAATTTAATTTTAATAAAAATTACAAAAACCCTAATACTTTTTCTATAAATAGGAATAAGCATTAGAGAGTTAGCACTCTTGTTTCTTTCCACTCAAACGTTGAAAAGCTGCTCTTTAGATATCGTTAGAGGCTGGATGATTGAGCAACTTGTAGTTGACGTAGTGAAAGTTTTTTCAAAGGATTTCAATAGGAACGTAAATAAGGTACGATTTCTTATAATTTATATTTTCGTTTTATTCAAAATATTCAATTATCGAAATCCAAATTAAAACTGTAAAATTTTGTATTCTTTTGTGCCCATTATTCGATCACAGTTGGTTTTCAACAATATTAGCATGTATAAATCCAAATATTATATGCACTTGAAAGTATGGTTAATTTTTTCAAGTTCGTATGCCCACGATGTACGTTTCATATTGGAAAATAGTACATAAAGTCAACAAAACTGCACAGATAATGTACGACTGCACGTACTTAACTTCCCTGACCTATGATATTATATGTATATGAATTTATAGTTATTTATGAGGAAGAAAGTTGAATTTATAGTATTATAACACGAATTTTGAAGCCAAGTCGTCTCAGAAGTTCCAACTCGTATCCAAACTAGTTACCTCATTTCCAAATATGGTTTCCTTTCTCTTTTGTCTAATTATTAACAATTTCTATAGACACACTATGTCTGAACAATTAATGCTAATCACAAATTCATGCAAACTAGAAAAATAAATATTTAAATATTTTAGCTTGTGGTTTAAGTGATTCTTTTGAAATTTAATGATTCTTTTAAATTTTTTATTTGAGTTTAGTAAATTTCTTAATATCTTTTAATGTTATAATTTTTTAATCCTTTAAATTTTAAAGTAATTATTTGAATCAAATACATTATTATACTTTAACTTATAAGGTTGTAAGAGATTGATTTAAAACACATCATCTGGAAATTAGTAAATTTTGTTTAAGAAAAGAACAATTTCAAATTGTATATAAAAATTAAATTAAATAAACTTTCCACATTTCAATAATCTATATGCCCACAGCATCAATATGCTTGGTTGGAATACCGTGTGATAAACATTGTGCAAGCATTTCCAGCGCAAGTTGGCCACTACATAGCTTTAAAAAACTTGTAGGATTCTTTCAACAAATTGTCTTTTTATGGCATAAAAAAATGAGGTCAAACTACCATGTATAAGAGTTACCAGAAAATGTCCAAACTCTTGGTATTTCTTATAGGTTCACAAACCCTTAGAGCAAAGATTATAAATAATGTACATAAAAAAATTCCTGTATCTTCGTCTGAAATGTTGCAAGTCAGCTCTTAAGCCATTGACCACATCATATAAATCATAATTCATGCTTGTACTTATCTTTTAAAATCAAATTGACAGTTTGTCCATGAAGCAGTCAAATGGATGAGGTTAGCTATAAAATCCGTAGCTATGTTTACTACCAGCACACTGCAAGGAAAAAACAAGTCATCAAATAATTCTTTGTGCGATAGAGCAACTCAAGATGGCTGTAGGGAAGTTTGTTTCATGGATTTTTCTTCAAGTTGTGACCACTATTTTCTTCCTAGGTCTCACAAATGCCGGAGGGTTGCAACTAGGTTTCTACCAGAGGAAATGCCCTAGTGCAGAACTCATCGTCTATAAGACTGTTTACAGCTTCGTTTCTAGAGACCCAACTCTTGCTCCCTCTTTGTTGAGAATGCATTTCCATGATTGCTTTGTGAGGGTGAGTTTAGTAAGGCTAGCAAGGAGTCCAGGATTAAGATTAATTTATTTAGCTGTTCATGAACTAAAGTTAATATATACATGCAGAATATTTCATTTCTTTCCTGACTAGTTTATGTTTTCAGGGATGCGATGGTTCTGTGCTGTTAAATTCTACAATCAGTAATCAAGCTGAGAAAGATTCTATCCCCAACCTAAGCTTAAGAGGGTTTAATGTAATTGATGCCGTCAAAACTGCACTGGAGAGAAAGTGTCCTGGAGTGGTTTCCTGTGCTGATACGTTGGCATTAGTTGCTCGAGATGCAGTTCAGATGGTACTCAAATTACACCTAGCAATCCAAGTTTTTAAATAGTGTGCTAATATGTGTTTTGGAGTTATTTCAGTGATTGCAGCCATGATAAATTTAAATCAATCACTAAATCTCCAACAATTAGATATACAACTAATTTATGTTGATTCGAACAATGTCTTTAGACTTTTCTTGATGAATCCTTTTTCTTTTTTGTTTTCCAGATTGGAGGGCCAGTCTGGCCTGTTCCCACTGGCCGTAGGGATGGAACGATGTCTATGTCCTTCGAGGCTTTAACAGGATTGCCCCCACCTTTCGCTAACATTACGCAGCTAAAACAAATGTTTGCTGCTGTGAGTTTGAGTGTAAAGGACTTGGCGGTTCTATCAGGTAATAACCAATTACAAATTAAAAGGAACCAAATCAAAGCTAGCTGATAAGTAACCAGAATTTGAGCAAGAGATTTTCTTGCTTTTACAGGGGCACACACCATTGGTATAGGACATTGCGGTGTGATCTCAGACCGTCTGCGCAATTTCACCGGTAAAGGTGACACTGACCCAGCATTGGATCCCAAATACGCAGCACAGTTGAAGGTAAAATGTAAACCAGGAGACACCAACACAGTCCTTGAGATGGATCCTGGAAGCTCCAAAACATTCGACGAGAGTTACTACACTGTGGTATCAAAAAGAAGAGGTCTATTCCAATCTGATGCAGCTCTACTCAATGATGCTGAAACAAGAGCTTACGTCACACTCCAATCTTCCATTAACCGTAGGCGCATTTCTTTCAAGCGGGATTTCGCAGAATCAATGGTAAAAATGGGTCGCATAAGGGTTCTCACAGGCAACCAAGGCGAAATCAGGAAGCAGTGTGCATTTGTCAATAAACAATAACGACGAAGTTTGTGTGAGTATTGTTTTACCCGTAAGTAACAAAAGAAAGGTTACTTCTATATTATATGAGTCATTCTTTGGGTTTTGGTTTGAATTTGAGATTCTGGGTCGGGATGTTCATGTTGTGAATTGTTCCTCCTCTTATCAACTTTGTTTTAATGTGAATTTCAGAAATTAAAAGTATTTTTCTTTATCTCTTTTTCTTAATGTTAATACCTAATAAAAATAAATTTAATTATTCATATTTTTTAATGTGATGCCAATAAATTTATTTATACTAACAAAATTATGAAAGGTCAATGATTAACTTTTGTTCGATTAAGAATATTCTGTAAATTAAAATGTGAAAATATTAAGAGATTTATTTAATTATAAAAATCTTAGAAGTAAATTAATACATTATTTCTTTGATTTTAAAAATAAATAATTTCTCTAGTTATTCATTTAACATACCAAATTTATATTAATACCTCAGTTTTGATTTCGGAAAGAACTCTGTAAAAGTAAACAACGGCTCTTTGAAAGATACAAGTGATGGACATGGCAATGAATAAGAGCTTGAGCTTATGTACAATAATCCATATATCGAAACAATAATCTACAAAGCTTAAATCTATTTTTGAGATCTTGCATATATTTTATAAAAAATCCTTCAAAGAAATATTATGTACTTATAATATGAATTATAATTTTTATTTTGATACAAATGCAAATGGAATAAAAAATTATAGTATTTACTTTCTTACATAAGAGTAATTTAAATAGATATAAAGTATTTTAAAATAATTTGAGTTTCAAAAATATATATCTATTAAAATGCCAAATAGTTTGCTTCAAATGATTCCGATTATCAGTTTCCAACATAATAAAATTGCTAATGATAAAATTCTTATAAAGAATAAAATTAAATCTTCTTTTAGTTATCGTTATTTTCAATTAAATCATTTATAATCATCAAACAAAATTAATGATCACTTAAAATTACAATTTATAATTAATTGATCGAACGCAAAGACGTAAGCTAGTAATACAAGCAAATTCAAGTATATTAATTTGCACATGATCTATAAAACTTATCGAAACACTAATTTGTATATGGTGAGGAATCAGTTTTCATTTTCAAGGAACATTGGGGAATGAAGTTCAAAGCAAACTAGTTGGACTGCATTTTTAGAGAATCACGGGATTGAATTTCAAAGCACATCACTTAAACCATGTGAAATCATAAATCACATTTAAAATTAATTAGCAATTGTAATATTTTTCTTTGTTTGGTTTATAGTTTATTTTATGCCAAAAGTGTATTTTAGATTCTAATATTTTAACTAAAATATTATATAAATCTTAATGTTTCAATACATACAAAACAAACTCTAATATTTTTAAATTGTTCAAAGACCTTTAAATAGAAAAAATTAAACGAATTGAATTTCTAACTCTGCACAATTTTTATTAAAATGTTTAATTTATTTATAATCATTTTAAGTATTCTCATTATATTTTATACTTAAAAATTACTAGCTAATTTTAATTACTCTATCTTAAATCTTAATCCCCCAAGGCACTTGTGTCGCAAAGTTGCAGACTAGTAACATTGTCGCATAGTCCTATATTGCCCTCTAATTATGGTTCTTGAAAAGCTTTATTGTTTGAAGCAAGACAAGTTTACATATTACAAGCCACCCAGTTGCTCCAAACTTGTTGGGATTTTATGAGTAAGGCTACTGTGGGAGATGTTTGCCCAGCAAGTTCGAGAGTTCTGCTGGTAGTGAACCTACTTACCCATTTCATCTGGAATCTTTCCGCTAAACTTATTCTTGCTTAAGTTCAAGAAATGCAATTTTTGAAAATTTTCAATGTTTGTTGGAATCAACTAGTTCATTCTGCTTGTACAGAGGTCCATATACTAGAATATTTGTCCATGACACCATCTCCATTGATATAGCATCAGAAAGTCGGTTGTTGCTCAAAATCAATTTAATCCAAGAAGTCTAATTTCCCAACTCATTGGTAATTGTTCCCTCCAATCGATTTGGAAAAAGATTAAGGCCTTGTTTGGTAAATAGTTAATCAACTATTTTTTGGAGAATTGAGAGGTATTTGGCAATTTGACCATGTCAAACTAGTAATAATTATGTTTAATAATCAGTTAATTAGGTTGAGAGATTGAACTCAATATGTTGTTTTTGAATAAGAACGTTTTGCTTCAGTGACTAAGAAATTAAGGGATGAAAAGATGATTATGTCCAAAAGGTATTACAAATTACGCAAGTTGTCATAGAGGAGAGGAGAGGGGAGAGAAAGAGAGAGATAGAGATAGAGCATAAATAGAAAATTTGTCCTCTCGTTTCCCCCTCTAGTTTTTTTTGAATTTGTTTACTTTTTCATTTTTTTGGATAATAATTTGATTTGATTTGTCTGTGCTTGTGATATTATGATGATTTTGTCTCGTATTGTTGATTTGATTTGTCTGTGCTTGTGATATTATGATGATTTTGTCTCGTATTGTTGATTTGATTTGTATCATGTCACGCTTGCAAAAATAATAACCAAATTAGCTAGTTAGATTTGATATCATTTTATTTTTACTCTTAAATGGTTCTGCACTTTTGTACTATTTGTGATTTAAAATAGTTATAAGTGAGGTGGAGCTGTAGGACTTTTTTTTTATTTTTGACTATTACTTAATTGCACAAATGAGTATACATTGCAGATTAGTTCTCCTATAAAAATATGGTCATTTATTATCACTTTATATGATTTTTATTTGTTTTTATTATAAATGTTAGGTTCTTGTATGATGAAAGGAACTTTGGCTTGGTTGTGATCATACATTCGAGTTAGTAAAACTAACTAATTAATGAAACAATTGCAGATTGATTAACTAGTAAATGTTAGTTTTTTCAAGTCATGTCCTGATAAGTCATTTTACACATAAACAACTAATAACAAACAGTTAATTTTAAGAAAGCTCTTTAAATAAAAAACTGATATTACCTGTTGGTCAAATCAGCTATATTAATCCGTTGTTAGTTAATCGCTAATAAAATCAGCTAGCAGCTAATTCTGTCTGTTGATTGCCAAATAAGGCCAAAGTGTTTGTAGTCTAACTATATTTTAAAACTCAGATGGCATCGTACCTATAATATTATTGTCTACAATTTTTAGGGTAGTTAATCGATGACATTTTCCTTAATTTAGGATAGCTATGTCTAGGAATGTAAATGGGTCATGGTCAGCCCGGCTTATAGCCTTAAGAGTCACTGACGCGCTAGGCCAACTTGACCCACCTTATATTTTTAAAGAAAAAAGTTAAAACGACATTATGTTTGAAGTAAAGATCGAGCTACGGGTCGGGCCAACTTGTGCTCGGTCAGTGGCCTACTCAACCCTGGCCAAAATCGAGTCAGGTTAGGCCAAAAGTAACATCCCTAGCTATGTACCCCTTCCACCTCTTAGCTTGCTTTTTACGGTAAGAGTGTCTCTTTATGAACATAGTTCTAATGATCTTCAACATGCTAATCATAAGGTGATATTTGTCCACCAAAATCTAAGAATTGAACGTCTTACTCATGTTTTTGTCCACAACTGGACATTTGGACTCATTACTTTAGAAAGCCTTACTTCATATTTCCTTCGAATATTCAAGCAAGTCATGTACACATCCTAGTGCAAATAGGTTTAATTTGATGATCATGTCATCAAATTCTTGTGGAAATATCCACCATAAAATAAGCTCTTCCTTTTACTACCATCCTATATAGATAAATAAAAAACTAGTATATAATATTAAAAAGTAATGTATGAGTCTAGATCTATATTGAAAGAAAACAACATATTAGGCACATTAAAAATTTTATTATATATGTTACACTTCTACTTCCTCAAAGGTAGATACATATATGAAATCAACACAAATACCTCAAACTCTCATTTCCTAAACCAGTTATTAAAGCTTATAGATATGGTACAAGTTGATGTTTCATGTAGAATTGGGAATGTCAGGCTGGTATCATTATGGGTTGATAATTGGTCGAGCCAGTGACAACTCTTACAATCTCTTCACACCTCCAAGAGTTCACCAACCTCTTCACTCCACACTAGATTTAGCTCAGTGATCAGAATTCCTTGTAGTTCTCCCATAGATTTAGACATTTACAACCTAAATAACCCCCCAACCTAAACTCTACAAACACTTTCTACTGAAAAACACCAACCTATCTATAAACTTACCAATAAAACCATCAAGGGACTGATGAGAAGAAGAAGTTTTAAGGTAGATTGGCATAAGATTGTTTAAAGCAAGGCCTTAACTCCAATAATATCCTTTATATTATGGCTAGCAATAAAAATAAGCTCAATACCATTGATAGAATGCCTTTCTTGCAAGTTGATAAAACTTGTTTAGGTGCATGAGAAAACAAGAGATCACATTCTCTTTATATGTCCATTTAACAACAACATATGGGAATATGTTATAAGGAATTGCCTATGGCTTGATCTAGGGAACTTTATCACAGATATCGCACAAAGATTGTCTAATTAGACAGTTTACTCGAAATTTGATAAATTGATTCATATCCTAGCTTTGAGACTTTGTGTTTATATATTATGAAGAGAAAGGAATTTCAGATGTTTTGCAAACAAAATCTCATCAATGGATTCCCTGAAATCAGAGATCATCAATGACAAGGAGCTGATGTTGTTAAAAAATCTCAATCAGAATTGCTGCACAAACATCCTATCTTCTCTAAACATCTGATCCTCTAAACTTCTAGTGTAAAGTTTATTTTCATTTGGTTTATTCTCCTTGCATATGAATGCAAGGATTGTAAAAGGTACACCTCTAAGTTATTGCTTTACTTGTAATACTTTCCTTATTTATTAATTAATTTTCATTTTTTAAAAGCAAAACATTTTATTATATATTTTAAAAGAACAAAATAACATATCTTGAAAGAAGAATCAAATATGTTATAATAGAGGCAGCGTGATGAGCATATTACTACACATATAAATAGTAAAGATTTAAAATTTCAAGTGCTTAGTTTAGCTTGTTTGGTTCTTTAATATACAAATCAAAGGTTAAGTTAATCTAATTTTAAAAGACTCCAAGTTAACTTTAAAAGATTGAATGCTTCTATGTTGTTAAGATTATACAGGTGAGGTTGAGGTTGATAGAACATATTATGTCATGATATCTCATTAAGACTAGATAAGACTACACTAAAAAGAATTTTTTGAAAAATAAATGAAGGATAGAGAAGAAAGATTTCATTTGTATTGTATTGAGAGTGTTAAACTAAAAACCCAGTTATGAAGAAAATTTTAATATCAAAACTACTTCTTGCATGTATAAAACCATATTGCAAGAACAAGGGCATGTTTGGTCATACTCTTATGTATTTGGTTTGGTATTGTAGAGAGAATGCAATAAGACGAATCCTAAAGAGGAGACGCTCCATTATCCTAATTTCATCTATTTAATGTGAGCTTAAGGTATTCTGCATATGCATGTGTTGCTTCCTTGATCCTTAGTAGACCTTCTTTCTCTTTAACTTAATAGGTTGAGGAGAAAGAAGACTCACATACTAAATCTATTTCTAATAAAAGCTACATTTAAATTGGCATCCTTATCCTTGAATAAGTGCTAAGAATCTTATGCTAGGAGTTGTTTATATTTAACTATGGATTTAGGAAGGTTTTTTGAAGTTTTCTTAGTTAATATTCTTTAACTTGATAGAGACAATAAGTGGGTCTCTTAACTCAACTAAAACTTGGACTTTTATATGAATATAAAAACCAACTTCAAATTTGTTTATACTTTATATGGTAACCTATGTAAAGACCTAGGGTCTATCTGTAACATTCCGTTACCCATGTTAAGGATAAAATTGTAAATGTGAGAGATTCACTAAGAGATTAGAAATGTGTTTCATGCTCATGCATTATGTGATATGCACATGAACATGAATATTGAATCGTTGCATATGAAAATGACTGTACATGCACTCATTGATATTCTGAGTATAATTGATTTGTAATGTGATATTGTTGAGAATTGTGAATCTATTGTATTGGAAATTTAATTGGTAAATGTAATTATTAATTTTAGAATTTTGGTAAATTATTGGAATAATGTCCAAAAATTGTGGGATATTATTATAATAGGAATAATTCCAGAAATTTTTAATTATTATTGGACTAGAAAGAGTGCCACTTGGCAAGTAAATTGATGTATGAAAAATAGAAATGAGTTTAATGATATTGAAGAAAAATTTGAGAGTCAACTTTAGAATTTGGAGATAATGGTTGTGAAAATTTGAGACAAATTGGAGATATTTGTAATGAAAGGATAAAAGTTTGGGAACTAGTTCAATAAGAACTAGTTAGTTATGAACTAGCCAAGGTTTTAAAGAAATGGACAAGCGTCCAATTTTTAAGCGCTCATTCTCTTAAAAGATCCATCTACTGTTTGTTCCTGTCTTAAAAATATATTCTTCGTGACTTTCGTTCATCCTCGAGAAGCTTCATTCTTTCAGAAAGATCTCTAACCCTCACAAAGAAAGTTTGCTCTCGCTTTTCACTCACCATAACTGAAATACCTAATCCTACAACTCTTGACAGTTGATGATCGAGTATTATGGGAAAGTTATGGTTTACATGATCTCGAAGGTTTTGGAGCTTTAGAAAAGTAAGCATTTTATGGTTTTTCATTGTTACATAAGATGAAGCATGCATCATGTTAGTTATACGTTGAAGTTATAAAATGAAAATGTATATGTGCTGAAAACGTGAGTGAAAAACCAGAGTATACAACATGTTCTGATTTTAGACTTAACGATAAAAATGTTGTGAGATGGTGCCAAAATGATTTTTGAAGTTGAAAGATCTTAGAAAACATGTATAACTAGGTGTAGAAACTTTTTGAAGAAAACATAAATGAGGACTCTGTTTTCACTGTGCATATATGTATATGCATATACATGAATATTTTGAGAGTTATTAAAGATGAACAAGAATAAGATTAGAGTGGATAATAGTTGTATGATGATGTCAGGAGGTGAGACAAAAATGTTTAAAATGAAACTTGAGAAGGAAAAATAGAGAATGTACAAATAATTTGAAATGCAGAGAATAGTGAAATGTAGAATGTGAGAAAGATGAATAACTGATAATTGGATTTTGATGATTTTGAGATATTTGAGTAAAATTTCATATCTAAAGGTATCGTGAATTTGTGGTGAATTAGTTGAATGAAAATGGAGTGGAAAAACTAGAAATAAAAATTGAAGTGTTGAATTTAGTGAAGAAAGACACGTAGAGAAGTTGGCTGTGAATGCAACAAAGAAAAGATAAAGAGAGGCAAAAGTTTGATATGAACTTCCGTGGTTAAACTATATTGATCTAGGATGAATTGACAAGTTGTCTTCATGGAAGTTGTAGCTTGTCTTTCTAGCTTTCCAACGTTATAAAGTATAAAATTTTTGGATATCGGAATCAAAAGTTATAGTCCTTATAAGTGGAGATACTCAGGAGTATAGGACGTATCGTCTGGTGATGACGTATTGTCTAGTGAGTAGGACGCATCGTCTGATGAGGACGTATCATCTGGGGATGACGCTTCGTCTGGTAATGATGTATCGTCTGGTGAGGACGTATCGTCTAGTGAGGACGCATCGTCTGGTGAGGATGTATCGTCTGATGACGCCATATCGTCTGGTGATGACGCCATATCGTCTGGTACACTATTTATTTTATATATTCTGGTCTAATTTAGACCCTTTATATGATAAAATTTGTCTTCAAGGTCTTCATGAAGGTTGTAGATCTTGAAGTCTTCTTCAAAACCATCAACGAACACCTTAATTTGATATCTTTAGAGAAAGTTATACTAATTGTAAAACAGCTTCTGTGTACTATTCATAAACCTCTTCAGGTCACTGTTCATTTGTATCGTCTGTTCACATTTTGACCCCTTATATTATGGAATTTGTCTTCTAGGTCTTCATAAAGGTTTTAGATCTTGAGGTTCTCTTCAAAACTATCAAAAGAACGACATTGATCCAATATCTATAGAGAAAGATTTGCCAATTGTCCCGAAACAGGTTCAATATGATTGAGGACAAAATCTTGTTTGGTTCTTTCGGCCATAACTTTTTTATCTAACCTCCAAATGAAGTGATTCTTAGTCCAAGAGATTTATAACACATTACTCTATCTCTCCACAAAAATTGATAGCATTCTGAATTGATTGGAAAATTTTTGATTGAAGGAAGTGAGGGAATCTGTTGGAATAGCATAAACTGGTGTTATTTCACTGAACATACTTCAACATTTTTGAATATATCTGGAGTTGTAGGGTTCCAATTGAGATGATTTTTAATTTTTAATAAATTAGAGACATAGGCTTACAAATGTTATGAAGAAGTGGAATTCTGACTGAGCCTCTAAGATGTTCAATTTCTAGATGGGATTTGTGCATAATATCTTGTGTTAGAATGAGAACAGTCTGAAAATGTTTGAAGTGTAACTTTCAAATTATTGAGCCAAATTGAATGATTGTTGTGTCATTAGAAACTTAAGACAATAGGGAACACTTTTCTAGTAGAAAGTGTTACCAAATTACTTCATTTATTGATCAGAATGATCATGGAAGATTAACCCAAAGGTCTATACTTTTGGAAGTGATATAGGACTGAAATGAGAATTTGGAAAATTGTTTGGTCTTTTAATGCTAGAATTACATTAATGAGTGAATTGTTGGTATTGAAGTACCAAAGACATGTGTAAAATGGAGATGGAGTGGTTCATCTGATTAAAGTTATGATTCAAGGAAGAGGAGTAGAGTGTATCTAGTTTAAATGAATGGCAAATTGATAATAAAAGCAGGAAGGTAAGAAAAGAAATGATAAGTGATCGAATTATGAGATGCAAATGAGCATAAGATATGAGATTTGATAATATACCCGGGATTGTCATTGAGCATGCATTGTACATAGTCCATATACACTGTTGTGCATGAATAAATGCTTATAATTGTGCCATTTTAATGTATGTGTAACATATGTCTTGCATAAATGGGTTTTGCAGGTTAAACTTCTGCATTCAGGGGTTTCCATAATTTGGAAGCAAATGCTAATTTGGAATGTACTGTGAGTAGATCTAGATGGTCTCATTCATTGTTTGTTCTGTTTTGAATTTTGTATTGATTGACTACTAAATGCTCATATGAATGTGAATGATTGTATTGATTTCCGGACAGAAGGTCCAATGATTGTGATGTTTGATTTGGATATTGAAGTGCTACTTGTATGTGAATGAGATGAAATAAGAGTACATAATATGATTGTTAAATGCCGGACCACGGTCCGATAATAAATGTGTTTTTAATGTGCATTTGCATATGAATAAAAAAGTGATACTCAACTCTAATGTTGAATGCCGGATTACTGTCCGATGATATGTGAATGTGAGTGAATGAGAATATGCAAATGTGATTGAGGCATTCCATTTCATGAATGCATGAAACATAATGGCATTTGTGAACAGAGTAGTCACCGATCAGAGGTTAAAGCTCAACAAGTGAAAATGAGCCTCGAGCTCTAAAATGATTAAGAACCTAAGGCTTACTATGTAAAATGAGCCCTGTATTCTCTAAGCGGATAAAAGACATTTAGTAATGAGCCAGGTATCTAATGGATACGAGACAGTTTAGGCACTCGGTCACAATAAAGTAACAAATAGAAAGTGGGTCTCATGTGCATTGCATATGCATATTATGAATGATTAAATTGTATTGAATGTGAAATGTGAAATGTGAAATGATGTGAATGTGAATTATGTATTATGTGACTGGGTGAGCCATCGATGATGGTCACTCATTGAGTTTGCAAAACTCACCCAAAATTTGTTAATATTTTTCAAGATCAGAAGAATACTCGTTAAGCAAACGGGAGTTTACTTTCAGTATGCAAGTAAGGGAAAAAGGTCAGGATCAGTTCGCGTCTGCATTGTATTTCTTTATTTTTGTATTGAATTGTACATTCGTGACTTTTGTACAATATGTATTCTAAAAAGTTTTGTACAATGTGTATTTGTGTTGGGCCCCGTCTCCGAAGCCCAACATTCGAGAGCATAAAGGCATGGAAGACCCAAAACCTAACACAAACCGACCACAAAAAGAGAAACTTGCAATAGATGACTTAGGGGTGGCTATTAATAAAATTGTTTCCTCCGTTCTAACGGTTCCAATGCCACTGAAATCACTTGATTTGGATTTGAAA
>JANZLD010000237.1:27014085-27027013 GCA_026413575.1 Erythroxylum carthagenense | reverse complement strand
CTTCCTGCTCCTCAAAACGGGGAAAATTCAGCTTAAGCAATTTAGGAGCATATGAAGTGTTACCTCCTGAACTAGAAGACTTCCATCTTGATTCTGGAACTCGTGCCTCAATTTCAGCCCCCTTCCCGTTAGAGGATTGGGTAGTTAATTGATCCATTCGAGCACTGAGTTGAGAGAAGAGCTCCTCTAAACGTTTAGCAATGCCCTCTTGGCCACCAGCAAGAGATTGGACGGATTGTTCAAGTTGCTCCACTCGCTGATCCATGCCAGAGCTCTGATACCACTTTGGTGCAAACTGATTTTTGGCTTTGAAACCTATACTGACTGATGACGAAATAATAAGTAGGAACTGGTTTGATAGAGGAAACCCGGCCTCAAATACTAAATAGGAGATAGTAGTTCCTCAAATAGGAACTAGTTATTTGATTTTTGGTTTGACTCAAATACTCACATATTTTATTGATTTAACTCTGATACATTAGATTTGCTATTCAAAGGCTTAAATAGTCAAAAAGAGCCAACCACTTAAATATAATTTAAGGAACTACTATCTCCACTAAATCCTAAGCAGATGCTAACTAAGAATAACTCAACAAATTAAATAACTAATTTATTAGACACGTAACAAAGAAAAAATGAGATGTGGTCATGCAGAACCATTAAAACTTTTTTTCAATTTTGAGCCACGTTATCAATGAAGGAGGTTTATTCCATCTTTTTGCAAAAAAGAATTTCCAACATATGGTCGCATCTATTCGATTTGCGGAGTAGAGATTGCATAAATGATGCGTGCATGGAGATTTCGTGTTTGACTAGGTTGAGCTAGGAAAGAGATGAACAAACTTCCAACTTACTACGGTAGCTAAGATTTAGGATTCTTTGATGTGGATGTTTGTGGTCTATTATTGTAATAACTATATGCTGTCTAGATTAGGCACAAAGCGATAACGCGGAACATATTCAAGTTCCCGTCAATTTGAATAATCTTTGATTGGGATAACATGGATGCTCTGTGTTTACATTTCACCTTTAAAACATTTTTTAGATGTATTCTTGAGTTACTTTCGTATTTGCATTCTACAAGAATCTCTCCTATGAACTCTGGACCAAGAGTTTGTCGTTCTAGAAATTTTTATGCTCAGAGAGTAGCTTCTGAGTAATGGTGTTTCTTCTGCTGCTATGTAACATTTGATATGAAGCTTGAAGACGAAAATGATGTCGATAACTGTCTCAGTGAACTAGAGATAGTGTGAAATTGATCCAATACTATTTTTCGAAGCAGAATCTGATACTAGGTTGCCATTTAACGTAATTTAATCGGAGAAAAAGAGGCTTAACATCACTGAGAAACTCTGTTTATAGTTTTATCAGGCATTGCCTCAAGAATGCAGTTACAACAAAGTCGTGGAACATCTAAACCAATAGTGGCAGCACCAGTATGAAAATTAGATGGAAGATGCATTGACATGAAGAAGAACAATTTAGGATCTCTAACTGTAACATTCCAAATCTGAGTTGGCCTTGTTACCATGCACTGACCTTCAAACACACAAAAGTGATTTATATCTAGTTCCTGGTAATGGAACTGGTGAATTGATAGCCCTTTATAAAATATGACTATGAAGTATCATAGGAGATGTTGTCTTCAATTTCCCTGATAACCGTTCGAAGGCATCTAATCCACTGAAGTTAGAAACCAGATAAAAATTGTATATTTTTCTCAGCGCTTCAGCATGGTTGTTCAGACCAAGTGAAATTCCTTACTTGATAGTATTCCAGAAATTAAAGAATCAATTAAAGTTTTTTTGCAGGAATTCAAAGAATTCAAAATCATAAGTTTTAAAATTGAATACTAAGCTTGTAAAGTTACTTTCAGTGTATGCGCCAAAACTAGGAGACATCAATTGTCAACCAATTCTCCCAAACGATTGAATTTTGAATGAATGTTGAGATCCATCGTGTTCACTGTGTATTGCCCCTTTTTTCTATTTCTGATATCAAAAACCTCCTTACCCTCCGGCCTGAAGAGAGTATAAGCCAAAGGTCTAAAAGAGCCTGTCTGTCACCAATGAATAAGCATTTTACGTGGCTTGATAGCTTAATTATCCAGCTATCATGAAAAAATGTTCTTAATTAGAACAGCAGACTTTCCTGTTCGTATTTTCAGACATGTTTGCAACATTTATTGTAGTGCCCTGAGGAAGTCCAGTTGAGTTACCCGCCTCCTGTGCCGCCAGAGCCTTCTTACTGATAATTTGATAGATATCCAGTAAAATTGTCTGAAATGCCTTCTCCACATTGTATGCCTCGAGTGCTGAAGTCTCGAGGAACGAAAGGTGCTCTTTTTCAGCCAATGCTTGCGCATCTTCAGCAGAGACTGCTCTAAGATGGTTCAGATCAGACTTGTTACCAGCCATCATGATTACGATGTTGGAATCTGCATGGTCCCTAAGTTCTCGGAGCCACCTCTGCACGTTGTCAAATGTCTGCCTCTTTGTTATATCATAAACCAAAAGTGCACCCACTGCACCTCTGTAGTAGGCGCTGGTAATTGCTCTGTACCTTTCTTGACCTGCTGTGTCCCATATCTGTGCTTTAACTGTTTTCCCTTCTACCTGCATCAAATTTGTATAGCTTAACCAACAAGAACTAAATTAAATAAGAGATGGATGCCATTTACAAAACACTTCAGGTCAGAGATTACAATCAAGATGAGTCATTGTTCTTCATAACTAATTGCCATAAAATCTTAAAGGCTATAAGCATTAGAGTCTTGTCTCTCAGACTTCAGATGATATCAATAGTGATAGCCAAAATCATATAAAAGAATCAATTATATGATTTGGAAAGAGAGGAATTATCGAACTTATCGAAACGTTGCTATAGACAAGTATCAGATAACTGACAAGATCCTAAACAGCATCCGTGCGATTTTTATAGCCAAAGGGGTTGAAGCTCAAATTTCCCCGTCTATGCAAACCGGTTGGCACCTCCACAGACAGTAATTAACACTCCTCTTGTAAATCTAAGCAAGTCCACTATTTTAGATTCTGTATAGTTAACGCTTAGATAGGAGAACCTTTGTAACTTGATGATTGAAGTACCCTTGTAATTTTGCAATAGCTTGGCTATTGATAATCTAATTTATTATTTATTTTCAAAAAAAAATCATATAAAAGAATCTGCTAATGGTTAATACCAACATTGTTAGCAAAAAAAAACAAAAACAAAAAAACAAAAGCAGAGGATACAGGTGTTTTACGTGGTACGACAAGTGGGCTATGAGGATTCTTAATCCGTGTCGTTCTGGTATACTTTACTTTTCCATGATCTTCTCATTAATGGTTGTGATTTAATTCAATAATTCATGCCCATTACTTCAATTTCCCGAATAATCATGCTGCATAGGAAGGATGGAACCAACCTGGAGAGTCCTTGTAGCAAACTCAACGCCAATGGTAGATTTGGACTCGAGGCAAAACTCGTTACGCGTAAACCTGGAAAGAATGTTGGATTTGCCCACACCAGAGTCACCGATCAATACGATCTTGAATAGATAATCATACTCATGATCCACCTTGTATGCCATTCCTTATTCTTCTTCTTCTATCTTTCAGAATCCTGAAAACTATTTTTTAAAACCAAAATCACATTTCACATTGTGACACACATTGGATTAGACTCACCTTTTCAGTTTTATTTCCAAATTATGAAGAAACAAAGAGAAACTTACCATAAAAGAAGAAAGTTGTGTTCGTAAATTGAAATTTCAGATGTTGGAAAAGCTTCGAGGGAGAGAGGAGAGAGGTGTTTTTGTTTCCCCGAAACGAACGAGACCAAAACAGAATAACGGACCAAACGGCATTTAAAACGCCTTTTCATTTGGGTTTGAAGGAGCGCAACTTAAGGCGTGTTTTTGCTTGCTTATACATATTTCTATATTCTTCTGCTTTCATTTGCTCTTTGCAACGATTAAAGACTGAATTGTTTTTTCTCGGACATAAATGCATCGGAGTATCGACACGTACACGGAAGTTTTACATCTCTTTACGCTATTTATTTGAAACTCGAGTATGAATTGATGATAACTCGTCAATGCTATCTTCTAATGCACTCTTAGACTAGGTGGGCTCAACCCTACTGAAATTAAAGCCTTGACTAAGCTAAATGGTGTCTACCTCGGAAACGGTTTTAGGACCCTCCTATGTATCTTCAAGATATTGTATAAGGCCTCGGCCTAAACGACCTTTGCTTCCTTGACTGTATTCTTTAAATACAGTTGTACTACTTATTCTAATTAAGACATTAATTTAATGATATACCCCTAAACTAAAGTAATATTTGATGTTTAATTTCTAAAAGGCCCTATAATTGAATTGTATTGTGTTACGGTATTAGTTATTAGTTATTATTTTTATCTTTTGAAAAGAAAAATTAACTGATTTTTTGGTCATGGTAAGGAGTGGTTTTGTTTCTACCTATCTCATGAATAATTCATTTCTATTAGGAGAGGGGAAATTCTAAAAATTATTTATATATTTTATTGTACAAAAGGGGATAACATTATTAGGAGACAATAACATAACTCTTTAAAAGATTAGCCAAAAACTCTAACTTGTACTAGCCAAATAACATGAGAACATAAACTTAATGATGAAACAAATACTAAGATTTACGTAGAAAACTCTCTAGTATAGAGGGAAAAATTACAAGCCAAACCGAAAAATAAATCCACCAAATTCAATAAGAACTTACAAAAAAAATTTGATATCTCATCCCACGACAAGTTGTCTCACAAAGTTGTAGGATTGAAACTAAGGTTAATATCACAATTAATAAACACCAAAACCAACCCCAAAAACATTAAAAAAAGAATTAGAATATAACTCAAAACCAATCCAAAACAATAAAAAAAGAATTAGAATATAATACTATTTGTCGTCTCTCTGTTTTTCCTCAGTTTTGGATATTATAATTGCACTCTCTACAAAAACTTGTGCATTTTTCTCTTTTATATCATGAAATATTTTTTTATGCATTGTACACGGTCACTTACACTGTCATGAAAGTGAGCGTGCATCTTCAATACCACCTTACTCGCAGTTGTATATAGTTACAGAGAGTTACACGACCTTGTATCTTCGCACAGGTGTGTATACGATTATATATATCTTCACTCTTCACTTGTTTCCAGAGACCTACATGGTAAATCCACACAGTCATGTAAGTGCTACACGACCGTGTATCTCCTCAAAAGAGCTTCATCCATCTTCTTTTCACTTATTCATCATTCTCACGAACTATAAAGCTATCTACGATCACTGAAAGTCTTAAAAATATGGTTAGACACTCAACAATCTCCTCTTCTAGCCCAAATATAAGGAGGACATATTATTCTCCATCATCTACTTGAGATACATCCCAACAAGTTTCCTATAAAGCTCATGCTTCTTTATGGGAACCATTTGAGTTAACATATGAGCTCCATTCAAATTTGTTTAAATCTTTTTCAACATTAATTATTACTCTTCTATCACAACCTCAACTAATGATATCTGACTTCTATATGCTTTGTGTGAAAATGGCACATAGTCTTTTTGCTCAAGTTAATAGCACTTTGACTATCACAATATACTACATAGTCTCATTGCTTCACATTCAACTCTTGAAGGAACCTTTTTAGCCATAACATCTCCTCACAAGCTTCCACTGCAGCTACATATTTTGCTTCAACCATAGATAAAGCCATGCACTTTTGTAGCTTGGATTATCGTGAGATGGTTTCCTATTGTAATCTTAAACAGAAAACCTAAAGTAGCTTTTCTTCCATCAGGATATATACCCATATCTGTATCCATAAAATCTTTTAGAGTTCGCTCACCATCACTAAAGCACAAAACTCCACTTTGGTGTGCCTCTCAAGTATCTTAAAATCCATTTCACTGTTTTTCAGTGAACCTTCCCTAGATTTGACAAGAATTTGCTTATCATCCCAATAGCTTGAGCAATATTTGGCTTTGTACATACCATTACATACATCAAAGACCCTACTGTATATGAGTATGAATAAGAGGTCATACAATATTTTCTATTGAGGGATATACATGCTTACGGATCTTGAAGTGAGATGCTAGTGGCGTGCTAAGTAGCTTGACATGCTTCATATTGAACCTTTCTAGCACTCATTCAATATATCTCTTATGATACAACCACAATCTTCTATTATTCCTATCATGAGTTATATCCATGCTTAAAATCCACTTTACAGGTCCCAAATTTTTCATATCAAAAGATTTAGACAAATTCTTCTTTAACTTTTGAATTCTACCATTGTCTTGACCCACAATTAAAATCTCATCAACATAAACAAGAACAATGATGAAGTTCTCTCTTGAGAACTTCTTGAAACATAAGTAAGCATTAACACAAGTTAATTTGAAACCACGATCCGTCATAAAGGAATCAAACTTCTGATACCACTCCCTTGGAGATTATTTTAAGCCATATAGGCTTTTCTTCAACTTGTAGAACGAATTTTCCTTGCCTTTAGCTTTGAAACCTTCTAGTTGCTCCATATATATCTTTTCTTTCAAATCTCCAAAAAAGAAAGTTGTTTTAACATCTAGTTGTTTGAGTTCAAGATTTAAACAAGTATTTAGACCTAAAACTGTTCGAATTGAGGTCATCTTGACTACGGGTGAAAAGATTTCATCAAAGTCTATACCCTTCTTTTAACTGAATCTTTTTACTGCTAGCCTTGACTTGTGCTTGACCAGCTTGTTATAATCTCTCTTTATCTTGAACACCCACTTATTCTTCAATGTCTTTTTGCCTTTTGGAAGCTTTACAAGCTCATATGTATTATTCTTCTTAAGAGAATCCATCTCTTCCTCCATAGCTACGAGCTAGAGATCTTTGTAATCAGAAGATGTAACTTCTTGCACATTCTTAGGTTACCCTTTAGCAGTAAGAAACAGGTATTCAGAACTTGGATACCTTATAGAGGACCTTTCCTTACTTGTCAATCTTTGAAGCTATGTTTCATTAGCTGTTGAATCTAATTGCTCTCCCACTCATTATCCTCAGTAGATTCATTTTCAAATTTTCTAGATGTTTGTCATGTATCTCATCATTATCAAATTGTATCTGATCACCATGAATGTGTATTTGGTCACACATTTCATCTTATTCACCTGCAAAATGCTCAATAGTAGAAGGAATTTGCAAAGAGTTAACAATGCCATATGACTGTGTGATAACTTATCTCCTTTTAGAAGATCAACAACTCTCTCATGCTCTTCAAATACCACATCCTTGCTATTGACCACCTTTTGCTTCTCTAGGTCATAAAATCTGAATCCAAATTGATCACCATTATATCCAATAAAGATGCAAGGTATCAACTTTGAGTCAAGCTTTTTTCTTTGATCCATGGGTACATGTCTAACTACCTTCCAACCAAAAACTCTTAGATGATGATATGTGAGATCATTGCCAGTTCACGCTCTCTCATAAATCTTAATATTTAACGAAACTAAGGGAGCTCCATTAATTAGGTAGACTGTAGATTAAACTGCTTCTGCTAAAAATGTCTTTGGTAATATTGACATTATGAGTATGCAACGGACCTTCTCCATAATGGATCTGTTGGTCCTCCTAGAAAATCTATTATGTTGTTAAGTCTTTGGTTCAATTTTCTCATATCTAATGTCATGCGATGTACAACATTCTTCAAACACCTTAGAAGTATACTCCCCTTTATTATTTGCTTGCAAGCACTTCAACTAACTTTTAGCTTCCATTTCTACCATAATATGAAAATTCTAGAAATTTTTAAATAGTTGACTCTTAGAGTTCAATATATACATGTAAGTCTTCCTTGAAGCATCATCAATAAATGTAACAAAATATTTGATACCTCCTAGGGACTCCTCCTCAATAAGGCCACAAACATCTAAATATATCAACTCTAATATCTCCGACTTCCTTGCAGATCTTCTCTTAAAAGAGACTTTATCCAGCTTTCTAGCCAAGCAATTGTGACAAGGATTAAGCAGCCATGAGTTTTTAACTAGGATAAAGGATTTACTAGCCATCATCTTTAATATCTTCTCACTCATGTATCTTAATCATTGATGCTACAGATTTGGTGAATTTTCCTCTTTGGCTGTGTATATTTCTTCACCACCGTACACCTTTAAATGTGCCTTGTAAAATGTGCAACATAACTTTCCTCAGGCAACTGACATTACTCCTTTGGACAATTTCCACTTTCTATCCCTAAAAGTGTGTTTATATCCTTCTTGATCTAACACATTAGCCGATAGCATATTTAGCCTTAAATTAGGGATGTGTCATACACGTTTTAAGGTTAGTAAATATCCAACATATGTCTGAAGTCAAATATCACCTATACTAACTATCTTTGTAAAACTTTGGTTTCCCATCTTTGCACTCTCAAAATCTTTACTTTAATAGTTTAATAAGTTTCCTCCTTTGAAACACAATGATAATGTGCTCCTTTTTCAATCAGCCAGCTAGAACCAAAGCTGCTAACATGGAAACATTCACTAATTACACAAACCAGGGACACCTCATCATCTATGCTTGAACTTGTCACTGTTGTATTTTTATGATCACCATCATTATGATGATCTTGCCTTTTTTCTGATCTCTCTTCCACTTATAGCAGAACCTCTTAATGTGTCTTAGTTTATTGCAATAGTGGCACACCTATAGGCTTTAAATGGTTCTTAAACTTGCCATAGCCTTTGGGACCACTGTTCTTGTTACTTCCCCTACTTTTTCTTACGAAAGCCTACACGTTGTCAATTCCAATCTCCTTTCATCTAATTTCTTCATTAAAGAAACTCTCTTTGATTAAATCGAAAGAGAGCACACATTTAGGAATTGAGTTGCTAATCTTACCACTAGCGTCTCCTAGTTATCTTGTAACAAACTTAATAGGAATAAGGCTTGTAGCTTATCATCAAGAATGGTCTTCATTGTAGTAAGCTTGTTGATTATGTCTTGAAAATCATTTAGATGCTCCGATATTGATTTTCCATCTTTCAACTTCAAGTTCACAACATTGTAATTAGGCAGGCCTTGTTATAAGCAGCTTTCCCTTCATATAGACCTTGTAGCTTCTTCCATAGCTCAAACAATTAAGTTTCTTGAGACACATGGTTAAATGTGATTATCCATTTCCTCATAGTGCTCAGAGTTTTCCACTTCATCTTTTCCCATTCTCTATCTGACCTCTTTTCAGTTTTGAAGGAACATCATTCTTCACATTTTTGTCCACATTAATAGGATCAAATAGATCCTTACAATATAGAAGGTACTCCATCATGGGCCTCCAAATCGAGTAATTTAATAACATTAACTTAACCATAGAGATGTTTACACCTTCCACTACGATGGCTCTAATAATACTTGTCTAGAGACACTAACACAACCCTCTAAAAGATCAACCAAATGTCAGCGATAAGAAAAAACTCTTTAACTTACACCAATAACACAATATGAGAATAAAAAACTTAATAATGAAACAAACACTAAGATTTACATGAAAAACCCTCCAGTGTAGAGGATAAAAACTATGGGACAAACTGATAAGCAAATATACTAAACTAAAAAAAGATTTATAGAAAAAGTTGATCTCTCACCCCATAATAACAAGTTATCTCATGAAATTTTAGGATTGATATCAACAATTAACAAACACTCGGACTAATCCAAAAAACAATCAAATAAGGATGAGAATACAACACTATTTACCCTCTCTTTGTTTTTTTTTTTCTCACTTTTGGATGTTATGGTTGCACTCTCTAAAAAACCTACGTATTTTTCTCTTTTATATCACCAAAAAGTTTTTTTTGCACCGTACACAGTCATTACTTATCCGTGTATCTTCAACACTACCTCACTCGTAATTGTATATAGTTATAGAGAGTTTTATGATCTTCACATAGGGTTGGGTATCTTCATAGGTGTGTATATAACCATGTATGTCTTCACTCTTCACACATTCCTTGACATGTTTTTCAGATTACATGGTTGATCCAAACAATCGTGTAAGTCAAGATACAAATATGAAACACTCCACACGATTATGCTTTTCTCAAAAGAGCTTTATCCATATTGTCTTTACTTATTCATCATTCCCACGAACTATAAAGGTGTCGATGATCACCAAAAATCTTAAAAATAGGGTTGGACACTCAACAAACATAACACCCAATATTGAAATGTAGATTGTAATAGATATATGGTGGAGGCTAGAGCAATTTTGACATTTGTTGCATCTTCTTACAAAATCTTGTTCATATTGACGAATTGTTAATTGAAAATAGTCATGTCTCATAATGTTATGGATTAGGGTATAGACTGCCTAGTCTCTCCACATGCTCTTTCATAAACCTATCTTAAAACTTATTGTTTTTTAAGTTTTTAAGATGCTCCTCATATAATGTCTGCTGTATGAGTTTCTATATTTAATTATCCATCAACTAACACATGTTTTATAACTTCCGCAATTTTGGGATCTTTAGGTAATATATCATCTTGGAGATATTCATTCATAAGGTGAATCCAATTTATTAGTTTTCCTTCCAAAGAATTAGCGCACACCATTTTAATATAAATTTATTAATGTGGAAAAACTTATAAGAATTTTGTCACCATTTGATCCATTTTTTAAAATTAAAAAATTCATTGATATTTATAAAATTGAAGGACACAACTTCTGGAGAGTACAAATACTCTCCTACGTCAAACTTCCAAAAATAGAAATACTCTCCTACATTAAACTTAAACTAAAACGAAAACAATATGAAGAGCCCATTATAACTAAACATAAAAACAACAGTGTTGTAGGTAATTGAGGAAACTAACAAAGCGATAGCATTTTGTAAAAAGGGTAAAAACTCCCTTCCTAACAGATTATCATGTCTTCAAAAGTTTCCCAATTTGGAAATTTTGAAGACTTTAAAGGAGTCATCTTCTCTGCGCCAACCAATCTTACCAAAGGTATAGTCTCTTTAGTCTCAAATCATTCGTCTTCTTCTCTTAATTTTTTTAAATCATTGTTCCATATTTGCTAGCCTAGATTTTATCTCGAGTAATTTGCAAGAGCTATAAATGGAGAAGTGATCTTAATCAAGGTAAGAGCTAAACTCGACTTGAATCTTCTATGCAAGTTTAATGACCTCTTGCTAATCACTATCTTATAACAAACAGCCAAATATCATGGGATCTGGTTGTGGAGGGACCTACTACTTCAAACCCCAATCTTCATTTAACTCTTCATATGAGCCCTCTCCCTTTGTAATTTTGTGCTTAATCACCTCAGTGATTTGGTTTTAGTGCTTTATTATTGAGCTATTACGCTTCATCTGCTTGAGTTGCTTTGATTA
This sequence comes from Erythroxylum carthagenense, assembly GCA_026413575.1. Taxonomy (NCBI): domain Eukaryota; kingdom Viridiplantae; phylum Streptophyta; class Magnoliopsida; order Malpighiales; family Erythroxylaceae; genus Erythroxylum; species Erythroxylum carthagenense. Next base: position 27,015,593 of record JANZLD010000237.1, on the reverse strand, counting down.
TAACATGTAAATATCTTCTGTACGTGTATTTGCTCCTAGTCATATTGATTGGCTAGGGCTAGTTTTCATGTTCTTTGGTTATATAGTCTTCCAATTTCTCCCTATTCCTTTCACCCCATGTGCTATACTTCCTTTTGTTTTTGTATTCCATGACAGGATCTCCCTAACTTCTATATAGTTGGCCTCTTTTGATCAGAATAGTGGCATTTGAAGTAAATGCTCACTTGTTGCTACTTGCCCCTTTGTATAGCATACACACTGTTGACATTCTCATGAATTTATATGGATAAGCTATTGTATTCATCTTTATATTCACTGTTAACCTCATCAACATATTAAGATATGATTAAATTCTCCAAGAATGCACCAACCTCTTGTTATAGCTCTTTGCCATTTGGTTGATAATAAGTTGTTCTTTTATATTTAAAATTGTGAACTTAATAAGAGAAATTAAGCATCTAGGTTTCCCTGCAAATCTTCTGTTATTTCTCCTTTTCCATATCTCTTGAAGACATGTTGTAGTTGCCACCATATAGACTTCTTTATCTTACTTAGAACTAGACATTTGAAGCATATCTTGTATCATATTAACTAGGCTACTTTGCCTATAACTAAGTGTGTATAGAGATGAAATTCTCTATCACACAACTTTAGAGAATCTGCAATTGAAAAACATATGATCTTTATCCTTTTGCTCCAAGTTACATAGTACACAATGTTTAGAGAAGGATAAAAGCTTTATCCATAATGTTGAGTTTATTTAGCATAGCTAATCAAAGCAAAAAGCTAGCATTCGATTTAAGAACCTTGCTTCAAACCAACTTGCACCATCCTATTCTTGTGCCAATCCCATACATTAGTTCTTTTGCTTTCTTATTAGTTATTTCTGAGACAGATAATGCATTCTATAGATAAGTATCTTCATCTCCATTATACCTATATTATGGGATTTGCAGAATTCTCATCTCATCTGAAGATAGATAGTAATTACCATTTTTAATTAATTCCTACACCCTGACTTTCTTTAAGAACCTAACTAGGGAATCCCTTGCCGTTTGGTTATGGATTAGAGTCCCTTGACTAATCCAGTTGTCATACTATATTGAAATCCTATCCCTTTCCCTTATTTTACATATAACATGTTGTTGCACCTCTTTCTTTAACTTGAGAATCTGATTTAAGAACCAAGAGTAACTATCTTTAATATCAATTGCCCACAAACTGTCACCCTTTAATATATAAATGTGTACCTATTTTATCCATAAAGACTTTTTTCGCTTAAAATTCTCCAAATTCTCCTCAACACAAGACATTTATTGCTCCTGCTAATTATCTCCAAGCCTAACCCTCTAACTTCCTTTGGTTGATGTCACTTTAGCTATTCTTTTCTGTTACCCCCAGAAATTTTTTTATGATAAATCAAGCATGATAAGATTAAATTAAGTAAGTTATGTTAGCATCAAATTAAGTTGTCATTAATTAGTGTATGATAGCACTAAAGAGTTAGG
>JANZLD010000237.1:26998414-27012235 GCA_026413575.1 Erythroxylum carthagenense | reverse complement strand
GTGTTTCTTAAGACGTCTCCTTGGAAAGGAGTATTGAGGTTTGGCAAGAAGGGTAAGTTGAGTCCGAGGTATGTGGGCCCTTATGAAATCCTTGAGGTATGTGGGATCAGGTCCGACGTTTTGGGAAGCTCGTCGCGGGCACAGCCCGAGGGGCCACCTGGGGAATAGGGAATCGGGACCCGGGCCCAACATAAATGAAACTCTATTTCTTACAAATCTATCTCCTTTTTGGTATTCTATCCCCTTAAAGCATTCAACTTCTTTAGTTCCTACTTTATAACCTTAATTTTTTTGCAAGAAAATAAACTAATTTATACCAGAAGCCTCAAACTTTGAGCCCTTAGAAATAGCTTCTTGAAATCCCTTTATATTAGCAAGAAAGTTATTAAACCTGAAGCGGTGTTTAACACTAAATTTTCAAAAATATTATCTACTTTGATAAGAGTATAATCAGAGAATATAGTATCCTAAAAATGGATTTACTCTTTGAAAAGATGATTAAATAGTCCACATTCACCAAAGATCCATCTAGCTTTTTCCAAACGAACCACTTTGAACTTTGTTTATTGCTCCATGTGAACCTATGATCTTCAAATTTTAAGTCTGTTAGTTCCACATCCTTGGTGCAATCAAACATATATGTGTTATAGTTAAGCAAGTTACAATTGCCCTTTGCCTTCAACCTATAAAGAATGATATTAAATTCATTACTAATTATCCAAGGTCCTTTAATTGATGCTTTTAGTCTTCTCTGTGAGCTCCATAAATCAAATCTTTGGAAGGATGTACTAAATCCATAAACAAAAGTAGCCAAAGTTATAGAGTTTTCCATTATGAATATCAATTTTGTATGGATGAGCTACTCACTAATTTCCAATGCTTCCATATTCAGTAATTCCCGATCATAAATAATAATAGTTCTTCCATACCTATGCAAATGGTAGTTTATCAGTGTCTTCCATTTATTACCAAAGCAACTCAATTTATTCAAATTTTATAATTTGATTTTGGTTTTCAATAGACAAAATAAAATAGGCTTCTCATTATGAACAAAATCCTTTTAAGCATTAAGCTTTAAAGGGCCATTTATTCCTTTTACATTCTAGACTATTATAGTTATGTAATAATGCTTTTTCCTTTTGAGCCTTTCCTACTACTCCTTTTGCTCTTCCTCGATAACATTTTTTTCAAACCTCTCTTTTTGACCTACTTGTTGTTGATCTTCATTTTGCTGTAAATATTCTAGAGATTCTTCATTTTGCATACTCCCATTCTCTCAATTATAAGGATGATTCACCTTAGCCAATCTCTCATTACCCCCTCGAATTCTCTGTCAAATTTTCCTCTTCCATCAAAATTTGTTAGAGATCTTTTAGTGGTTGTATAAGGTCTGCTATAACTTCATTTTGCTCACTCTCATTTTTACTATTTAAGACTCTATCTTAGTATTTGTTTCCATCAACAGTTTATTTGCTTATATATTGGCTTCCTCTAACCCCATCAACTCTAAATAATCTCCCCTTATGAAAGCCTTCCCTGTTGGTTTCCATCCTTTACCTTATGCTTTTAGGGAAGGTTTCCATTGATAAGTAACCATCACTTGTCTTTGTTGAGAAAATTTCCATATGCTAGCCTTAGTATATGAATGATATCTTTCATTTCCTTAGAGATGTCCATACTTACACATAATCTAGTAAAGCCTACAAATTTCCTTAAAGTAGTATTTTTATCCATGCAAATTGGCTATCCCAAATAGCTTCTTATCATACTTAAATCCTTTGTTGTCCAATATTTTGAGGGAATATAGTGTATGTTCACCCATAAAGTAATATTCTTTAATTTGATTCTCTTTAATTCCATAATAGGTTGCCAGTTTTGAAGAAAGAAAGGAAGTTATAAGAAGTGCCAAGGGCCTTCTTCTATCACCTGTTGAGCTTTATATTTTAAGCTAAAGGTAAAAATTATGTTGTCATCCTTCGTTAGTATTACCTTTTGTATGCCTTATCTACCTAATTTGTCTGAGTCCATGCTTGTATCACTAGGAAAGCAGGACGTTTTTCTATAAAGAAACTAATAATTGCTGCTTCCTATGTGTAAGATCCTAACATATACCCTAGAAGTATTATATTATGTTTATGGTGGATTAAGAAGTGAACATAACAAATGAATTAAGTGCACCAAAGTATAGTAAGAGACATAATGGTACTTAATGTAAAAAACATGGGTAAATGGGTAATTTGTTCATTTCGGCATGGATATACATACTTATACATGAAATATGTATGAAAAATTTTAATATGTTTGCTTGGATCATGAGTGTGACGTGAGGGGAATTGATAAAAAAAAGTATTCTATAAGAAAATGGCATGTTTTTGTTTAAATTTGATGTGTTTTTGTGTTGCTTTTGCATAATAAGACCAAAGTTAGTTGATTTGAGATGTGTACCTTGCCAGATGGATGGGTTCCACTGAACATACTTCTATAATTTGGTCATATATTAGCCTGTATACCTCCAAATTGGAAAATTCGAATAGGAGATTGAACTAGAGACATAGGTCTAAAATTTAATGAAGGAATCAAAATTTTACTTTGCTTATGAGATTTTTGAATTATGACTTGAAGTTGAGTTGTGGCTGTTGTCCCTATTTTTGAACAACATCCAGTGTTTTGGGTATAACTCCCAAAATAATTAACCAAATTGCATGAAATTTATTGGACTAGAAAATTAAAACATGAGGGAAGGAAATTAATTAATAAGATTATAGGCCAATATGGGAATTAAAGGAAGAAGAAAGACCAATATGCAATTTTTCTAAAGTTAATACATGGACTAATTGGATTAAGACATGTGTGATCAATAATAATAAAGCATATCTGACCAATAGGAATTAAGCATATGTGTGAATCTTGAAAGTTCTTGAATGGGCATATGAAGAGGGGAGATGGATGACACTTTAGGATTTCCAAGTTCAGATTTTTCTCCTCTCCATTTCACTTTCATCATCCCATCATTTTTTATGTAAGAAATTAAGCCAGTTTTAGGTGGAAATCAAGGTAAAAGTTAGTGATATTCTCGTCACCTTTACCTTATCTTGCTTTGATTATAAAGAACTGGAATTATAAGGTTGGAAGTGGGATTGAGATGTGTATTTGTGATGTTTCTATTTGGTGTGACAAGCAAAGCCAAAGAGGAAGGGAAGGAAAGGCAATAAAAGATCTACTTTGTCAATTTTGAGGTTTAGGACTTCACTTAGTTAATTTCTGTATCTGTGTATATTTGAATGTGTACAAAGATTCATTTGGATGTTGAATGGTTGCTGGGATGATGCTTTGGTGTTATTTTCGTGTTATCTTGCATAGAATTGGTTGAATATGATAAGAGAGTATCATATAATAGAATTCTGTCTAGGGTTTGTTAAACCAATAACATTATTTGGGTCATAACTCAACCTACAGACCTTTAAATTGAGTTATTTAAGTTACATATAAAATCTAATACATAGAAATAAAAATATGTAGAAGACTCTTTGACTTAATTGTGCCTTTTTGACATTGGAAATTGGGATCGAAAATGGTAACCTGATGCTGCCCATATTTTGGAGCAGCTTAAGATATAACACTTAAGATCTCAAGATTTAGAAGTTCAAATGGTCTGATTGTTAGCACTATAGAAATTAGAGACATAGGGAAATCAACTTCTAGAAGGCTTTAATAATTCAAATGTTATTTATATGCATTTAAGGAACAACTAGAATCCATTATATGAATTACTTTTGGACTGATTGGTTGCTTATTTTTAACCATCGTGGGCTTAGCCCAAATTGCATTATTTTGAGTTTGTTTTCATTTCCAATTTTTAATAAATCTTATTCGAACCTTTTTGAATGTGTATGAAACTTTTCAAAACCTAGAAATAAATGAAATAGGACCTACTGTATGTGAATGGGTGACTGAACATTGGAATTTAAGATTGAGCATAATGCATTCCAAAGAAAACTTACATATACATAAATGATTTGTTTGTGTATTTATTGCTCATATATGTATAATATGATTATACAAGTGTGATTTTGACACCTTTTTAATGGTGGTAAGTTATGACTTGCATGTATGAACATAAATGCATATTTCATGACTTCAAATGAATATCATATGATGAATTGTGAAATTGGCAAATGGTTAAAGTAATGATTACAGCGCTTGCTCTATTTTCTTAGTGAGGGATATATAGGTATGCCTATAGGGATATAGTGCAACTGCTATAATTTGACACCAATGGTGTCTTTATTTTGAGACTATAATGTCTCCACAATTTGATTCCTTCGGGTATCCACAGTTTGATACTTTCAGGTATTCACAATTTGATATTTTTAGATATCTACAGCATTCGTTATCTGCACCCATAGAAAATGTGCAGGCTTAACAAATAAAGAAAACTTAACAGTTATAAATAAGAAATACAGTAGGACAGTATGAATAGTTGGTATTAATGAGCATTTGTATTGAATGTAATGATGTGTAATTATATTGATAATTTGTACATAAGCATTGAATATCAATGTTTGGTTTATGAATGTGAATTTATGGTATATGAGTTGTGATATTTCTTAATGTGTATACTTGGCGGATGACTGTTGTGAGTGGTCAACCAAACTAAGTGCTTCCCCCACTAAGCTTTCAAGCTTAACATGGGTGTTAATCTATGTAGGTCTAGGTTATAGGAGTGAGGTATAGGGAACATCTATAGAGACTAAGGTCAACAACTGGAAGTAAAAGTACCTTTAGATGTGTCTTTCAATTAAAGAATGATTGTATATGTAATAAAAGAAATTGTATGTTTTATTTCTGGATTATCATGTTAATGTAAAGATATAATACTATTTTCAATGATAATATTATATGATATGAAATTTTTTAATGTATATATGTATACCATTAAATAGAATTATATACCTTGAATGCTTGTATAGGAATTTGGTTTCTATCTATGTGGATGGTTGTAGGTTTCGTATAGGGGGTGTTACACTAATTCCTTGCGCCTTCCTATAAAATGTTGATGCTTGAAGCCACCATTAGCCTTCCTTTAAGTTTAATAGGAGGGTTGTAAAATAGGGAAGTATTTGAGTTGTTGCCTATAACTTGTTTCCAAGTTTTTTTGAGTTTTAGCTAGCTTCTAATTCACATTCAAGCTTGAGTTAAGAGGTATAGGACCGAGCTAGGATGATGTTTTGAATGGGATGAAGAGTGAGGGTTGAGGGGCTTTTTAGAATCTAGCTGTGATGAACATGGTGAGGAGAGGCAAGACAAGGGTAAGGGGAAAAATCTAACTCCATTAAGCTTTTAAATGGAACTTTGATTATGGAAGGTAGTTAGGTGACTTCAAACACTTACCAAAAGTAGTTGAAGGATAAAATTGGCCTTAGTTATGACAACTAGGCAGATAATAAAGGGAAACGTGATGGTGCTAGATGAAGTAGAGAAGAAGTAAACAAGGATGGACAAGTAAAGGTCAGAGGCTAGAGAAGGCGAAGAATCCACAAAAAAGCAGAGAAGAAACCTTCCAAAGATAGATACTTTGATTGTAATTTTTCTATTATGATATTGATTCAATATTCATCTAGTTGCCTAAAATTTTCTTTACATTTTGCTAACTTTTCACCCTTCACCTCATAAACTACGTGAAGTTGGTTAATCACAAAGATGCAAATTAGACTTTATAATTGTAGATTTGATTGAGTTCAAAGGCCAATTTCATCACTCAAATAATGCTTTATAACACACTTTGTTGTTTAAGGAGTTCAAATTAAATGTGATTACATATTGCACCACTAAGTCTACTAGGCCTCCCACTTATATTGTCACGTTCTGTATGTTTCAATGTTCTAAAGGAAGTTCAATCCTAGAATCTTTTAAAACTTAAAAAAAGAGATAGAAATATTTGGAATCTTATAGACAATTATATAATTTACTTGATATTTGTAGATTGTATAGAAAATTTTAGAGGAGCATTAAAAATCATTGGATTAAGTAAATCCTAGCCATCCATTCAAGGGATGGAGGATTATATATAGCCCTAAGAACTTCATTTGTAAACAAGAAAAAAAGAAAGAAAGAAATATTCTTTACATTAAAAGCATTCTCCAAGTTCTCCTTTAGTCTATTGTGTTATATACTAGTTGTACTAGCATCTTTAACTAAGGTTGATCTAATTGAACTAAGTAATAATAAAGAGTTTTACAGTTCATTAGTAAAATGGCCAAGCTTGTGATAATTAGTATAACAGTGCTAGGTTGAAGATGTTGAGATCACATAATAGACTACTAATGATGAGGAGTCCAAGCAATCTAAGAAAGAGAGACTAAGGTTGAGAGACTCCATGGTAGACATGAACGCAAAGCTTATTAAGGTGAAGCTTTTGATAATTGAGGGAAAGAAAAGTTTGACGTGGTAGACCAAAGCATTAAGGGACTCAAGAATGGAATAAGGAGTTCCATGAGGAGATACAAAGTGCCTTAAATTCTGCCACTTCCAACTATCTAGACATGTGAAGGCTTTCTACTTTAAATTACATACCTTAAGGAGGAGCATATAAAGGTTATTACGGAGTTAAAAAAAGCAAAGGAGGAGCTGGTTCTTTGTAAAAAGGCCATTTTTTAAAGGAAAGGAATGTCATACTTATGGTGGCCTCCACTATTTCAATGGTAGATATCCCAAAACCAAAGATGTACAATAAATCAAGGAATGCAAAGATAGTAGACTATTTTCTATGGATGTTGGAATAATATTTCAAGGATACCAAAAAGATTAGCAATGCTACTCTCTATCTTGAGGATGTTGTATTAGCCTGGTCAATGAGAAGGTATAGTGAAATTGAATACGGTACTTGCACCAATGAATCATCCTTAAGGTAGAGAGCAACACTATTAATAGGGTACTTACCCATTAAAACATAAAATGAGTTTAAGAAAGACTTGAAATGCTAATTTTATCTAGAGAATATTGAAGAGGAAGTAAGAGTAAAGCTAAGGCATCTCTAGCAAAGGGGAAGCATTCAAGAGTATGTAAAAGATTTTTTTGAGCTGCTCTTAAAGATTTTTAATTATCTTGATAAGGAAGCCTTTTTTGCCTTTTAGGATGACCTACAAAATTGGGTAAAGATGGAGATGCAAAGGTATAACAGCTAAGATCTTGCCACCACTATTTCTATAGCCAAATGATTGATCGAGTTTAACAAGGTCGAGAAACTCAAGTCTCATAAGGACAATGGTAACAAAGGGAAAAGCAGGAGAGATAGTCTCAAAGTAAAGAGTTTTTACAAATCCAATAAGCTCAAGAGTAAGAGCACGAAAGATGATAAAAAGGGAAACAAGTTGACTCTGAAGTGTTTCTTTTGCAGGGATTTGATAAGGTAAGAAAATGCATTAAGAAAAAAAAACTCTATATATTAGTAGAAGAAAGAAAAGCACAAAAGCAACAACATAAGAAGATGAAGCTGGGCTCTTTGAATATCCTTACTGCTATTAAAGTGAAGGTTGAAGTGCTCAGGACTAAAAAGAAGAGGCATTTATATGTTGAAGTAAAGGTTGGGGGCCAAGTAATAAGTGTAATAGTAGAAACTAGAGCTTCCAACAACTTCCTACAAGTAGAAGACGCAGATCAATTAGGCATTAAGTATAAAAAGGAGCAACATTGACTCAAGGTGATAAATTTGGAGCCAATGGCCATTTTTTGTGTCACTTGAAATGGAAATATATGTCTTGGAGAATAGTTTAGCCTAGTATATTTCTCCTTAGTACTTATAAATAATTCTCCTATAGTAATTGGCATGGAATTCATGGGTCGTGTCAAGGCCTTGCTTATTCCTTTCACTAACAACATTTACATCTTTAAGGAAGGTAATACATGTACAATACCTTTGTCGAGAGAAGAAAGCTTACCAACTATGTAGATATCAGCCATGCAAATCTCTAAAGGTGTGAAAAGGAAGTAACCCACTTATTTGTTGGTGCTAATGGAAGAAGAAGAAAACTCATTATGAAAGGACTTACTTGAGATAAACTCTCATATTTTTTAGGAGTTCAAGGATGTTATGTCTCTCAATTTTTCAGAAGCCCTTATCAAATTATAAAGTGAACCATAAGATCAAGTTGGTTCAAAATGCTACCCCACCCACAACAACACCTTACTAAATGACGCCTTCTAAAACTGAAGAGTTAAGGAGACAACTTAAGGAGTTGTCAGATGTAGGCTATATCCAACCATACAAAGTTTTGTACTATAAACTAGTTTTTTCCTAAAAGAAGCACGATAGGTCTCTTTGATTGTGTATTGACTGTCAAGCACTCAATAAGATTATAGTGAAGAATAAGCATCACATTCCAATGATTGCTAACTTGCATGATCAACTTAGTAAAGCATGATGGTTTACCAAATTCGACCTAAGATCAGGATACTATTAAGGGAGAATTGTGGGGGAAAATGTGTCAAAGAATTTTTGCATTACAAAGTACGATTCTTTTGAATTCCTAGTTTTGACCTTTGGGCTTACTTATGCATCTGACACTTTTTGCACCTTCATAATTCAAGTTTTGCAACCCTTTTTGGATAAATTTGTTGTATGTATATAGATAACATTATTGTGTATAGAAAAACAATAGAAGAGCATATTATACACTTAGGACAAGTTTTTCAAGTTTTAAGAGAGAGTAAGTTAAACGTAAAGAAGGAGAAATGCATTTTTGCACAATATAAAGTCATGCTTCTAGGGCATATAGTTGATAGAGATAAGTTGTGGATGGACTAGTCCAAGGTATAAGCCATATTGACTAGGAAACGCCAAAGAATATATTGGAATTGTGTTCCTTCTTTAGCCTCGTCAACTATTATCAAATTTTCATTAACATATACTCCTCCCTCACTTCTCCGCTCACCACTTTATTAAAAAAATAAAGTATGTAATTGAGACACAAGTTTTAAGAAGGCATTTGAGGTGTTAAAGAAAAAAGTGATGGAAAAACCTGTGTTGGCCCTTCCTGGTAACATTAAGCCATATGAGGTATATATTGATGCTTTCAATTTTGCACATAGTGGTGTTTTGATGCAAAATGGGCATTTAATCACTTACGAGAACCACAAGCTTAATGAGGCTAAATGTCATTACAAGGTCCAAGAGAAGGAGATGACTGTGGTGTGCATTACTTGCGAACTTGGAGGCATTATTTGTTGGGGTCTAAGTTAATGGTGAAGATGGAAAATGTCACCACTAGCTACTTCCTCACATAAAATAAATTGACACCAAAATAAATTAAATGGCAAGCAATCTTAACAAAGTTTGATTTCATGAGGAAGTACATACACAACAAGACCATCTTGGTTATTGATTCGTTTAGTAGTAAAAGGGAACTTGCTTCCATCATAAGCCTATATTTTCCCTTAGTATATTAAATAAAGGAACAAGACTTGTAAGTCAAAATTTTGTTAGGGCTGGCTAGTTATAACATGGAAAACATGATAATTATGGCTTCATTAAAGGTGACTAGGTTTTTGTGCCTAAGTGGCAAGGATTGTAGAAAGAAATCATCAATAAGTGTCAAGTCTCTAAGTAGGCAGGACATCTTGGGGCACATCGTATGTTGGCACTTATGAAGCGTATATGTTATTGAGCTTAGATGCATAATGGCATCAAGTTCTATGTGAATATATGCCTTGTGTGTCAATAAGACAAGTCATATCAATGTCAATTAGTAGGGTACTAAGGCTATTACCCATTATAGATAATCCTCGGGAAACCATCTCTATAGATTTCATTACATGCCTTAAAAAATTCAAAGATGTGGCAACATTATAGTAGTAGAAGACTAGATCAGTAATTATAAATTGTTCATCCCCGTACCAATAAATTTACAGACAAGGATGCCACACGCTTATTCTTTATGTATGTATTGAAGTATTGGGGCATACCTAAGACAATTATGAGTGATAGAGATACTCTTTTTATAGGACAATTTTGAATAAAGCTATACAAGCTAATAAAGTATAAAATTAACCTCTTTATCAGCTTTCACCCCAAAATGGATAGGCAAAACTGAAAGAGATAATGCACTATTGAAGTTGCACTTAAGGCGCTACAAAAATAAAAGTAATTGGGCAAAGTTGTTTGATGCTACCTAATTGTCATACAACTTGTAAAAGAGTGAGCTGAATAGATTCGATATATCTAAGATTGTGACGTGCCAACAACTGTTGACCCTTCATGCCCTTGCCATTATATACAAAGGACAAAGTCCTATAGTATTCAAGTTTGCTAAAGGTTAGCACAAGAAGACTGATATAGCATAAGCATATTTAGCAAAGGTAATAAAGAAGATAAAGAAGTAGGCTTACGTGAATCAAAGGCACTTGGAGTTTAATGAAAGAGACCTAGTATTGGTGAAGCTTCTCCAAGAACTAGCAAGGAGCTACGAGGCACCTTTCTCTATAGAGAATTGGATTGGCAAACTTCCTACCATTTAACGTTATCCTCTTATTTGGAAATACACCACCCCATGTTTCATGTGGGTATTCTTTAACCTTACTATAAGGACAATGGATGAACCCAACAGGGGTAAATCAATAAGAGCCCTTATTGCCATTACCACAATGTCTAAACTAGATATTGACATCATTTTATACTTTGAAAGGCACCTATCCAAGTTGTATTGAGTATTTTATTAAATAAAAGGGGTTGCCTAATAGTGAAGCAAGATAGGAACAGAAGCTCATATCGTGGAATCATAAAGACAAGATTGAAGTACACATGGAGGACACACTGAGGATGTCGCTAAATGGAATGAGGGAGAATATCACGCCCTACATGTTTCTATACCTACAAGGAGGTTCCTAGATAAAGTAATTTTATAATTTTAGAGAATTTGTTGAAACATACTTAATGTTTAACTCTCTAATCTTTATTAACCATTTCACTAATTTACTTAAAATATTTGGCTTATAAAACATCTCTTTTAGGGTAAGTCTGTACATATATTGATAGTGTAGGCCTATATATAGGGTCTTCATTTTTTGATACTAATAAGTAGTATGTAGGCAGCTCTTCCCATTTTAAGTATCGAAACTCTAATTTTTGCAGTATCTAATTTACATAGTTGACAATCTTTTGATCGTTATTCTGTTCCCTTATTAAAACATAGTTAATGACATATTTCTATACGATGATATACAGGTATAAAGATTCTCCTACTCTAAGGATGGATAAAAGTGGTAAACTCCTTAAGTAATCTTTTTGTTACTTAAAACCCTATTAATAGTCATCTGTTCACTTGAACTCTTTTGGCCTTTTTGGGTTTTAGAAAAGAGCAAATAATGATTGTTGACCTTAACAAGAACCTTTAAAAGGCTTGCAACTTCTTCAGTGTATTTCATTATTCTGTACTTAAGATGACATGTATCTTATGTAGATTTACCCTTATTCAGCTATAGACTCATGAATTTATCACGATTAATCCTTCTTAAAGGATCAAGTTAGCAAAAAATTTAAGGGGGTTTATTTAAGAATAATGAGTAAATGATATATGTATGAATGCCACCTTAATGATTAATACCCTTATAAAAGAGATAAATAAAGTAGAAGAATCTTATTATTACTCTAACTATTTCAATATTTGGATTATAGTACATATTTTATCTAATATTACAATATCAAGGGGGGTTTTGTTTGTGTTCATAAGCAATTTCTTAGTCTTTTGAGTTATAGGACTTTTATAGCTACTATCCTCCTTATGATATATATCCTTGCTTATAGAAATAATTTTTTTAAAATGGACCTACATTTCTTAAATTTGCCTATTGTAAGAAAGCATATTAATAAAGATCACCTTTCTTATGTTATACTTGCAACTTATGTATCAAAAAAATTCTTTAGAAACTTATTAGACCCCAATTTAAGAGAAATATTAAGTTTGTATCAATGGATAATAGGTCTCTCAGATGAACTAAATTCTACAATATTAAATAAGAATTTGCAAATTTTGATTCAATGATCATTTAGACTTATTATAATAGAAGTATTTAATATGATCACCTAAGGAAAGTTAAGGTTATATTTATCATTGTTATATGAAAATAACTATATTCTCTTATTATATGGTCTTATATCATTTGTTTTGACTGCCATTGCTTGTTTAAAGGTTTTACTGCACAATCGTTTTTAAATGTAAATTTTTCTCTTTCTTGAACATCTCATGTTGAAACTTTGAGAATATTCAAAATTTTATTTTTATTACTTCAGAATTATTAACATTTCCTTTAAGTATCTAGTTTATTATCAGATATGATTGCTTAAATTCTTAAGTCAATAATTTAATTCTTACTACAAAACCTTTGTAGAGACACATGATAATTTTTTTGAAAAATTAAAAATGATTATTTCGTGATTTTGGAAGAAACGATTACGAAGGAGACCAAATATATTTTCTTTCGGAAATTTTTTTTGAGCACCTTTTATGAAGTTTGATACCAAATTAATACAACTAAATGGATTGGTATGAAATTAATACTGGGTCCAAAGCTTTAGAACCAAAGCGATCCCCATCGATCCGTATTAGGCACTCTATAAGATTCAATGAATAAATGTTCGATTGGTCTAAGCTTAGGAATAAAAAAAATGACGGCAAGTATAAATTGAGAGACTTTACAATTCTTTTATGCAATTTGCGTAAGTGACCTGCCACTCCAATACATAGAAAGTTGAATTTTTAGCAGGAGGAATGACTCTTTCTTTTATAAATCATGACTGACTTTCTTCGTTCATTAGCACGAGCCAGTAACAGGCAAAGCCACCCATGCACGAAAGTAAGAAAGATGGAGTTATATTTTGACTGGTTCTGAATCTGATCGAGACTTATTACCTAATCCTTATTCATTTGTTGAGAATCTGTCCAATTATATGTAGTTACGACTTCACAATTTTGGTAAAACTTATATTTTATCCCTCTCGCATGAGTGTTAATTGATATGGTTATCTTGATGGATGGACCAGGTGTTTGCCAATTGGCATCTTGTGGAAAATCCCGATCGTATTTTCCATAATATTACGTTTGGCAATACCAACAAATTTTGGTTTTGAAGGAGTCCCCCGTACCCCTACGCAATAAATACTTCAAGAAAATTAACATGGAGGGACTTCGTTGACAAAAAAAAAAAAAAAGAAAAAAAGAAAAGTAAAACAATGTTGAGGCTCATTTGGTGAGGTAATCTTCAAGTCCTTGGTAGTATAAAATCCATTTCCTAACTTGATCTCTTCCTAGTTCTGAGCTCTAGCAAAATGGCTAGTAAAATATGTTGTCTTGTCCTGCTCAGCATGCTCAGCGGCAGTGCTTCTTCTCAGGATTATAGAAAGGCAAACTTTTCCTTCTTTATTCCATAATGCTTGCCTACAGTTTTAGAACACCGGTTACTGGTTTTGATATTTTAGTAAGTAATGTAGATTCTAGTTTTCTGAACCACATCCACACCACATGCAGTCATACATTGTCTACATGGGCAGTCTACCCGAGGGGGAGGGGCGATTCTCCACGTCTTCCATTCATGCCAACATGCTACAACGAGTCATCGTCAGGTTTTATATGCGAAGCTATTATATTGCTCACTTGACCACTTGTTACTTCTCATAGATTGTCCATTATCCTACTTTTGTCAATAATGTAAAAGGTTAAAAATAAAAACTAAAAAGCTTAAACATGTGAATGCATTGGTATCTTCAATCATATGGCAACTTTTGCAATGGTTTCAGCAATTCTTCCTCCGGCTCTCTGCTCTATAGCTTCA
>JANZLD010000237.1:26844382-26856098 GCA_026413575.1 Erythroxylum carthagenense | reverse complement strand
GCAACTTTTGCCTGTACTCAATCCTGAACCGATCCAAATTACCGACATACCCGTCACACCGGTAACGGGATGTTACAGGGATACCTACCGGAGATTGTGGGACTAATCTAGATCATAGTGTGACAACCATCAGGTACACTGCTAGTAATGACATCGACTATTGGATTGTGAAGAACTCATGGGGCACAGAATGGGGTGAAGAGGGATATGTAAGGATGCAGAGAAATGTTGATGCCAAGGAAGGACTTTGTAGAATAGCCATCCAAGCTTTTTATCCCACAGCTTGAACTCCTATACTATGAATGTATTTAAGAACCATACATAAGGGTTTACCCAAGTTTGTGTATTGTTGTGTGTGAATATTAAGTATAGTAGTTCTCACATTGTGTAAAAACATGAAGTAAGGACCAGATTTCTCCAATATTTGCATTATAGTACTCTAAAAGTCAACTCCTTCCTTATCTCCTCATACATTTATAATAATAACAATAATGTTTAAGCAAGAATTAATTATGCAAAAACACTTGGAAAAACTCAAAGATTGAAGAATGTATTATGCAAGGCGTCCAATAATAATAATAATAAGAAAAAGAAAAAGGATAATAATAACAATGATGATGGTGATGATGATGATGTAGTTAATAGATATTTTAATCTTTTTGTTAGTTATCCCTTTGTCATTCCAAATTTCAATTTTCAAACTAAACATTAACATACATTATCATTAGAAATTTTTAGGAATAAACCAAACTAAGTAATACTCATTTTATTCCATTTCTCATTTATTCTATTCCTAAAGATAAGCATTCCATTTCTTATCTATTCTAGCAAGTTAATCAAATAGGATGTTAATTTTAGCTTTTGAATGTAGTATAAATGAATAAATTTATTAGAAGAATAATTGGAAAATGAATTGCAAATATTTGTCTGTATCTGTGACTATTTACAAAATTTTATTTAAAATTTTGTTTCACAAATTACATAAGAAAATGGATATATTAGGTCACACTATGTCAATAGGGGCATGGATTATACCTACTTAAGATTCAAGAGATCAACACCTCATAGCTCTCTCAACTCTTTACAAACTTAAAATTTCTTGTTTTCTTTCAACGATTCTTGTGTGATATTGATATTGTCTTTTTGGAAAATGCAACGAGAAAAAAAGAAACAAAAAGAAAAGGATGATAGTGTTATGTATTTTAGGTCAAAAGGACCTTAATATTAATAATTTGCACTCTTAGATTTAGATTTCATGAATTACTTTTGCGTTTGGCATTTTGAGAGAAAAAGTCACCCCAACTTAATATTTTTCTTGACATATTAAATTTCTCTCTTAAAAAGATTTTGTTTAAACGACTTGAAATTATTCTTTTGATGGACCATGAGAAGACCCCGTTTCATATTTTTGGTATTTACTTTATAATATTTCGTATAAGATTTAAGATAGTTCTTATTATTGTCTCCTTCGCATTTTAACATTTATAAAATAATATGACTTGCGTTCTTAATTAAATTTAATTTTGTTACGTTTCTATCATATCTCTACCATAAACATTGTTAACTTATGAACTAGATATGTCAATTACACAATTCTGGTCATGTAGATATGGTTATAGTTTTTATGAAAAAATTTTATTTTTTATATTTCAAGACAAAAAAAGGTGTGACTTGTCCCTTAACGTTTTACATAAAAACATTAGATAATTCATGTTGTTAACTATGATTGTATCTTCATGTTTACAAAATGGTATAATTTATGCTCTCAAACTTAACTTTAGTAAGTTTTCATTAGATATTTGTCACAGTAGCATTAATTCATGACACATGATGAGTCACTTTGCAATTCTAATCATTTGAATGTTAACACGATTATTATGAAATTTATTATTTTTAATTTAGTTAATATTTAATTATCAAAAATATTAATCATATATTCTACTTTTTATTGACTTCTTTATCCATTTTTATCAACTCCTCTCATAATACTTTTCTTTAAAAATATAGCAAACTAAATCAATATCAATTATTTTAATAACTTGTAACCAATAAAAATATAAAAGTACCAATAATTATCTAATAATAAATATGATAAAAATATTATTATAATAATCTAAATTTAGATAGAAACAAAAAAAAATGCCATACATTCTTCAATTTTAGAGATGCAAATGGTATTTAAAGATATAAAAATCTAACAATTAGTGAAAAAACTTATATGTACAATTATTAATTGTAATACATATTTTTAATACGCAAGTGAAAAATTTTAAAATTCTTAAATTGTAAATATAAAAGTTCTATTTTAAAGTGTGATACATTATTCATAAAAGAGAATAATTATAACAACCTTTGAAATACATAAAAATAATATTTGAAGTAAATTACAATCCTTATAATTGCATGTCAAAATTTTTTATTTTTTTGTTTTATTTATTATATGATAAAAATTAATATTTTAGAATTTAATTATTAAATTCACTATTTTACAAAATATACGTAAAATTGAATTATAATAACCTTATCATAAGTACATAACTTTTAATAAATATGACAAAATTTTCATAAATACATATTTAAAAAATTCTACATTATACTTAAATTTTTATAACATATATTAATTAATAATATGTAAATATTTTGTTCAAAAAATTTTGTTTTCAAATGTAAAAATTAAAATGTAGCATGTTTTTGTTTTTAATAATTTTAATAATTAAACATTTAAAAATTAAAAAGATAAATTTCAGAATAATCATAGCAAGTTTTACCAAAAACAACTAGCTAGCCCACTCGAGTAGCATGATAATTAAGTTTAAAATGCTTATTTCTAGGATTAGGTCGAGCCGAGCCTACAACAACATCATCATCCACATGGCTAAAATTGTATAATTGACATGCCAAATGTTAAAGGTTAGGCAATGATGTGATGATAGAAATCTAATGAAAACCTAACTGAGTTAGGTTTAAGGGTTCAAATCATGCTACTTATAAATGTTAAGGTGTAATTTGGTACTAGAGATAATGACAGTGACTATCTTAGACCTTATACAAAAGGTTAGGGGGTGAATTGTACCTTTTGCCTTAAACTATTGAAATTTTTTTAAAATATAATAACCACACTAGCATCCAAGTGACTAGAATTGCACAAAACCTGCCATGAGTCATAGGTTGTTAGAAATAATCAAGATAAAATACAATCACAGAAATCATGTTAAACAAGATCATTTGCATATACATATGCATATAATAAACAAAGAATCACATACTTGGATTCCCGTTGTAGTTCAACCGATTAAAGAACTTTTACTGCCTTCTCTTCTTCTTTCAAAAGTTTGCTTTCAATAATCTTTCTCTTTAAAATTTTGGCATTATTATGTTTATCATTCTTTGGTTAAAACAAAAAAAAAACCATAATTGATTCATTTGCTTTTTTTCATGTTACTGAGTGATTATTTCAAACCATATTATAAAGAAAATAATGCTTTTTTTATTCACAGTAAGAAGATTTTGATCTAATTTTGGCATAAACAAAACATCATATATTTGTTTTGTAACTAATGTATTTTTAATAGCAAGTATTATATGTAAGTTTCATTGTCAACTTTTATCTTTAAATGAAAATTATTATCAAAGACCCTTAAAATTTGGTTGAATACCTAAGTTCACAAATCACAAGAATAATAACGAAAAATATTTAAGGCTACGTTTGGTAGGGTGGTTAGTAATGGAATGAAATGGAAGGGAATATAATATTATTTCATCATTTGGGAGGAGGGTTTATAATGGAATGGAATGAAATAGGATAGAAAGGGAGAATTTCACATTACATCATATTCTATCCTAAATAGTAAAAATGAGTTACCTCCAATTCGTTTGAAACACATTTGTGTTCATAAGGATAGAACACACCATACATTTCAACATTAGACACATTTTTTACTAACCACACATTTCTTAAGCAATTACCTCAATTAACAATTCATAACTAAATTAACTTTTACTTAATTAACCTGACCTCAATTTAAGCTCATTTTACACCTTAAACAAGTCCAATTAAGTCTCAATGTACCAAATAAAATGACCTAACCTTATATAGTTCAACAATTGTTCAAAACTAAGTTTTTCACCTTCCTAACCATTTCCCACGACCATGGAAATATGCCTTATAAATCCCAACCTTCAATTTGTTTCCAAAACTTACTTTTTCACTTCCATTCGACACACCTTCACCAAAATCTATCAATTTCACTTCAATTCTACCTTTTTCATGCTTCAATACCTCGTCAAATTCATATCCAAACCAATTCAAAAATCATTCATTAAGCATCTCAGAATCCATGTTCTTTCAGGTATCAACATCCAAAGCAAAAGCTATCAAATAAGTATCATGTTTTCGACCTCAATTCATCATCAATTTAATACGTATTCTATCCAATTTAAGCATCAAATAATTCATATTATAGCATGCAGTCAAGTTTAGCATTCCCTTACCTTCTTAACTTTAAAGTCCTACTTCAAAGAACAAGCAAAACTAACCCTTAATGCAACCAACACGCATCCAAGATCAAGGTGCAAATCTTAGCACCAAGAAGACAACATAGAAGATAACATAATCGACTTCTTTGATGTAGTATCTAGCAAGGATTTTAAGTGTTGATAATCCAAATTGAAGCAAAAATTCAAAAGTTTGAGAGTAAATGAAAGGGTTTCGGTGGAGAGTAAGGCAAGAATGAAAGGTGCAGGCTTAACACATATACTGCTAGGTGTCACTATCTCAACATGACATTTAACACCAAAGTATGTAGTCCATTTGCCCTCCATTTAAGCTATCAAATGTCATAATTATTTTAGGTCATTTGTCACTCAACCAATGCTATCATATGTCAATTAATTAGCTATGTCATTTGTCACTTCCATGCCAAATGTCACTAATTCATAGGCTTAATCATCCAAATTTTCATGTACCAACTTATCTTGCCATTTGATATTTTTCCTAGTCCAAATGAACATTTTAATACCTCAATTCTCTGATGATATCAATTAATTCCAAATCACTAAATATAATCCATTAGACCAAAATTTTAGACATATGAAATTCACATTTATGCCAGAGCACAATTTTAACACCTATAACACCTGTACTTTCATGAACATATAACAGTTCAACTAGTTTATAACTTAGAATCTCACATCAAATCTTGTCCTTGTTGGTTGTTTGAAAGTCTATAGTTAAAGGCTTTCCAATTACACTTATCAAATAACTCAGCCGCTCAAGAGTCCAGAATTCCAATGGTACATTATGGAAATTAATTCATAATAGATTTGTGTTAATATTGTTTCTATTAAGCTCCATACCGAGTCTCCATTTTTACAAGAACATGGGTTGCCCTGCAACATGTCAAAGACCAAGCTCCAAGATTTTTGTGAGATTACATTCAACAAAGAAGTTGAATACAAATAGGGCTAGTAGAAGGGCTTGGGTTCGGTTAGACCCAACCCAACCTCACCCAAAGTCAACGAGTTAGGCCCTTGTTGACTAAGCCTTGAGTTTGATTTTTCTTGCCTAGTCAAACCTCAGGTTAGGTTAAAGCTTAAAACGTCGTTTTTCTTTTTAAAAATAATTAATTTATAACTGAGCTCAGGTTCAACCCATTCTGATCCTTAAATAGAAAGATATCATCTTCCATCAACATTGTTTTGTCTAGCCCCTTTTTTGGCACAAGTGCTACAGACTAGATCTTTGCACCTGCCTGAAATAGTTCCAATAGAGTAGTGATTATTCCATCCAAAAGTACTTTCTGGTACTGAGTAAGCTTAGTTCTACCAGTACCAACCTCCAACTTACTCTTCCACGAATTGTTTGCAATTACTGGCTCAGTTTGTCGAGAACTTATAGGAGAGCTAGATCTAGCAACTGTCAAATCTGAGAAGTTTTCCCAGAGTTCACCAATTCCTTTTCCCATTTGGTGTTCCTCTACACTCTTTTAGTCTCCTATCAAAACCATAATCCCCTTGCGAGGTGCCAGAATCCCCATTCCAATAAGAAAGGTTCCTAGCAAATTTAAATTATATTTTAATAAAAATTATATAAACTTAAGTTGTAAATAACTAAGATAACATATCTAAAACTAGAATAACATACTTATTTTACTACTACTTCCCATTTAATAAAGAATCCTATCATAATTTAAATTTGAGCCCTTATTGTCTTCGGTGTTAAACTTAATTCTCACCAAATTAAGAATTATAGGTTACTATATTTTTTATTTTTTTTACAGACTTCAAACTTTGTTGCTTCATTATGTTGGCGGCCATTAGATAATACCTACTCGACGGTCCAACCAAATATGGAAAAGTGAAAAGTATGGAAAAAGTTAAATACAACATTCAGAACAGAATCGGCGAACTCATAAGCAATCTTCCAAAAATCACATCTACCAAAAGACAGTGCTCACAACATTACCCACTTAAACCAATGTAAAATCTAACATTTACTTCTGAAACTTAATAATGTTCAACCAAACGATCACAACAGGACTTCCCCAACAGAGTAAGTAATCCGACTGCAACGGATTGATCCAACCCTCTAAAATTCCTCGGATTGCACAAAGAATAGAAGGTACTAAACACGATCCTAGCGAGAGAAAGCATACAACACAATCGTCACGTAAATCAAGAGCGCAAGTGGAACAAAAACGACGAGAGGAACAACAGCGGCGTATGTGTAACCACTACCACAAGCCAAAGTTCCGAGCTTCACCTGAGCAACATTAATCAGAGCAAGCATCAGAAACACGCACCCGCAGACCGACCCTATACCCGAAACCAACATCCCGACCCGAAACAAATTCCTATTAACTATTCCGAGGAACTCCGGAAAGTGGAGATGTCGGGTATATTCCTGATTTCTGGAGATCCGAATGGCTTGCTTGAGAGCGAGAGCGACGATGCTGGAGAAGAGGAACGAGCTAAAGGAATACACATGGAATGAGATGAGGTCCTCGGCGATCCTGGGACCGGCGAGGCAAGCGGCGTCGACGACGAGGTTGTCGGTCGGATCAGCTGGGTTCCAGGCTAGGCCTATGAAGACGGCGAGTGTGAATAGGGAGTTGACGTTAACTATGCCATCTAAGGCCGTGATATGGATGCTGGTGGTCATTGGGAGGGGTTGCGTGCGGAGGCCAGACGGCGGTCGTGTACGGAGGCAAGTGAAATGGTGTTAATCAGCAAAAGTTGAAGGGCACAGCAAGTTTGGTAGTGAGAGACTTTTTTAGTCACCAAGGAAGAGGGGGCAATTGGACAAGAGAATGATAGTTTACTATTATTACTTATTAGGAAATGGAAAAATGTCTAAAGATATATATATATATATATATATACGTATAATCAGGAAATTAGAAAATGGATCGACGACCAAAATCGGTACGCCGTTGCCGGGGATCGAACCCGGGTCTCCCGCGTGACAGGCGGGGATACTCACCACTATACTACAACGACTTTTGTTGGGAAGCCTGAGACAGCTACCTCAATAGCCAAGCCATCTGCAGAAAAGGACAATGGTTACGCTCGTGATACATGTCAAGTATGGAGAGGCTGTAGTGCTGTAGCTCGTTGATTATGAGGCAGATTGCAGATCAATTATAATAATACCATTATAGATTTAATTTAATCAGCTGTGGACAAAAGATAAGTCTATTATAGAAGTTTGTCTAACAGTTGATGTATGAACTAACGCTCACGTATTGAAGGCTATGCCCATGGGAAGGTTCTTTAACAGAATATGTAGACGTCTACATGTCGTACGTGTCCTATCTTATCTGCGCCTTTTTCTTACCCTTGAAGGAACCAAGAGTTCTTTTTCAAGCACCAGTGCGTACGTTTATTCTTTTCTTTGGTGGCTTGCGAAATTCTGTCAGCTGTCTTCTTTTGTTTCCTTTTCCTTTTGGCTTACGCTTCTTTTCTACTGGTGATCCGAAATTTCCTTCAAAAGATAAAAAGGGTACAATCGAGGAGTAGAATTTGTGTTGATATTTTTGAAAGCGTGTTTTGTTTAGACATATATGATTTGAGTATTGCTTAGGTTGTGAAAGTCCCCAAGTTCAGCACTCCTTTTTAGAACAAATAATTTGAAGTGGAATGTACAGAAATCTTTAGGCTCCTCGTCATATTCCAGAGATACAAAGAACCGTTAAATATGAGACACCGTTCTTAATTTTGATGTAACTAGCAAATATCCAACGAACAACAAATCATGGTTGCATAACGGAGTTTCCTCGTTCTTGAACTAGGTTGATTCTGTGCAAGTGTAGCAATCACCACTTCAGGAGGCCGTGAGCTTGGGAGCATTTTGTCGCAATTTATTCCCAGTTTCCTTTTCATGCGCCGTTCCTGTGCCATTTGTGATTGGAACCGGACAAGACCCTTCGATTGAATTGCCGCATATTTTTGCTTTGGTATCAACACCAAGATAGTTTGTCAAAACCCTTTTAACCCCTAAACCACGACGATGAGGTTTGTTGGTATTGGTGATGACGTTGGTGGTATTGAGAAACGGAGTCCTCTCTCCCCTTGCGGGGCTTATAAGTGGCGCAGGTGAGAAGCTTGGTGTACTAAAAGTTGTTCTGTGGGGGGTGCTCGAGACGGGCACAGAGTACGATATTGAAGACTTCTTGTGAGCAATAACACTTACTGCGCCAATTGAGGACAGTTTATCTGTTTGTTTGGTCAAGTCATCCACGTATAACAAATCATCAATGCGTGCCACGACATTGTATGCCAAGCTCTCCACGACTCTCGAGTAGCTCTCGAGGATGGATTTTCCAACATCCTGCAAGGTCATGCAGTTCTACACTCACTTGATGTGAACATTAAATTACACTAGCAATCATTTGTAATAGGTTACAATTTTTACCTTGTTGAATTGGATCTTGCTTGCGTCTAAAGTCGTTTGAGCTAAACTAGGGAAACGCTGCTTCAAAGAAAGCAGGAGACTTTCAGCTCTTTCTGCAAACAATTCCCTCTTACCATCTCCATCAACCATTAAATCCTTGACCATCTCCCAAGAAGATTTTGCAGATGAACGGTTTGGTATGGTTGGAGGTTTGGAATGAGCTCTTCGGCGCCATACATAGATGGATGATTCCACGCGGTTTGCAATCTCTAGAGCAACATGTTCAGAAGAGAGGTCAAGGCAATCAAGCAGGCATTCTGCACTGAACTGATCTGAAGTAACACATCTGTATATTAGGTCTCCGAGACACGTTCTCCCATTCTGAAATAAAGTAATGAACTGAATGTTATGTCTCTTAACATAAAAGTAATAAAATCCGAGAGAAACACGAGATATTTACTGCCTACAGTGGAGGTGTTCAGAATCAAGACACAACACTCAACATTGATTTTGCTATCCAAAAAACTGTGTATCTAACCACGTGAAATTTTTGAGCAACAGACTTCCCTTTAACTCTACATAGGATATGAACTGACTTGAGATTCTATGGAAAATTTTCAAACCTTTGGCAGAGATTCTAAATAGGAGTCAGGAACATCCATCTCAGCTAAAGCGATACTGTTGATTGCCATTGCAGCTTTTAGTATTTGATTAGTGCATTCCCGTGTGTGATTCAACTGCTTTCTCGAATTATCACTTAGACCGGTGGTAGGAACTCGGGGTACAGGCAACCACCACTTTTCCTCCTGTCGCTTAATTGTGTTACGGAAAGAAGCTGAACCATCTGCTTCCGGGGCTATAATCCCTTGATCAACATACCAAAACTCTGTATCCCTGAAACTGTCTAATATTTCCTATAATCGATAGAAGATAGTAATTAGAACATGAAATCAAGTGTCTAAAATAAGGAATCAAGTAGTACAAATCTTACAATAAGCATATTGTCTAGTTTCCGCAGAGCTGGGAGATTGATAAAAAGATCTGATCTGGGTCTACATGTCATGACCTACAAAATGCAGAAAACAGTAATGCAATAGCAAAGGTCAAGAATGACTAGATTCCGTGGTGTCCACTTCCCTATCTTCACCCATTTAATCCATATAAACAGGCCTAATATCTAGTAGTAACGCTGGAGTTTACCTCAAGCTTGCTTCCATCAGGAAATGTTTGCCAGGAAGGCATTAATTCCACAATGTGATTGGCTACACATAGAAGGCACTCCATCTCTCTCCTCCACATTAATTTCTTCTCTGACGGTAATGGTTCCAGTCTCCAGAGTTGCCCAAAGATAGTAGCTATACGTCGCATTATAAACATTAAGACTTAACCCTTTGGCGAATACACAGGAGAAACGGAAGATAACCAGATACTTGGTTAAAGATCATACCACATAGATTGGTGATAGCATTCGAGATGGCCAAAGCTGTGCAAACCCCTTTTCCCGAACCCGACATATCCTCACCAAGCAACAATTTTGCAAACCTCTCTTTCATCATTTCAAAATCTAGATAAGATTACCGAATCAATTAAGTAAACTAATTAAAGAAAGTTCACGAATTGTTATGTAGTTATGTATGATTCACTCTTAATGTACAACGAAATGTTCAAGAATAACACGTTCAGTTTAAATTTGATTACTTTGAAATTTTTAAAGCACCAAGGTCCTCAAATTTGTGAAAGAAACAACCAACAACTGACCTGAAAGTTTTGAGTTTAGCCTTTTTAACTTGGAATCTTCTGAATTGATTTTCTCTTCGTCCATATCTTTGGCAGAGGACAAGCTCTTGCGTTCTACAGCTTTTCTGATAGGCCAACCCAAAGCAGACGGTGAAGCACACCCCACAGTTTTGACTCCCTCAATCGAAGAACTCTCAGAAGTCGAACGACTCTCTCTTGACTCGGAACCTGACTCGGTCAGTGACTCAGAGCCGTCATTTTTCTTCTTCTTCTCAAATCCTCCGCCACCGCCAACACCAACAACAACATCCGTATTCACAACTCCTTCCATTTGGGCAAAAGATGCGAATTTTTCAAACCTTATAACTCAGAAACTCGTAAGATTCACTGGAAACATGTTAATGAACAAAAAGTTCACTTCATGCTAGTTGGTTTTCAGGTGGGTCAGGATTGATTGAGGTGGGTGGGTGTTCGAGGCGGTAGAAGAGAAGAGGATCAGATATGGTTCAAATATATTCCTATTCCCTTTGGTCATATGTCGACTCCTTTCTCTCACTTGAAAGAAAATTTGATTTGATAAAGAGTTAACTGCCAAGGAGCACATGCCATGGCCAACGTCTCTCTCTGTCTCAGAGGACTGTATTGAGTGCCCATTCAAAATATTACTTTTAAAAAACAAGGTCAGGTAGGTGCAGCGGACGATCCTGTGAAATTACTGTTTACCTTTCCTTCTGTAAATCAATTTTTTTGTATTTTTTGTGAGGCATTTAAAAGTTTGCGTCTTTATACGTTAAACTAAAGCAGCTTCGTGGTATGTAAAATTTAACACGAGCGGGTAAGCTTGCTATGTTTAATATGTTCTTAACGCAATAGCTCTTGAAGGCCGTGTTTAGCAACCAGATGATAGCTGATTCGATTAGTTGTTAGTTGATAGTTGATTATATCAGCTAGTTTGAC
Organism: Erythroxylum carthagenense; assembly: GCA_026413575.1. NCBI lineage: Eukaryota > Viridiplantae > Streptophyta > Magnoliopsida > Malpighiales > Erythroxylaceae > Erythroxylum > Erythroxylum carthagenense. Next base: position 26,844,514 of record JANZLD010000237.1, on the reverse strand, counting down.
CAGCAGATTGCATTAGCTGTTTGTTAAAGATATTTGGTAAAATTAGTTGTTTAGTATTAGCTGTTTAAGTGTAAAATGACTTATAAGGATATGACTTTAAAAAAATATAAGAATATAAATATTATATATTTT
>JANZLD010000237.1:26832033-26844282 GCA_026413575.1 Erythroxylum carthagenense | reverse complement strand
ATAATAATAATAATAATAATTCTTTATTATTATTATTATTAGTATTAGTATTAGTATAATAATAATAATAAATAATAGTAGTACTAATACTAAAGCGTAATATAATAATATAATAATATTATTATTATAGTTTATTAACAACACATGAAAGCAATAAAAGAAGAGTGCAAAATTTGTAATGTTTGAAAACTTAAGAAAGAAGTGAGAAGCGAATGGAGAGGGTACTTTTAAAATTTGGCTTAAAAAAATTAACTTATGAGTGTGAAAAGCTCCTATTTAGAGCTTGTTGAAAAATAACTGATTGGGTTGAATCAGCTAATCCAATCAGCTATTTACCAAACAAGTTTGTGAATCTTTTTTTAAAGTCAACCAGCTAAAATGAGTTGACCAGCTAAAAAAGAGCTGATAAGCTCTTTACCAAATACCCCTGTAATGTTTTGCATTTCGTTCTATTCTTACGTTTTGTTTCAGAAGAGATTATGCTAAATAAAAAAGCAGTTTGCCTGAAAATTTCTCTTATCATAAATTTACCTTGATTTTGGCAGCAAATGGCATTCGAATTTAAACCATGGAATGCGGGGATTAGTTGATAAATCCAAGCTCAAATGGTTAAATTAGTTTAACTCTTTCCCATTACAAAATCAGTCACTAGGATGGATGGTTGTTCCCGTACTTCACAGCCTAAAATTATCAACAATGGTTCTGGATGATAATAATGTTTATAAATGATAAGCTAATAGTTGACCCCTGGAAGAAGTAAATGTGATTGTTAATATAAACAAACAAACGAATAAATTGGCCTAGGATGTTTCGTTTTCCCCATCGCATTGTCTGACTTGAACCATAGGATACGATGTTAAAAGCTATTAATTGTTGTTTTTTTGTTTTTTGTTTTGGTTAATTGTATGTCAAGACCGGTGCATAGTTCAATGTCTTTTTCATGTAAACGTTGCGTTTTTGAACTACTTCTACGGCAGGAAGAGTTGAAAAGACAAATTACCCACTATAATAATCTGACTTAAGAAAACAAAAGGTTACTGTGCTTTGACTTTTGATATTAACCTAACCTAATTTTGCCAAGTTTTCAAACTTTACGAAGTCCCGCCTTCTCAATTCAACTGTTTTTTCATAGAATGCCTAAACGCTATAACATAATTGGTAGTAGACTCTTCAAAGCTAAAATTTAGGGACTAAGTTTCTATAAAAATTCGCTTATAATTTTATGTCAATTATTATAAGATAAATCATTAAATTTTAACCCATTAAATAGTTTGATATAAACTGAAAAAAGAGTAATTGCAAGTTGCAACTCTCTTTATTATGAAGGGAAGTAAAAAAGCGAATGCCATTACATCATAGTTTCAGGTCGTCTAGTCGTACATACACAGTGCTGCATGGAGGGCATGCTTCAGAGAAGGTAATAAGTAGCCGTTAACAAAAAGGGGTTGGAATTCAAATTCGAGGCCCAAAATGATGGACTTTTTATTGTTTGAATTTGAAAATTTTTGGCCCGTTTTTTGTGCATTCCGAAGAAGGAGACCTTTTTGTCGTCTTCACGTGCGACATTGTATGCAAAGATAACGTCTTTATGGTCGATTTTGAAGCTAAGTAGTCACGGTCCGAGCAGGAATTCGCAGGTAACAAACTTAACTGCCATTCCTGCATATTCGAGTTGCTGAAACCAATTGTCATGGCTTTTGTCTTGGCTTTGCTTCCCAATAACAATTCAGATTAGCAATATAGAATTAGATTAGTACAAATTCATCCGGTTCATATTGTTTAATATGTTATTTTCAAATTGTTTAATTTTAAAAATCATCCTATGAATTAAATTTGGATTAGAGAATTAGGTCAAGAAAATTTATAATTTCGAATTTAAGCTATAAAAAAATGCAAAATTATTTTTAAAAAGTTTATACTTATTTTTGTTTGAAAAATTAGTTATTCTTAATCAAATTTAATATGATTTTACATCATATTAAGATATAAATCTATATCTTAATTAAAAAGTTCTAAATGTTTTAATTAGACTTTCATGAAATCCATATGGACTATCCCATTTAAGATTCTAATTACACGGTGTAGCGTGGCAGCTAAATTTGCCTTCTAGAGGACCACTTAACTATCCACAGTATCTGACAAGGCAAGTTGAGTGGAGCTCTCTGATCTGACGTCATCATCAACAATTTCACTACAAACGGTAACCATTACATAACATATGAAGACAACATCCTTGTTATCTATCGTTCTTCTTTGCCACAGTACGCGCATTCACAACTTGCCCAGGGTCTTTTAGAAATTCAAATTGGCTTGACCTTTAACTTTCTTTTGATTGCCGAAAAGTTCAGTCGCCTTCCCCTAATCTCTTTTCCAAAACTGTATACTCTTACGATAACCAACTATACATAAGCCATCCGAGAGTTGCGTTAGTTGCCGTAGTGGGACAAGCGTAGTGGGCCGGAGAGAATCATTTGAAAATATTGGCTTCTCCTAAGTCTAGCTTAGAACATAGATTCAACTCGTCGTCTTAAGAGATTGGATTGGACGTATCAAAACAAATGGAACTTTAACTGATTCAATCATCTTTTTCTTCAAATCTCTGCGGCACCAACGCAAATCACATTTCGTCCTTAATGGCAATTTCTAAGTTTTGTGCTAGCCCACCACGACGTACCTACTTCTTTGTTTTATGGTTGATAACAAAACAACCCACCTAATTCAATTGTTAGCTGTTAATAATTTATCATCTTGATATTGTTTATTAACATGATATGAGATAACGTTCCTTTAAAATAATCTAAAGATAATTTTTAGAAAAAACATAGACATATTATGCAAATAACTTTTGCGAGAAAAAATCCTATTGTGTATTTATAGGTTAATTTTTTATATCTTAATCGTATAAGTGTGAATTTTGAATTTAAAAGATACTCAATTTTTGTGTGCTTTGGCCTGGAATCATGTGCACGTAACAAAATTCAGTAATTGTTATTTACTCTTTATATGAAGACATGTACTATATACAATTATATCATAAAACATATGGAGAATCCAAAATGCGTCAGACCCAGAATCTATATGTTCATCGAATACAAGAAACTCTTCCAGAAAAGCAGAAAACTTAGAAACGTTTAAAAACATTTACCACAAACAAAACATAATCACAGCTTGTATGCTCTAACGAAGATGAGTCTGGTGCTGTTTTTCTTTTGTTAGAATTCCAAGCAACCAGAAAAGAACCTATCGGCCAATTCCTTTTAAATGTTTTGGGCTATAAATTTCAACATTAAAGAATATACATTACGTATTAGATAGTATGTTTAATTAAATTTAGAGATAAGTTTCCAAATTCATATATATTATACCTATGAATATAAAAATATTTAGAAATAAATTTCTAAACATTTTATAAATTTAGATATCGAATAGTTCAATTTTAATTAGAAATAAGTTTTTAATTACATGTAAGTTATAAGTTCATAAGTTTAATAATATTAAGTTCGAAATAAATTTCTAATTAAATCAAAAAATATATACAATTAGGGATAATTTTCTGACTAAATTGTCATTATTAGTGTAATGAGAATTAGAAATAAGTTTCTAATTTAAAATTTAATTTGCTAGTTCCATAATAATTAGAAATGTGTTTCCTATTAAAATTAAATAATTATGATTTAAATATGATTCATTCATGTAGCATTGAAATTGTGATTTTATGTAAATTATAGTAATCATAATTTCCTTTCGAGCGTGAGGTCATTTATTTATATATGATTTCTAGGTTTTTGTGATAACTTCTGATCTTGAAAATGCTCATTTTGGGTTATTTAGATTTATACAAACTGCGGCATAGATGAGACAACTCATCATCACATTAATGTAGTTACTCCAAATGTGATATCTTACTGGAAAAGATTTAATATATCATTTATTATTGTTAATAACTTAACGCAAAACGTGTATTTTGGAGGTTGTCTAGCTTTCTTAGAAGTTGAAGAAAAGTACATGATAAGTGTGAATTGCATCATGTTTTAAGGCTTAGTTTGATAAATATTTAAGTGTTAACTTAATTGTTTACTATGTTTTTAGGTTAGAATTGTGTGACTTTGTTAATTAATTGTGTTTAAGTATTTTTATGAGTTAATACAAGTCTTTAAGTTTAATTATTATATCTTTAAAATATCTTGATGTATTTGTTAGTGTTTCAGGGTCAACATCGAAGAACAGAGAAGTATCGGAGACATTCGAGCCGAAACAATAATGACCCACGATCGTGGCACAACAGGCCACGATTGTGACAGAAGCACCGGAGTTAGCCCACAATCATGGCAGAAGCTCAAGACACGACCTACTATCGTGGCCTGATTGCCACAATCATGACCAAAGGCTCAGATGTGGCCTGCAGGGCCACAGTCATGGTCTGCATCAGGTAAATGCATAAACACTCAAAAACGTCAAGTTTCTAGGGAGTTTTTGGACCTTTCAAACTCTGAAAAAACCTAGGGCTGCCCAGAACACAAAAGGTATATAAAGAATAAGACAAAAAAGATGAGGAGCTTTTATATCAACCACTTTGGAGAGAAACCTTAGAGAGAATTGTTGAGAGGTTGAGAAGGAGAAGGAAAAGAGAAGTGGAGAAGAAGCTGACATTAATGTGCTTCCCATATTTAGAGTTTCCCGACATCGCTACCTCTCTTCTCTGTTTAGAATCCTATTTCATGTTATTTTCTATTTTATTATTTTATAGAATTGGGAACAGCAGTTTGATGATAGGATTGTGAATGTTGAGATATTTTATACTCATCTTTGGGGTTTTTTTTACTTTGATTTAATAAAATCTAATTGTTTATGTTTATTGGATTTATTGTGATTGATTTCTATGATTGCATAATTTGGTAATAGATTGAGAGGGTGAATCAAATAAAAAATCATTAAATTGGACTAACGAGAGTTAAGTGATTTAATAAGGACATATCGTTCTCACAAACCGGACACGTCGTCGCTGCCACACACGGCTGCTGCAACCATTTGTCTATGCAGTCCTTGTGCTTTAGGTAAAGGGTTGTGTTGATCGTGTGCTTATCGGCGCTTGAAGTACTGTTTCTGATGAGTAAGGACCGGACCAGAAGCATTAGCTCGAGGAGTATGAGCTTGAAGAAGATGTTAACGATTAGGTACAGGGCAGAAAAAAAAAGGGGAAAACTTTGCCATGGTTAGAGAACGAGAAGGTTGAAGGTTTGCGAGGCTCACCCACTCCGATTCAGTCGTGGCCTTGTCATGGATGGATTGTTTGCGAGGCTCACGAAATCGTCGTTGAAGGTTTGAACTTCTCTTTCCTTTTTGTATTTTTCCTTTCCAACTTCTATTATTGTACATTTACTTGCAAGAGAGATATCTCTAGTAAGGTTTGGGAGATTGATTTTGCTTTGCTTAGTGATTTTCGGTGATGTTTTGTATGGAAATCTATTGTTATCCGCCATCCTCTCCAAAGCGACCTCCACAGTCGGTAGCATCGTCGGCAAACCAGAAGCCGTAAGATTCCTCATCTTCTTCGATTTTATTGTGCATGTGGGTATTAGTGTTCTCAGGTGCAAAAGAGTCGTTTTAAAGCGTAACAAGTTCCTTCTGCCTCTTGTATTGATGGTCAATCTTGCTGTTGGAGATTGAAACGACTCCTCCTTAATGCCTGAATTGGAGTTGAAGCACTTGCAGGCTAGGCTCTGGTATTTTTCTGTTCACGTTTTCTTGTTCATGTCGTTTCTGTGCTGCGTATTTTCCAGTGGGCATTGTTGGTGTTTTTGGTCCCGTGCTTGCTTTTTTTTCATAATTTATCCCATATTTTCTAGTTTATTCTCACTGTTTGTTTAGCTGTTTACGTTTTCTAGTTTCCTTGGATTAATCTTTGGGTATAAAAGAGCTTGGCTTTTGTGTTATATGGTACACTCTTGAATGACTCATATAGAGGACACTCTCTGCTCATCGGAGATGTCATGTCTCTTGCTACTCTTCTTCTTCCGTTGGACGGCTTCTTGTCCAGGTTTCAGTATGGTACTATGGTTTGCTAATGGCTTCACGTTGCTTAAGGAGAAGTGCATTTGGTGTGAACTTCTCGAGATGCCACCTTGGGAGTTGTTAGTATCGTCTGACAGAGATGTGACATAACCGAGTGCAGGATCCTTTTTTCCAATCTTTGACAGGCTTTCTTTCTCTTTCTTTGATAACAGATCACTTCACACTAACTCTATTGCTATATCAAATCTGCAGCTATAACATCACAGGATTGTTTTCGCTAGGTTTCAGCCTTCATTCATGTAAGTATATAAGATTACAAACGCCCAATCCTTAAAACACAGGTATGGATTGTTATTATTTATTTTTATCATTACAACAGTCCAATCCTTAAAAACAATATGGTTTGTCATTATTTATTATTATTTTTTTATTTTATTAAGTGTTGTATTTTATTATGATTATTATTTTACTTTTTTTAGAAGTTCTACTATTATTATTACTACTATTATTTTTATCATTATTATTACTTATTTATTTTTATTTTTATTTTTATCACTATTATCTTGTCACATTTGCATGTGGATCTACTGGAAACAGCCTCTCTACGATGTAGGGGTAAGGCTGCATACTATCAGACCCCCTAGACCCTGCTTCATTGCGGGACTTCGGGGTATGATAATGATGATGATGATGATGATTACAAGCTTACAATTGAGAATAATTTTATACATTACTAATTTGTAATTTATTTTAATGTAGTAGAAGAACTTGATGCAAATACTTTAGATGAAAGCGTATTTAACGAATTTTTAAATAACATTGGAGAATTTAAAGCTTGTAACGATGATAAGACACAATCTTATTCGAAAAAACAATTTTAATTTGTATTGTTATTTTAATATTTATATTAGACTTATATTTATTTATTATTAATTCATTATATAATAATAGACATTAGTGTATTTTTATTGCATTAAAATACTTTATTTTTACTTATTCTTATAAGATTTATCTCTTATTTATTATATATCTATTTTATAATGATTCACTACCGGTTGAACCTCTAAACCTTAAACCTTTCCTTCGATCAATATGATATTCGGTCTGATTTTTAAAACTTTGATTATATCAATTGAGTAAGAATACAAATATTATGCAAACAACAAAATAATCCGATTTTTTCCCATAAAGAACCCAAAAAAAAGGAAATCCAAATCATGTGATATGTTAGAAAACAGAAGCTCAGAAATTTTCCTACAAGACACGGAGAGAGTGTCTGTCCGATGGAGTCAACATAGTCATATGCAAGGAAGTACAGTAGAACTGACCGCACGTGAATATTCCCAAATAGGGTTTTTAAGATTAGGTTAGAGGCTCCCTCTCGTTTATCTGCCGCAGTGGCTAGGGTTTTCCACTCTGCTCTCATAGTTTCCGTCCATTTTCTCAGCGACCAAACACAAAACACAATCTGTCTCGACGTCCTTTCAATCTTAGATAGACCCATGACCCTAACCATGCTTTAATAGAAGCTGGGTTGCTGCTTTGAGCCTAAAAAGTACAAGTGAGAAAGGTTCTGACCGAGAATATTCAAGGAAATGGCAACAGCGAATCCTTTCGATCTGCTGGGTAACGATGACAATGAAGACCCTTCTCAGCTCATAGCTGCTGCTGCGGCGGCGGCGGCTCAGCTTAAGGCTGAGAAGCCCAAGAAGCCGCAAGCTCAAGATGTCAAGCCTGCTAAGCTTCCCAGCAAGCCTCTGCCTCCTGCACAAGCTGGTTAATACCTTTCTTTTGTTATTTAGATATATATGTATATGTCGTGGTTCATAGACGGTGTAATGATCTCTTTACCTTGTTTTATTCATCTTTTTCTAGTTTTGGTTTTCCCATTGTTAATATGCGTTCTTATTTCCTTGCTATAAGAAGTATACTTTTTGAGGTTAGTATTGCAATTTTTTTTATGAATTGGTTTTGAATTCAACGCAAAATAACGTAATGAAAGGAAGTATGTATTACTTGGAATATGATAGTCAGTGAAATTGCATATAGATTGTTTTGGCCTAATTTTTGGTTGAAGATACGATTTCCTTTTATTTTCTAGGAGGAACATTTTGGCTTCAGCGGCTTGGATTCTCTATTCTAATTGCAAGGACGTTGGATGTATAGTCGGTTAGCATGCAATTGCGAATGCAAATGATTAGTTTAGGACTTTTTGGATGGTAGAATTTGTGAAAGCTTTTCCTAATGGTTATGGTTGTTGCACCCTGTCTTCTGATTGTTAAGGTTTTGTTTAATTTAATTCTCGATCAATTTACTTGCTATTATTAAGTAATGCTTTTCTATTTTATTGCATGTTAATGCAAGTTTTTTTTTTCTTTTCTTTATTATTATAACCTTGGCAAAAAGTCATATTTAACTTATAAGCTTTCCATTTTGTTTTGTCTGTGCAGTGAGAGAAACAAAGAATGAAGGTGGTCGAGGCGGAGGCCGCAGCAGCGGACGAGGCTATGGTCGTGGACGTGGTCGTGGTGGTGGATTTGATGGTGATTCGAGTAACAAGGAGACCACCTTTGCTAGCAGCAATGGAATTTCTGGAGGGTACCGAGCATCTGAAGAGGCAGATGCTGGGAAATCCTCTGAGAGGCGCCCCTATGGCGCTCCTCGTGGTGGTTTTCGAGGTGGCCGCCGGGGTGGTTTTAGCAATGGAGAAGCTGGAGATAATGAACGTCCTCGAAGATTGTATGAGAGGCGCAGTGGTACTGGCCATGGGTTAGTACTCTGCTAGTCAAATGTCTACATTCCAACATAATAAACACTTGCTGCAGCTCTTTGTCTCAGTTTTTCTCCTTGTGCATTTTTTTCAGGAATGAGTTTAAGCGTGATGGGTCTGGGCGTGGAAATTGGGGAACTTTTACTGATGAAGTTACTCCGTAAGTATCCAGTATGATGAGTTTAGTGTTAATACTTTCTTTTTGGTATGCTCATGCATTAATGTTTCCTTTTTTTTTTTTTGCAAAAACTAAAGAGAGACAGAGGAACCTGTTGTTGACAATGAAAAGAACATCAATGTTGAGAAGCCATCTGGGGAAGAGGATGTTGGAGATGCTAACAAGGATAATGTTGCTAATGAGCCTGAGGAGAAAGAGCCTGAGAACAAGGTTAATTGCTACTTGAACTTGGTTGTGGTTATTTTTATCAATCTTACTACTTCTAGAGGAAATTGCCGGTTTTAGTCAACAAGCGGGTTTGTTTGATTTGTTGTCCTTGCAACATATTTGGGGCTTGAATAAATACTGTTGAAATAATCAAGGTTAACATGTTTAAATTATCAAGGGTAACATTAGCTGTTATATGGCTTTGTATTTAGAAAAGTTATGCCTTCTTTTGGGTAAATCATGGTGCGCAGTTACCCATTCTTTTTCTGAAAACCCATAAATGATAGGTGATTTCTTTGAGTTTACAGTTGATGGATGTATCTGTTTGTGTTTGTAGCAGAAAACATATACGAGTTATAAACTGCTACTAACTGTTTTGATTAGCCTAAAGTTGGTTGGTAGTTTTCTATGATTGTTATGGGGTGTTTTTCTTTTGCAAATACTTGTCCAAAAATTTCAATTGTGAATTGTATCTGCCTGTGGATTTAATATATATTAAATCCTTGCTTTGGAGATAGTGTGAGAACTATCTTACAGTGTTGATATAGCTTGCATGCAAATATTGCCTGATGATTTGGAATTTTCACCACACATAGATTTAGTTATATAAGTACTTGCACCAATACAGTAATGCAATTTTGGTGTAATTATCAACAGAAGTATTGACTGCATGTGCCAGTTCATTACTTCTCCAAGCACTGCTGATGGACTTGGTTATATATCCTTGTTACACTTAATAACAGGAGATGACTCTGGAAGAGTATGAGAAGGTTCTTGAAGAGAAAAGGAAAGCTTTGCTTGCTCTGAAGCCTGAGGTTCGAAAGGTGAATGTGGACAAAGACTTTGAGTCCATGCAACAGCTCTCAAATAAGAAAGAAAATGATGAAATCTTCATCAAGCTGGTACTAATTGCATTAGCTGCAGGAATTTTCCTTTTGTACTATGTGGTAGACCTAAAATGGATTGCTGACTTGGAACTTTTGGGTGTTAGGGATCTGAAAAGGACAGACAGAAAGATGCTGCGGACAAAGAAGCCAGGGCCAAGAAGGTACTTGCTGTGCCTTGAATAAATAATCACCTGTGTATAGCAATTTAACTATGTTAATAGATCATCTATTAATTTCTCAGTTACAGCTTGTCCATGCGTTTGCTGCTATTAACTTGAAGTGATTGATTTGAAGTTGTTTTGTTGACTGAAAACATTCTTATTCCTGTTGATTTTAAACCCCTGTCCGCGACTTCTGTTAAAGTTATTGCTTTTAAATTATGGTCAAGTGGTTTCTGAAGTTGCTGGGTTTTGCTTCAGAACTGATTAAATAATTTTCATGGTGTGATGTTGTTTCTCTGTTTATAAATCGACTGCTTTTATGAAGTGTTTATTTCCTCTTGTTGCTTTTTAATAACAAAACTACCTCAAAACATATTTGTATTTCTGCTTTGTTCTACTAATTATTATTTCGTATACTGCTGCTTAGTTTATGATGTTTGTTTGATTATAATAGGCTGTGAGCATTAATGAGTTCCTGAAGCCTGCTGATGGGGAGAGTTATTATGGTGGTCGCGGACGAGGCAGAGGCCGTGGATCCAGAGGTGGTGGATTCGGTAGAGGTGGGGTACGGGATGTAGCTGCACCCTCTATTGAAGACCCTGGTCAGTTTCCCTCACTGGGTGGCAAGTAAGATGCTATTGCATTGCTCCATGCATGGGTTTTACCCTTTGTGGTCTGTGGGAAGAGTCTTTTGAGTCGGAAGCATATCAACAGGCATCTAAATATCCTTGGAAAACATCTCCTTCTACGATTTTTAGTCATTTGGGTTTGTAAATTTTAGATATTTCTCCATGCCTGTGATTAACTTCTTGAATTTAGTATGCATGCATACATACATTAAATTTTCTGGGAAAGTAGGTTACTGTTGAGTCATTATGTTTTGGACTTGAGTAGCAGCATCTTCAGTTTTGGTGTTCAGAATTTCGTGGAACTGTTTCGTAGTCCCTTTTTTAATTTATGTTAGCTTCTTTTACTAGTTTTGCTTTAAGATAAATGTAAGAGCCAAGTCCTTACTTTTAATGTTTAATTTGTAATGTGCTCCCTTTTTATTTACCAGCTTCATTGTTTCCTAGACACATTAAACTTTCTCGCCTGCCAAACAGGAATGAAGCAATGTACACTCGAGCAGCACACACACTCACTCACTCACAAACTACGCCCAACCAAGGAATCAAGTTCACCACCCATGTCCAAATTTTGCTCCTCTTCTATAACCCAAAAGTTCAATAGCCAATCTTCCGTATTTCATTCCCAACAGTCGCTGTCATGTCATCTCTCTGAATTGCACTTTTTTTTTATAATTTAAGAAATCTCAAAAAATTAAATAAAATTGAGTTGATCGAATTTGAGAGTTGACTTGGTCCAATTTGAACGTATTATGATTTAAACTTAATTTTTTTATTGAATTTAATCAAATTTTGTTCTAAATTAATCCTAAATTTATTTGAGAACATTTTAGCCTTAGTGTGATGATGATGATTTGAGAACGCGTAGAGTATATAATTTGTCCAAAACTTATCCTATGATTTTTAATCGTTTATTTTATAAATATTTTACTGAATTTTTATCCGACTTGTGAAATATTTTATTTGAAATTTATCATCTAATTAGAATAAAAAATAAAATTAATATGAAGATTAAATAGATCTAAGCTTATAATAATAATAATTACTTACGTTAATAATACCATTGAGAAATGCTGCATCATCTTCTAAACTTTAGGTAGAGATGTTGAGCTCCAATGACATTGATGAAAATGAAAATGAAAATCTCAGGATCATAGATAGATAAATTCGGGTCTGATCTTAGATAATATCAGATGTACTTGCTTCGAAAGATGGGTCACTATGAGGAGGATTACATTAACTTAAATAAAGGCTGCTCCTTTCAAGGTTCAAACTCACAACCTTTTCACAATCCTCTCCTCATTTCTACCTTCGAAGGATGGGTCACTATTAGGAGGATTACATTAACTTAAATAAAGGCTGCTCCTTTCAAGGTTCAAACTCACAACCTTTTCACAATCCTCTCCTC